>CM022303.1:375330141-375725366 GCA_011799875.1 Thinopyrum elongatum | reverse complement strand
CCTCCCCTCTCCACCACCGGCGCCCCCTCCCCTCCTCCACTGCCGCTGCCCCCTCCGGTGCTCGCCGGCTCCGCGCCTCCGCCACTGACGCCACCCGCTCCGCCGCTCTCCCTCTCTCCGGCTCTCCTCTGCGGGCTGCGGCTCTACTGCTCTGCACGCCGGCTCTGCTCCGGGCTCCGGCCTCCCTTGCCCTGGTCTCCGCGACTCTGCCTGTCCGCCACGCCGTCTGCCGCAGCCGCAGCCGCACTGAAGAGCCGGATTGGTAATGGACAGACTCACTCACTCACAGACAGGATAATATGTGCATGTGCATTGTGCTACACTGACTGCTACTGCCTTGCTGTTGTTGTTAAAATTTTGTAGATTGAACATTTTTTGATCTGCTTGCTATAATGTTAGTATTTGCTACTGTAGTACTGCTTATCGTTGTTGCTACTGACCAAATAATTACTGAGCGAGAAATATTTGCAAAGGTTGATGATGATGCTATTATATATCGCTTTCAAGACTGTAGATTTCGCAAAGGAACTTTACCACGTCGTAGTAGCAAGTTTTCAACTTTGTACAATGTTAATTGTTTCACTTGATGTTTATGTCTTCTCTCATGAAATTTCACCCTGACCCTGACCCCGACACCCTGATCGACACCCTGATCGACCCCGACATACGACATCCTGACATCCTGATCGACACCTACACCCTGACACCACACCCCGACCCTGCCCCGACCCCGACCCCGACGGGGTCATATATTTGTGAATTATGAGTTAGGTCGTATATTTTTCGATTTTGTTATGCAAAACATCATATATATTTGTGTTAATCAGGTGGATTTAAAATGTGCAGTTGTTTCGTCGCTGCAAGGGTGTGGTGTTTGACGACCTCCCCGTGCGTTCGACGAGCTCCGCCCCTGCTTTCCTTGGTGAGCACAAATGACATCTCCTCCTCCCCCCTACATTTGCTCTATTCCGGTCTTCGTGCCAATGAAACTTGCTAGCTATAGGTGTCCGTCATCAGCATGCGTAACCACTATGCGTCTCCCGTTCGAAAGGGTTACATCTATAAATATGCATGCATTTGCATATTTATAATCGTGATTCTTTCGAATTGTCCAACGTTATCCATGGACAACCCGAGTATGTGTAGATTGGGTTCGTTTTCCTATATGCTCTGCTCCGGATCCGATGCAGAATTTCGTCAGTGCCTCCCTGTTGTTCTCCGGGTACACATCCTCTCTGCTTATTGCCGAGACGTGTATCAGGAGAACAGCGGGGAGGTGCTGCCGAAATTTTGCGTCGGATCCGGAGCAGAGCATGGGAAAACGAACTCAATCTACACATACTCGGGTGGGATTAGGACCTATCTTTACCTATTAGCATGTAGGTTGCATGGACGTAAGAGAACTGACAAACTCCATTAACTAATGGATATGGTTTGCTTAATGATGTATATATTTATTGTCTGTCTAGTAGGAAGTCAATATGAGTGATCGTGCGTGGATGTACACCGGTTACACTAGTCAGAAAGTTTGGACCGGTGAATGGTTAACAAAAACCAAAGAGTTTGTTAGAGCCGCATTTGCTAATGGCCAGAGATTAAGCTGGTGCCCCTGTGTCCGGTGCGACAACTTTAATAAGAGGGACGAGCTTGAAATGAGTAAACACCTGCAGAAGTTTGGTTTTACGCCTGGTTACACGGTCTGGACATTTCATGGTGAGTCTGCCCAATTGGCTTTTTTAACTACATTTGTTGGAAAAGAAGAAGATAAAGAAGAGGGGGAGGAGAGAAAGAAAGAGAATATAAAATCTTCTTCTTATTTTCCTCTTCTTCTTTTCTTCTTCTTCTTCTTTTCCTCTTCTTCTTCTTCTTCTAACTTTCATCTTTCCCAATTTGCAGATTTGCTTGAGATGAGGAAGCTTGCATTGATGGACTCATATATTCTCCTTGTGCTTCCTTTTTGTTTATGAAAACATGTTTGGGAACTTGTTTGGATGTGTATGTCACTATGGATATGTTGTTGGAAACTTCTTATGTCATATGGATATATGTTGGACTTGTGGAAATATATTGTTGGATATGCTTGTTGTGTATATATGTATTATCTGTGTATATCTATGAATTTCTGTCAAATTGAATGAATTCAATTAAAAACAGGGGTTATATAGGCTCTTTGCCGTCTGCTAGCAGTCGGCAAAGAGCTTTGCCGACAGCTAGCAGTCGGCAAAGAAGGCCACGTGGCAGCTACCTGTGCAACCTGGGAACACTGGGTTGCCTATTTGGGCATTTTGCCGTCAGCTGGCAGACGGCAAAGAGGCTAAGAGGCTAAGGTCTTTGCCGACTGCTGGCAGACGGCAAAGATTCAAATCCCTTTGCCGACAGCTAGCAGACGGCAAATAAGGCCACGTGGCAGCTTCCCAGTGACTCCTATTTGGGCTCTTTGCCGTCCGCCAGCAGACGGCAAAGACCTTAGCCTCTTTGCCGTCTGCCGGCTGACGGCAAAT
Organism: Thinopyrum elongatum; assembly: GCA_011799875.1. NCBI lineage: Eukaryota > Viridiplantae > Streptophyta > Magnoliopsida > Poales > Poaceae > Thinopyrum > Thinopyrum elongatum. The sequence continues at coordinate 375,722,865 of CM022303.1, read as the reverse complement.
AAGGCCACGTGGCAGCTTCCCAGTGACTCCTATTTGGGCTCTTTGCCGTCCGCCAGCAGACGGCAAAGACCTTAGCCTCTTTGCCGTCTGCCGGCTGACGGCAAAGCACGCCGTTAACCCCTAACGGCTCCCACCTTACCTCACTGCCGTCTACGCTCTTTGCCGTCTGCTGGCCGCAAACGGCTGACGGCATAAACCTTTGTCGTCCGCTTCTCTGAAGCAGACGGCAAAGAAGGCCTTTACCGGCAGGAATTGAGCCGGACTGTTTGCCGACAGCTAGCAGTCGGCAAAGAGCTTTGCCGACCGCCATTCATGCCTTTGCCGTCTGCCATGGCAGATGGCAAAGAAGCTGATTCCTGTAGTGGATGTCTCAGAGCCAATCATCAGCATCCATAGGATTGGTGGAGTTGCGGGAAAATAGATGGATTGAGGCGCACAAATTCTGGCAGTGAGATCGGTCCAGGCTCCTGACGAGCATCGTTGCGTTCCAAACGTTTTACCATACTCTCATTGAGCTGGCGGTTCAATTCAAACTGCTGCATCATTGCAGAAATATAGGGTGGAGGTGGAGGATCGTTAGCTATCCTGCCAATCAACAGGGGCAGTTTAGCAAGAAGATTTGCAGGTGTATGGAATCATTCATGAAGTAACATGCACAACAGAAGGAAGTGCAATAGATACTTCATCATAGTCACACCAGACATTCAAATCCACACATAGTCTTGGTTACAAACCGACATTATGATAGCTGAAAGGGGAAGGCTAGACAACTAGGCGGCGCGCAGGCACGCGATAAGGAAGTACACAACAAGACATAGCAAAGGCTACATCAACGTCGAAGAAAATTGTGGAGCGAGGAATCTGCAAGTGACAACACAGGGTGCCCTCGATAAAAGGATCCTGTAAGCAGAACCTGGCCCACAATCATGAAGCAAGGGGGAATAAATTCAGAACTCCGGGTGGATGTGATCACGAGATCCTAATGTTGGAGTTAGTAAAAATTTAACCCGAATAGAAGAGAGATCAGAGTCCCAGAGTAAAGATCGAGGAGTAAAAGATACTAATACCACCCAATTGGCGACGTGGGCCCGTAAGCCACACAGCCTAAGTTAGTAAAATAGTTTTTGACGACTAGACTCAACTTCGGCCAAGGAGTTGGAAAGGGGGGTTCCAACAGTCAGTCGGCTCTGATACCAACTTGTGACGCCCCCGGCTCAATCATGCACTAATCATACACGCAAATGCACACGATCAAGCCTAAGGACTCACGGGAAGATATCACAACACAACTCAAAAACATAAATAAAGTCATCCAAGCTTTATATTACAAGCCAGGGGCCTCGAGGGTTCGAATACATAAGCTCGCATACAAGCGTCAGTGGACGCATTAGATATCTGAGCACAAATATAAAAAGAAAGATAGATAGGCCCTTAAAAGGCAGGGCAAAAGAAAACACTACGATCGAAAGGCGCAGGCCTCCTGCCTGGGACCCTCCGAACCTACTCCTGGTCGTCGGCCAACTCGTAGTAGTATCCACCCTCAGGGTAGTAGTAGCGATCGTCGGCGGGGGCAGCTGTCTCAGGGGCTCCGTCATCTGGTTGCACCAAAAGGATATGGGAAAAAAAGAAAGCAAAGCAACCATGAGTACTCATCCGAAGTACTCAACAAGCAAGGATCTACACTACATATGCAACATTATCAAAGGAAGGCTATATATGTGGACTGGGCTGCAGAAATGCCAGAATAGAGGGGAAAGCCTAGTCCTATCGAAGACTAGCATCTACAATGGTCTTGCAGCATTAGAAGAGGGTAGATTAGTACATAATAGAATAGTGGTATCATTAAGTCTCAACCTCACCCAGAGATCCTTTCTTGACTCCCTGCGAGAAAGCAATCCCAGAGCCATAATATCCAAGTAGCAACCTCGGCCAGAGATCCTTTCTCGACTCCCTGCGAGAAAGTAATCCCAAAGCCATAATAATCACAAGTTTCCAGTTCTAGTTGTATCGACTGGGATATAACTCCGAGCGTCCGTTACCGAGGATCCGCTATGCATAGATTAGTTCTGCCCTGCAGGGGTGCACCAACTTACCCACCACGCTCGCTTAACTCTGGCCGAACACACTTTTCCGGGGCGTGCCCGGCCTTGGCCAAACGACACACCGCAGCCCTACCTAAAGCTCAGCAGAGAGGTCCCCGCTGGTCTACATCCTAAGCGCTCAGGGGTCTTGGGCCATCGCCCTATGCACTTCGGGTCGTTGCGAGCAGGGTGGATACCAGCGCCAACGGCACGATCCGACCCGGCCACAATGCTGAACTGGATGTCTAACAAAGCTTTCGGCTGATGCATATGATGCAGAGTGCCCATAACTTTTCCCGCGTGATGGTTAGTGCTATCGGGCCAGAGGCCCACTCGAAACAAATATCCAAATCATAGTGTGTTGGTAGTGCGGTAACGAGCAGAGACTCACGATCGATGTGACCCCGTCGCCCCGTCTCGAGGACTTGCGGCAAGGGCCAAAAATGCACGGCCACGCCTCGTATTCTCACTCGGGCACCATCCAGGTCAACCCGTCTTCACATCACACGTGGGTACCCCTCAGGGTCGACCTGCCTTCCAAGTAACAGTGTAAAGTCCAATTATCCGTGTGTCCATAACATCAAGGGAATCCGAGGTATCACCCTTGTTGGATTCCTACTTGATGTAACCGTCAAGGTGAACTCGGAGGAATCACCCTCGATGGGTTCACACTTAAGGTGTTGCACGACAGCGTCGTTATCGGAAGTGGTGAAGGAGGAATCACCCTCGATGACCACGACCGAATAGCTACTCTACAAAGTTAACATCAGAAGTGCTACACGAGGTATCACCCTCGGCACTCGATAGTAACGCTGCAGTGTCATTACAACTAAGGGGGTGATGTACAGTGCCGGGGCCTGGTTGTCGAGTCTCATGATAATCCAGCGAGGCAATCAGGACAAGTGGGGTCACTGATAGGTCTCTACCCAGCCTATACTAGACAGTTTAGGATAAGCAGGTAAGGTTTCAATAGCAGGTTACAATAAATAGGCTATGCATCAGAATAGGTAAAGCAGCAGCAGCAATTTCTAACGCAAGCATGAGAGAGAAAGAGTAGGCGATATCGGTATGCTCAAAAGGGGGGTGCTTGCCTGGTTGCTCGGCGGCAAAGGCAAGGTCGTCAATGGTGTCGTCGGGCTCCTGAGCTGCGTCGGTCTCGGGAACTGCGTCGGTAGCGGGGTCTACCGAGAGAGAAGAGGGGGAGAAAACAAATAAATACTCGGCAAACATATGTAACACAGAGCAGGCTATGCTAACGTGCACTGCAGGGTTGCCTAAAGACATGTCTAAACCATATCAGTTACTTTAGGATTTAAGTTGGAATTATTAACCGGAGTATAAGCACTATTCATGTACCGAAAACAAGCTAAAAGTTGTGGGTTCACCTCCATAGAGGGTCCCGACATGGAAACAGATGACACGGTTGGATTCGTCTCGTCATTCTGAAAAACTTTCATGTACAAATTTTTTCGATCTGAGCTACGGATTATTTTATATGATTTTCTAAAGATTTTAGCATTTTCTGGAATTATTTCTATTATTTAAATTGACATTATCCAGAACAGTGCGGGGGGTTACGTCAGCATGACACCTTGCTGGCGTCAGCAATCAACAGACGGCTGGCCAGGTCAAACCTGACATGTGGGTCCAGTGGGGCCCACATGCCAGCCTCTGTTAGTATTAAACAGAGTTAAATTTAAACTAATTACTTAATTAGGTGGTGGGCCCTACTAGTCAGTGCCTGTTTAATTAACTAATTTGTTAACAGTCTAATTAACATTTTAATTAACACTTTATTTATTTTTAATACCGTTTAACAGTGTGGGGCCCGCGTGTTAGCGACACGGGCAGCCCAGTCAGCAACGCTGACCGGTCAACGGACCCCATGGGGCCCACAGTCAGTAGCATAGGGGGGTGGGCCCACACGTCCACATCAGCTCACCGGCGTAACGACGCCGGTGACCATCCCGCACGGTGGCGCTTGTTGGGAGGAGGTCGGGTCTGCGTACAGGAGGCCATTTGCGGCGCGGTTGCGCGCGTTGGATCGGGGAGATGACGCCGCGTCGATCCTAGGCGATGGCGCGGCCGGAGGAGCACCGTAGCGACGACGGCGAGCTCATCGGCGGACGGCGGTGCTCGGTAGCGATAGCGAACGGTGATGCGAGCGCGCTGACGAGCAACTAAATGGCCAGACGGCTTGTATGCAACGCGACGAGCATGACGGTGGCACGCACGGGACCCAAGGGTCACTGTGGCTACGCCGGCGATGAGCGCGAATAGCGAAGCATTCAGGCACCTCCAATACGGTGAGCTACGGCGATGATAACGCGTACGGGAGAGTGGGGAGAGGTGCGGCAGCTCACAGGGGTCCCGTAGTTGTGCGAAAGTGAGCTCGGGGAAGGGCGACGGTGGCGAATCGGAGCCGGAGGTGAGGATGACCGCGCGGGGACGACGAGGTCGAGGAGGACGATGTAGCGGCAACGGCAGCCTCACACCGCAGCCGAACCAGTCAACCCTCGTACTCCCCTCCGCCTGGGCATGCACTGCCACGTCTTCCCCGGCTCCGCATAGTCCCCTTCCTAGGCCTCGCCGTCGTCCACCGTCTTGGTGCTCTCGGCGCAGCATGGTTAACGTGGTCAAGGAACGACTTCCATCGCAAGAGGATTGTACGTGGAGAGGCTGATAGCTGGGTCCACAGACACAGCAAGTAAGTGCCTCCTTATTACGCGTAAAATAATTATTCCTCCACCTGACAGCGGGAACCCACCGGAAGGGCCTCTGTATTTTGCGAAAAAAACATTTCCCCCTGACAGCTGAGACCAACCAGTTATATCTTCGCACGCAAGGAAGTGCCTCCTTATCCTCCCTGACAGCTGGGACCAACCAGTTATATCTTCGCACGCAAGGAAGTGCCTCCTTATCCTCCCTGACAGCTGGGAGCCACCCGGTCGAACCATACGTAGGGTTGTCTGTCTGGTCGTGAACATGTACGTACATACTGGTCGATCGGTCTCTCTGCAATGATGAACCGTGACCGAGCAAGCAGCAGCACGTGTAGTTGTAGAGCCCCCGATGTAGCAGTTCAGGCAGTCCAGTCAAAACCGTGTACACATACGTACAACCAGATGCAAAAAATACGGCCACTTACATACATACGGGCGGGGTCTCTTACGCCTACTCTCGCATACGTACGACCAGGGCTCATGTACATGGAGAGGCAACGGACGGCAGCAATGGCATCATGTTCATTGGCAGCCAACCGGCTGGGTTGGAATGGAGAAACAACGTCCTATTCATCGGGAGGCAACAGACTGGGTTGAAATGCGTCGTGTTCAATGGGAGCCAACTGGCTTGATGGAACAGCCGAAACGGGGTCTGGCATACCGCAAAACGGAGGAAAGCTGCCTTCTGTTCGACTGCGTACGGTCGAAACGGGGTCCTGTTCATCGGGAAGGGTCTGGCATACCGCAAAACGGAGGAAACGGCCTTCTGTTCAAGTGCCTACAGTCGAAATGGGGTGCTGTTGATCGGGAGGGGTGTGGCGTACCGCAAAACGGAGGAAACAAACTTGTGTTGGAGCGTCTACGATTGAAATGGAGTCCTGTTCATCGGGAGGGGTGTGGCATACCGCAAAACGGGACTCCAGGGGCTACTGTTCATCCACCGTCTACTGCCTCGCTCCAGCCTCCACGGGCTACTGTTCATCCACCGTCGATTTCCTCCAGCCTCCACCTGCTATTGTTCATCCACCGTCAACTTCCTCCGGCCTCCACGGGCTACTGTTCATCCATGGACTACTATTCATCCAGCCTCCACCGGCTACTGTTCAACCAGCCCTCCACGAGGTCCTGTTCATCCACCACCCCACCTCCTCGATCGGGGTCCTGTTCATCAAGCGGCAATGGCCTATTACTACCACGGGGTCCTGTTCATCCAACCCCCACCGGGAACTGTTCATCCAACCCCAACAAGAGTCACTGTTCATCAAGAGGCAGGTTCGATCGGCTTCAGTTAGCAGCAGTAGCGAAGGAATCGCTTGGGTTCAGTTAACAGCCAAGGGATCGATCGCTCGGGTTCAGCAACGTAGCTAGTGCAATCGCTCGGGTTCAGTAAGCGAATGCCTTGCTCGGGTTCAGTTAGAGTCCAACGCCTCGCACACATGCACATAAGTGTACGAGAGAAACACAGAAACCTTCGTGCATCGCTCGGCCCCGACCACCCACCGTAACTGGGAACTCCCCGATATTTTCCTCGCCCTCGCTTCTACCACCATTTTTTCCGTCATGGACGGCCCAAAGAATGTCATGCAGGTGCATCCTCGGACCGCCCAGGATGAAAAGCCCATTTTCTATCATGATTTTTTGTCATAGAAGTAGGAGCCCACCACATCTATGATGATACGTGATTTTGTCACAATTATCGTCATAGAAGTGTCATAAGCATGACAGGAAAAAAATTCGTTCGGCCCAAAATGTACGGATGTGTCTTTTTTTTGTAGTGATTGCTGACACTGATGAAGAGCTATACTATCTTCGGAAGTGCCAGGCAAGCAACCCCCCTTGTTCATCTCGATACAATCCCACTCTCTCGCTCCTGCTCTCTGTTATTGAATTAGGACAATAATGATTCAATTGTTACATGTTTCGGTAGTTGAACCCATTCCTTTCCATGACCTGTCTTTCCCACAGTAAAGAGTAAAACCCACTAGCATGAGTAGTACTTGCTTGAACCATGATGTGACTACTCATCCATGCTAGTTATCAGGCCTGCTATTGCTTAGAGTTGTGTGATGATCATGTCCTAATGCTGAGAGCTAAGTGTGTGAACACAATTTGGTAAAGGTAGCGATGGGAGGCCATGTAGGGGTACATGGTGGGTTGTCTCATTGAGACCATCTTTAGGAACTGAGTTTTGTGTATGTTATCCAAGACTAGCTACTACCACCCATTGGGTTCTGGTAACTCGACCCCTCTCGGCTTATTAATCGCCTTGATCTCTATCCAGGAGTTGCAACTAGTTTTTGGTGTTTGTAGGCCATGTTAGTAGTCTACCAAGTGGCACCCATTACAGGTGGGCTTGGGACAGACTAAGCACTGTGTCCCGGTGTACCAAGCGTAGAACCATCCGTCGAGGTGGACTTGGGAACCCTGCACACATTGTTTGGGGCCATGATGGAAACTTCGGCCGGACATCCCCTGCGGGTTCAACCTCAGATAGGCGATAATCCTGGACTACAGTCTTGCGTGGTTAGTCATGTTGTGGCCAATACGCTCGCCAGGATTCCGCTTGAAGGTTGCCGAGATACATTACATGTATATGGTGGTAAGTGGTGAGAGCCTGTGTGAAGAAGTACACTCTTGCAGGGTCATATGATCTATTCAAATAGCCGTGTCATCGGATATGGACTACTTGGAGACTTATATGGTTCATAGATAACTTGAAGTGGATACCCTAAAATGTGCAAGATAAGTGTGAGTGCTATGGATGGACTTTTCATAGGGAGATGGGAGCAGATCCATAGTGGTGTATTGATATGGTGAATATGTGGACTCGGTGCACTCTCTCACCCCAAGAAAATACTGGTAGACGTAGTACATGATAGCCACTGAGTCAAAGCTGGCTTGTTGTAGTTAAACTCCACAACCCCATTGTTTATATCGATGCATATGTACAAAGTTCTAATGTAAGTCTTGCTGAGTACCTTTGTACTCATGGTTGCTTAATTTATGTTTTTGTAGAGGAGATTTCAGTCCTCACTACTAGTTCCACCTGAAGTTCGACATTGAACGATTAGCTTGGGAATCCTAGACAGAGGTATGGTTCCTATGGAGGGTCTTGTAGATAGGCGGGCCTTTTAGCCTTCTTTATTTTCAGCTATATGTACTCGGAAAGGTTTATGCTTTCGCTTCTTGCTTGTATGACTTTGTATGTTGGGTCATGAGACGCATGTTTGTAATATCATGCTATGTAAGGCTCCTCGGAGCTTCTTAAATAAATACTGAGTCGTCGAGTTATGTTGTGATGCCATGTTGTACCAACACATACTTGCATGTTGTGCATGCGTATGATGTGTATTGCTATGTGTTGGGTCACGACAGAGATGGACTACACTAGCAAGAAAATTACGCCGCTCGCCACTGTTACGGCCTTGCTAGTGGCGGGCGGCCCAAAGAGGCTCGCTAGCCACTGTTGGGCTTTAGGCGCCTGCCACTGCTAGGTAGTCTTGCAGTAGTGCTATGGCATTATGTAATCAGTAGCAAACTAAATTAAGACAGGCAAGGTAATTGAACAATTTTGTAATCAGTGGCTAACTAAAATTTCCAGAAGCAGGTAACGGAACTTACGCAAGCTCTTTGTACATGCACACTGCAACTTCTTTTTCTCTTATAAGGTTCCATGAAGGTGTCCATGGCATCACTTGCTTGGATACGCAGTTCCAATACTCCTTTTCTTCCCACACTACATTTTGGTAAGTCAAATGGTTAATCTAATAAGACGGTGTGACCCTAATATGTTATATGAGGACGGGTTGTCAAACTAGTTGTAGTAACACACATCACACTGGCTTTTACTCTATATTTCATGCGATTATATTTTGCATATCAAGATCTAAGCAATCTACAATAGGATGAAAAGACAGGCATCCTTCTCATTATTGGCCAACTCAGTTCACAAAAACTAGCAATTCAACCATTATGTGGGTAAATCAAAAGCGCCACTGGAATACATTTCAGTACCCCAATCATACATGCAAATCATACACACAGGCTAGTACGAATTAAATGAAATGCAGGGACTTACGCTAGCTCGTTGTAAAGGCTCACTTCAGCTCTGCTTGCACTTGGGATGTTCCATGTACAAGTCCATATAACCACTTGCTTGGATGTGCAGACCCTGAGCTCCTTCCTTCCCCCTCTGCATTTTTGGCACGGCGAATGGTTGATCAAATGAGAGGAATCGACCTTGCTATTGTACCTGAGGACATGTACTTACAAGGTTATACGAGCGTGCATGATGTGTACCAGATCCTGTAGCGTCGTCATGCTTCGCTAAAAAATGGGTTTCCTTGTTCCAGATGATATCTTCAGAAGAAATAAGAGTTAAAGTTAGAGTTGCATAGGCGTGTAAGCTAATAGAGTAGTAAAAGGATATCCAAACATCATCGGAACAACGCACAGTGCAATGATATGTGGATACCTAGTTCAGACCGGTGTTTGGGCATACTCGCCTAGGTTGCGGGTCACTTCAGAGCCGTTGAGGCTGATGCGCTTGCGTTGGCTGGCCTCATATGGATGCAGATCTTGAGTGGCGATGGAGCACTACGATGAGGTGGACGAGGCCATTGGTGAAGTACCAACGGCCTCGAGGTGGAGGCGCGATGATGTGCTCCATGAAGTAACCCTGGTGAGGTGGAAGATGACGTTGGTGAAGCATACGTGATGCGGTGGAAGTCGGTGTCTGTGAAGCACGTGGGCTGCAGCGGCCGACGTTGTCGGTGGACCACCCGGTGCGGTGTACGAGGGCGTAGATGAGGTAGCTCCGGTGCGGTGGTGAAGCGCGACCATCCTCTTCATCGTTGTCATTTGGTACAGAGTTGGGGAAAGAGATGAGATGAGGCGCGATGCAAATTTTGCTTGAGTGGCGGCGAATTAGAGATTTGAGCGCTCTGGGTGCGGAAGGGGACGTGGGAGAAGGGGGATTTTGTAGGGCTGGAATTTGGGCCTCCATATATTTTAATCCAACGCATGGCGACGCGAAGTTTTTGTTGCCATTCTTTTTTTGGGTGGGGGGGGGTGTTAGCGTACGTACAACACATGCCACCACCACGAGACGACCCTGGTTTGCCTAGTGTGCCTACATTTGAGAATGCAAACGGATCTTTTTTCATTGGCAAACGAATCTGTGTGTATTACCATGCTCGTGTTTTACTTTCAAATAATTAGTCCTTCGAAATGAGATACTAGTAATTAATTAATGACGACTTATTTGAATTAGAATGTGTTTGTGACAACGATCTCCAATTCTAATGTGGATTTCTCATTTCATGGTATCCACGCTATCTTTTTGAATGCAAATTCATATGTATAAGATGAACACTATGGTGGTGATAAAACTTTGGATGGATTCAAGTATTTGGAATTGACTTCCCTCAAAAAAAAGTATTTGGAATTGATGTGGTATTTAATATGAAATGTTTGCAACGGGACGGAATACATGTCGCTTGATGACTTTTTAATTTAAATTGATAGGGCTCTAGCAGAACAATCAACTGATCAAACCATAGATTTCATTTAATCTAACTGCGAGTTTACATTCATACCACATACGAACTAAAAAATGGAAATGATAAATAGCAAATGTTCAGATTTTAAGCATGGCAATCCGAACTTTTTTCATGGCAACTTTAGTTCACGCGGCGGCGGCAGCGTCTTTCGACAGGAAGCGGCTCCTTTGCCATGCCCTATGTGTCATTGGGCCACTGACCGGCGATGACGGCGGTGTTTCGCACCGGTGTTGGCATACTCCTGGACATTTCCCAAGCTTCAAGGAAGGCTAGAATGTTCTTGACTTTGGTCTCTAGGAGCCAGTCAACCGGCGGGACGCGGAGATTGGCGGCGATGCAAGGAAGCGGTTAACGGCGGCGACCCATGCCGCCGAGGGGGGTAGTGGCACCGACACGGGGATAGGCGCTGGCAATGGCACAACGGAGACATTCATGTGCACGGGCACTGGCACGGGCGCGCGCGTCAGTGCATGCGCAGGCGAAGGCGCTGGTAGGTGCATGAGCGCGTGAAAGTCAGCAGGGGTCTCGTGGAACCCCGCGGCTTCAAGCTCGGCGACAATGTGCGGCTCCGAGCCCATCAATGCCACGGGGATGGGCGCTGGCGCAGGCGCGACGACGGGACCTGGAACGGGCGCGGGGACAGATGCAACGACTTCACGCACGGCCAGTTTAATCTCGTCCCAAAGCGCCTTAATTCTTGTGGCTGCGGCTTGGTGTCTTCCTCAGGAAACTGGAAGACTAAGGGCAGCCCATTGTGACATGGCATGGCGTATGGCGAGGACAGGCTGGTTGGAGGCAGACGACAGGAGCATCAGAGAGGGAGAGAGAAGATTATAGCGAGACCGAGGAGTGCGATGGTGATTTAAACTGCAGAGCGGGCGGCATTAAAAGTGGGGGCAGTTGGGATGAAGGTCAGCGGCGGAGGCTGGTCAAAGGGCTCACTTCTAGGTGAGCCTATGCAGCGGCCTGATCGCATGCCTCCTGGTCAGACTACATAGCGGCCTGCTCGCACGCCTCCCATTGACTCACATGCTTGCTCGGATGGCACCTGCCTATGAGAAACCGGGAGGCGTGCATGCATGGCGGCACGTTGGTCTAACACCCACAGTTTTAATAGTGAAACTGGTTGCGTTAACGTGATAGCTCTTTGTTCCAAAATACCTTGGATGTTCATGTGTGCAACTTTTCATAAGTAACTTCTCTCAAATTAAACAAAAAAATTACCACAGCCTATTTGTTCCATATCACGACACCATGCTCAGTTTCATGAATTTCAGGTGATTTTTGGATTTTCTGGAATTTAAAAACCAGGATTCGAATCAATATCATTACATGCATCATGAAATAAATTTTCAAGCGATACATCTTTACTATTGTAGATGTTCACATTTTTAAGATAGAATTTGGTCAAACATTGCTTAGTTAGACTTGAAACAAATTATATATGCAGAGCAAAAAGATACTCCCTCCGTACCAATGCATTGCTTGATAGTACTATAGTAGGCACGAACAAATGGAGCTAGCGGCGACCAAGGGACTTGAACTGGTGACCTTGGGTTGCGGCGACCGAGGGACTTGAACGTGCTCGGTACGGTGGGTAACGTGGGCTAGTTACTAAAGCATCCCTCCATTGTTCATTTGTAGTCATTATGGACCGAGGACATAAGGGGAATTTCTCAGGCTCGATTTCTGGCCGCAAGATATTTTGACTCAAAATGCAGAGGCTCAAGTGGAGGCGCAAAGTTTATATCGCAGTTCTTTTGGTTGGGTTTAGCTAATGTGCATACCACGCACGCCACCACCATGACACGAGCCTGGTCTAGCTGGTATGCCGTTGGGTGCTACCATTCGAGAATGTGAAAGGAATCTTTTTTAAAATTGGCGAACGAATCTATATGTATTACAATACCCATATTTTCCTTGCAAAGAATTAGCATTCCAAAAGGCACAGTAATTGATTTATCACGAGTTCTTGAATTAGAGTGAGTTTGTGATATAGTGATCTCAACGTGGATTTCACATTTCATGGTATCCACACTAAGTTTTTCATGGCAAATTCAAATTTAAAAGATGAACGGCATGGTGGTGAGAAAACTTTGTATGTATTCAAGCATATGACCACACACACAAAAATACAACAACAATCGAGTCAGTATAGTGCATTTACTTTTACTAACCATGCATGTATGACACGAATTCAAAAATAAAATGTAAGCCATGCTTGGTCCTCAATTCAATATTTAAAATGTACAGTAAACTGAAACGTGAATATTAATTCAACTACTATGTACATGCAACTGTTGTGTTTAGGTCTCTTCATCGCCCCCTCACCACACATACTTCCTCTATCGATCGATCTTCATCTCTTTGTTAATAGAGCTATTGGTATCGTACACACGTGCGCTCATTATTTCTCTTCATGTTTCGATCTCCATTTATGTCACACCTGCCCTCACACTCTCAACAAATGTATTTCTCACACACAACCTCGTCGTTCCCTCCATTACGAGCTCTCCCTCTCTCCCTATCTCTCTCTCTATCTCTCTCCCTCTCTCCCTCTACACACATACGTTGCCTCTGCAAAAAAACCTTCATGCCGTGCACGCACACACAAAGTCTATCTAGGCCACTCGCTCGGTAACTATCTCCATCCAGCCCTCACTACAGCTTTGTCGCATGATGTCTCTGTGTATCGTCTTCCACATTCGAGTGTACGCTAGGCCACACTCACTCGATCTCTCCCTCTATAAATGACTCGATTGACCTCGCTTTCTCACATCATCTCTCTCACACATAGACGCTCCCTCTACGCCTCTTGCATAGGCGGAGCTATGTAGATTGCTCGGGGGTAACCCCCCAACCTTAGATAAAATTGTGAAGGTCTTTTTTAGGAGGGTTTAGATTATATTTTTAAAACATTTGGCCCCACCCTCCCAAACACCGATGGGTTGTGCCCCCCCCCGGGAGAATATCATGTGCTCCCACACCTTAGATGATATATGGTGATACGAGTCCCTGGGAGCCGGTTGATCTGAGATCTAGCGGCTCACGGGAGGTCTTAATATTTTTGCAATAGAACCTTAATGAGTTTGGGCATTGCACACAATTAGTACAAAAACTACTCAGATGCCATTGGATCCCATATCCAACAACCTCGAAGCTCATATCACCATAGCATGTAATATGCGACGGAACCTCATAATCACTCGCCTGTAAGAATATCACGTGCTATCACACCTTAGATGTTGTGGTGACACGAGCTCCTCGGAGCCGTTGGATCTGAGATCCAACAGCTCCTAGGTGGTCCGAATGGATTTTGCAAAAAAGCCTTCAAAGAGTTTGGAACTATTCACAAGTAAAAAGACTACTCAGATGCCATTGGATCTCAGATCGAACAGCCTCGAAGCTTGTATCACCGTAGCATCCAAGCTACGAGAGCACCTGATGTTCTCTCGCCCGGGAGAATATGAGGTGCTCCCACACCGTAGATTCTACGGTGATACAAACTCCCGGGAGATCTAACATCTCCTAGTAGGAGGTCTGAATGTTTTTGCAATATAGGCCTCAAAGAGTTTGGGAATTGTGCAGAGGTACAAATATTAAGCACATGGCATTCGATCTCAGATCCAACGGCCTAGAAGCTCGTATCATGTAGCGGCTAAGCTGCGGGGAGTACCTTATGTTTCTCTTTGTACGTGAGAATATCGAGTGCCCCCACACCTTAGATGCTACGGTGTTATGAGCTCCTGGGAGCCGTTGGATCCAAGATCCAGCGGCTCACAGGAGGTCTGAATGTTTTTTTGCAAAAAAGCCCTTCAAGAGTTTGGAAATTGTGCATAAGTACAAAGACTACTCCCATGCCATTGATCTCAGATCCAACGACGTAGAATCTCGTATCACTGTAGCATCTAGGCTGCGGGAGCACATGCTATTCTTTGCCACTGTCACTTTTGTTCCTAAACTTGTAAAATACATGTAACTGGTGTCGTAACTTGTCTAACCACGCAAAGTGTTTGTGCAAAAAATCCGTCGTACACAGAAAGATCGAAACAACACACGGGGTCCCACTTGTCATTGAACAAATTTGGACATAAAAATAAAAAATCAGAATGGTGAGATTCGAACCGGCAACCTGGACTGCAAAGTGTACGTCGATAGACAGAAACTGCAACGGTTGTTAGCTTCATCGCATAACTCGATTTTATATTGTATTACGTTGAGTAGAGTAGAGGGAGTGGCTCGTCGGCACGTGTATGAATGTTGAATCACTTACTGGCGGGTCCCATATATGTGATCCCTCTCTCCTCTCCAACTACAACCTTTAGACGTACGGACAAACACAAAGAGCGGTGCGAGCTGGCCGTGGTGTTATTATAACTAAAAAATGCTGGGAAAATAGATGAATCGCCTAGGAACAAGAGACCTCGTGGCTGGTTGAGAGCGAGCTAACCACACCTATCCTCTCTGCCATGTTATCATGATGAAGTTGTGTGGCTAGTGGGGTGTTTTCGACCTACTGGTTGGGTCTCGAGTTCAAACCATAGCTACGTCTCATATATTTTTACACGCACATTTTCCTCAGTGCTGAGACGTGGCATACCCTACCGCGCGGTTTATGAGTCCTCCCCGGTGGTGCACACATATTTCTTCCTTGCTGAGATGTGGGACGCCCTACCGTGCGGATTTTGGGTCCTCCTCGGTCGTAGCGCCGAAGTAAGTAAGGAGTCATCAAATCACAAAACCCCACCGTTCCCACCGAGTATATTAGTGAAGCATGGTGGCTAGCTAGTTGGGCTAGTGCGAACGATCAGCTAGGCCGCCACCACATTTGTTTTTTCACGCATTTTTTCTCTTCTTGCCGCTAGGTAAATTAAAATATCCACTGCTGCGTTGCTTAGGTCTTTGGGTGCGGCAGGAATTTTTTTGATAGGAGTAGGCGCGGTAGGAATTAGTCATGATGACTACGCCAATAGTACCCACTGCTCCCTGATGTGAAAAGGCATCAACTAGGGTTTTCCCATGGTGATAGCTAAAAGATTAACCCCGCTCCTCTGCTGGCTCCCTCCGCCTTCCCGTAGATTGCATTGACTTTCAGCCATTTCACCCCCTTTGCTCCCTTCCCCATTGCTTCCACCTGGTTCCATGGCGACGCACCAGATCAAGGAGACACAGGTGAGGCGCGTGACAGAGGAGCTTGATAACCCAAAAATAAGTGTCGAACCCAACGAGGAGTTAAAGGTAGAACAAATATTCCCTCAAGTTCTATCGACCACCGATACAACTCTACGCACACTTAACGTTTGCTTTACCTTGAACAAGAATAAAACTAGAAGTACTTTGCAAGGATAAAACTACGAATAAATTGCAAGGTAATGATAGTTAGTTGTTTAGTAGAAAGCTTTTGTCACACAAGAAAGTTATTTGTCCCTAGGCAATTGATAACTAAACCGGTAATCATTATTGCAATTTTATATGAGGGAGAGGCATGAGCTAACATACTTTCCGTACTTGGATCATATGCACTTATGATTGGAACTCTAGCAAGCATCCGCAACTACCAAAGATCATTAAGGTAAAACCCAACCATAGCATCGAGTATCAAGTCCTCTTTATCCCATACGCAACAACCCCCTTACTCGGGCGTAAGCTTCTTTCACTCTAGCCACCCACCATAAGCGAATCATGAATGTATTGCAACACCCTACAGCGGGGATCCCTCACGTTTGTGCGACACATAGGGCACCATAGGACAGGACCAAAATAAAATATACAACTCAAACCAATCATGATCATCAATCAACCCATAGAACAAAACAGATCTACTCAAACATCATAGGATAACCACATATCATTGGATAGTAATATATAGTGTTGAGCACCATGTTTAAGTAGAGAATTGCAGTGGGAATAGAGAAGTTACACTACTGCATAGAGGGGAAGAAAGTTGGTGTTGACGGTAGCAAGGTTGTTGATGTAGATCGCCGTCACGATCCTTGCCCCGGCACCACCGGGAGAAAGTGGGAGACAACCCCACTCCTACTTCTTCCTTGGCCTCCCCCCTAGATGGGAGGAGGGTTTCCCCTCTGGTCCATGGCCTCCATGGTGGCGGAGGGGCAGGAGCCCCGGAGCCCCTCCTAGATTGGATCTATCTCTCTGTTCTCGTCTGTTTCGCATTCCTGTTTTCTGGCCCTTCACCGTTTCTTAAATTCCCGGAGATTCGTAACTCCGATTGCGCTGAAATTTTTACACGATTTTTTCCATAAATTATCTTTCTTGTGGTGAAAGAAGTGCCCCAACCGACTTACGAGGTGCCCACTAGGCACCACCGCGCACCAAGGGGGCAGGCGCGCCCTGGTGGTTAGTGGTGGCCGTGGGTCTCCGTTTGCTTTGATTCCACCTCCCAGAAATCACATATATTCCAAAATAATTCTCCATAAATTTTTACCGCGATTGGACTTTGTTTGATATGGATATTCCGCAAAACAAAAACATGCAACAAATAGGAACTGGCACTTGGCACTGGATCAATATGTTAGTCCTAAAAAATAATATAAAATGTTGCCAAAAGTGTATAAAAGATGTATAATATTGGCATGGAACAATCAAAAATTATAGATACGACGGAGACATATCAGCATCCCTAATCTTAATTCCTACTCGTCCTCGAGTAGGTAAATGATAAAAAAAATAATTTTTGATGTGGAATGCTACCTAGCATAATCTTGATCATATATCTAATCATGGCATGAATACTAAGACACGAGTGATTCAAAGCAATAGTCTATAATTTGACATAAAGACATCAATACTCAAGGATACCAATTAACATCTTTCATAATATCAATGGCAAAGAACGCTATCCCTACAAAATCATATAGTCTTGTCATGCTCCATCTTCTTAACACAAAGTATTTATCATGCACAACCCCGATGACAAGCCGAGCAATTGGTTCATACTTTTTAACGCGCTTCAGCTTTTTCAACCCCCACACAATACATGAGCGCAAGCCATGGACATAGCATTATGGGTGGAATAGAATATGATGATAGGGGTAAATATAGAGAAGACAAAAAGTTAAGAAAGTCTCACATCGACGCGGCTAATCAACGGGCTATGGAGATGCCCATCAATTAATATCAATGCGAGGAGTAGGGATTGCCATGCAACGGATGCACTAAGAGCTATAAGTGTATGAAAGCTCAATATGAAAACTAAGTGGGTGTGCATCCAACTTACTTACTCATGAAGACCTTGGGCATTTGAGGAAGCCCATCATCGGAATATACAAGCCAAGTTCTATAACAAAAAATTCCCAATAGTATATGAAAGTGACTACATAGGAGACTCTCTCTATTAAAAACATGGTGCTACTTTGAAGCAGAAGTGTGGAATTAGCATGCCCCTTCTCTCTTTTTCTCTCATTTTTTTCTTTTCCTTCTTTTTTCTTTTTTTCCTTTTTTTCTTGGGCTCTTTTTGGCCTCACTTTTTTTCTTTTTTTTCTTTTTGTTTGGAGTCTCATCCCGACTTGTGCGGGAATCATAGTCTCCATCATCCTTTCCTCACTGGGACATTCTCTAATAATGAATAATGATGATCATCACACTTCTATTTACTTACAACTCAAAATTACAACTCGATACCTAGAACAAAGTATGACTCTATATGAATGTCTCTGGCAATGTACTAGGATGTGCAATGATCTAGCATAGCAAGGATATCAAAAAACGGACACGCCATGAAAATATCATGCTAGCTATCTTACGATCATGCAAAGCAATATGACAATGAATGCTCAAGTCATAAAAATGGAACGGTGGAAGTTGCATGGCAATATATCTCCGAATGGCTATGGAAATGCCATAATAGGTAGGTATGGTGGCTGTTTTGAGGAAGATATAATAAGGTTTATGTGTGATAGAGCGTATCATATCACGGGGTATGGATGCACCGGCGAAGTTTGCACCGACTCTCAAGGTGAGAAAGGGCAATGCACGGTACCGTAGAGGCTAGCAAATTGCGGAAAGGTAAGAGTGTCTATAATCCATGGACTCACATTAGTCATAAAGAACTCACATACTTATTCCAAAAGTTTATTTGCCCTCGAAGCAAAGTACTTCTACGCATGCCCCTAGGGGGATAGATTGGTAGGAAAAGACCATCGCTCGTCCTCGACCGCCACTCATAAGGAAGACAATCAATAATAAATCATGCTCCAACTTCTTAGCATAACGGGAGACTATACGTGCATGCTTCGGGAATCACAAACCTTAACACCAATATTCTTATGAACCACAACTATTTACTAGTACCTCCCACATATTATCATCTCTATATCGCAAAACTATTGCAAGGAATCAAACATATCATATTCAGTGATCCACAAGTTTATGTAGGATTTTATGACTAACCATGTGAATGACCAATTCCCGTTGACTCTCTAAATAGATATAAGTGAAGCATGAGAGTTTAATTATTTTTACAAAACACCATTCTCTAATAAATATAAGTGAAGCAAAAGAGTATTCTACAAATAACGGTTTTCTATGTGAAGAGAAACAGGCAATCCAAACTTCAACTGATATAAGAGAAGCACATGAAGCATTCTATAAAAGCCATACTCAAAAGATATAAGTGAAGTGCAAAGAGCATTCTATAAATCAACGAAGGACTATCTCATACCAGCATGGTGCATTATTAAACGAAAAAGAAAACGCACACAACACTCCAAGATTTACGCATATCACGTGAACAATACAAAAACCGAGACATACCGATACTTGTTGAAGAAAAGATGGGATGCCTTCCGGGGCATCCCCAAGCTTAGACGCTTGAGTCTACTTGAATATTTACTTGGGGTGCCTTGGGCATCCCCAATCTTGAACTCTTGCCTCTCCTCCTTCTCCTCATATCGAGGCCTCCTCGATCCTCGAACACTTCGTCCACCCAAAACTTAACAAAACCCTCGTGAGATCCGTTAGTATAATAAAGCAAATCACTACTCTAAGTACTATTGCAAACCCATTCATATTTTATTTTTGCATTATCCATACTGTATTCTAACTTCTCCATGGCTTATACCACCGATACACTCCATAGTTCCATCAAAATAAGCAAAACAATGCATCAAAAATAGAATCTGCCAAAAATAGGACAGTCTGTAGCAATCTAAACTTTTACCATACTTATGTAACTCCAAAAATTGTGAAACATTAGGACAAAATAAAAAATTTGCATAGAAGTACGATGTAAAATTTTCAGAAATTTTTGACTTTCCAGTAAAAAATGTAAATTCATGCACTACAGCCAAAGTTTCTATTTTTGCACCGCACATACCAAACAAGCAATCTAATCATCCTAAAGGCAAATCTTGGCACATTATTTTTATAGTGTAATGGATTTGTACAAGGGGATAATTATTTTTGTTGAAAAGTTTCTGTAATCAAGGTTCACAAAGTTTCCATGGGCATGAACAAAGTTCAAGACTAGCTCCCACTTTAACAATGCTCGTCTCTCTCACTTTCACTTTTCTTTTTGAAAAAATTTAGGTTCCCCTCTATATTTTTTTTGTTTTTAAACTTTATAAAAGCACACAACAGAAGTAAATGACTCTCTAAAACTTCCGGCTTGTCCCTCTCGCATCACTTTCTTTAAAGCCATTAAGCTAGGCATAAAGTGCTCAAGTAATTGATCCACCTAGATCACAAGGTATATCAAAGCCAATATCAGTTAGCAATGATTTATAATTTAGTAGTGAGCACAAAGCAACATATATCATGCAATGGCGTAACTCTCTTCCTATGCATCGGCATTTCATAAAAGAACAATTCATGCACATCAAGTAAAGGCCAATACATAGCATAAGTAGTTTCTTGCAATTTTATCGTATTGGAAACATGGAGAGGTGGAGATGTAGTTCCTCTCTCATAATAATTGCAAGTAGGAGCAGCAATCTCATGCATATTATATTCATCAAAATCATCATGTGCAACAGTAAAAGGCAACCCATCAATGTAATCCTTAATAAGTGCAAACTTCTCTGATATAGTGTAGTTTGGAGAATTCAAAATGATAATAGGACTATCATGTGTGGGTGCAATAGCAAAAATTTCATTTTAAACATAAGGAACTATAGCAAGTTCATCTCCATAAGCATAATTCATATTGGCATCATGGCCACAAGCATACCAATCATCAGTTTCATCAAAAAGGGATATTTCAAACAAATCAACGGGATCATAGCATTCATCCTTCGGTAAGAATGAAGCAACATTAAACAATGTATGAGTTGGAGAGTTACTCTCATTGGAAGGTGGGCACGGGTAGCTAATCCGCTCTTCCTCCTTTTGTTCTTCGCTCTCCTCATCATCCTTTTCATCTAATGAGCTCACAGTGTCATCAATTTCTTCTTCCATAGATTCCTGCAAAATATTAGTCTCTTCTTGGACAACGGAGACTTTCTAAATAAATACATCAATATCGTAATTGATTTATAATTCTCATAGCAATATTTAAGTATAGCAAAATTTTCAGGTCTATAAACAGCATCATCAAAATCTTCATACTTTTCAAACAAAGATTCAATTTCATAAGCACCCTTAAAAGCAACAAATTCTCCTATTCGTTCCACATCATAGTAATCATATCTACCATTAGCATAAGAAGCCAAGGTTTCATTATCATTAAATTCATAAGAAAAAGGAAGGTGTCAAGCCTTCATCCTAGCGCAACAAGTATAATCATATGTCAAGCATAGATCCCAAGCACACCAATGCAACATTTTAATTTGATACCATAACAGTTTCCCTTTTTGAGTCAAGCGATAATCCCTAAAGTATTCATGTTGATCCAACGTGTCTCCCATTATCAAGTTGAATGGGGTTTCTCAGGATTATCAAAGTAGTGTTTAATATTTTTCACATAACGAGCATCGAGGGTTTTAGGAGGTTCCCCATCTCCATGAGTAGCAAGTACAACTATTTTTTTTGGTATTTCATGTTCCATATCCATAACTAAAGATATAAAACAACTTAGAACAGAAAATAAAAACTACTTAGTGATAAAGCAAACAAGCACACACGAGAATATTCACACCACGCTATTGCTCCCTGGCAACGACGCCAGAAAAAGGTCTTGATAACCAACAAGTATAGGGGATTGTTTGTAGCCTTTTTTGATAAATAAGAGTGTTGAACCCAACGGGGAGCTAAAGGTAGAACAAATATTCCCTCAAGTTTTATCGACCACTGATACAACTCTACGCACACTTAACGTTTGCTTTACCTTGAAAAAGAATAAAACTAGAAGTACTTTGCGAGGATAAAACTACGAATAAATTGCAAGATAATAAAAGTTAGTTGTTTAGTAGAAAGCTTTTGTCACACAAGAAGGTTATTTGTCCCTAGGCAATTGATAACTAAACCGGTAATCATTATTACAATTTTATATGAGGGAGAGGCATGAGCTAACATACTTTCCGTACTTGGATCATATGCACTTATGATTGGAACTCTAGCAAGCATCCGCAACTACCAAAGATCATTAAGGTAAAACCCAACCATAGCATCGAGTATCAAGTCCTCTTTATCCCATACGCAACAACCCCCTTACTCGGGCGTAAGCTTCTTTCACTCTAGCCACCCACCATAAGCGAATCATGAATGTATTGCAACACCCTACAGCGGGGATCCCTCATGTTTGTGCGACACATAGGGCACCATAGGACAGGACCAAAATAAAATATACAACTCAAACCAATCATGATCATCAATCAACCCATAGAACAAAACAGATCTACTCAAACATCATAGGATAACCACATATCATTGGATAATAAATATATGTTGAGCACCATGTTTAAGTAGAGAGTTACAGCGGGAATAGAGAGGTTACACCGCTGCATAGACTAGGGGAAAGTTTGTGTTGACGGTAGCAAGGTTGTTGATGTAGATCGCCTGCCCCGGCGGCACTCCGGCGCCACCGGGAGAGAGGGGGAG
Source organism: Thinopyrum elongatum (assembly GCA_011799875.1). NCBI lineage: Eukaryota > Viridiplantae > Streptophyta > Magnoliopsida > Poales > Poaceae > Thinopyrum > Thinopyrum elongatum. Next base: position 375,700,506 of record CM022303.1, on the reverse strand, counting down.
AGAGCCCCCCTCCTTCTTCTTCTTCCTTGGCCTCCCCCCTAGATGGGAGGAGGGTTTCCCCTTTGGTCCATGGCCTCCATGGAAGCGGAGGGGCAGGATAACTTCCTAGATTGGATCTATCTCTCTATTCTCTTTTGTTTCGCGTTCCTGTTTTCTAGCCCTTCACCATTTCTTATATTACCAGAGATCCGTAACAACGATTGCGCTGAAATTTTTACACGGTTTTTTTTCATAAATTATCTTTCTTGTGGAGAAAAAGGGCCCCAACCGACTTACGGGGTGCGCATTAGGCACCACCGTGCGCCAAGGGTGCCAGGCGCGCCCTGGTGGTTAGTGGAGGCTGTGGGCCTCCGTTTGCGTTGATTCCACCTACCAAAAATCACATATATTCCAAAATAATTCTCCCTAAATTTTTATCGCATTTGGACTTCGTTTGATATGGATATTCTGCGAAACAGAAAACATGCAACAAACAGGAACTATCACTGGGCACTGGATCAATATGTTAGTCCCAAAAAATAATATAAAATGTTTCCACAGGTATATTAATGTTGTATAATATTGGCATGGAACAATCAAATATTATAGATACGATGGAGCGGTATCAGAGCTCTAGGCCAAGAATGCGGAGCTCAGGTCCAAGGACGTAGAGCTCCGTGAGCTCAAGGAGGAGAAGAGTGCCTTGCTCCTCCGTTATGAGCGGGAGTTCACAGAGCTTCAAAAGCGGTAGGAGTCCACCACAAAGATGCTTGAGGCTTCGGCGGTGTTGTTGCAGAAAGCGGGAGATACATAAGGCGGCCAGGTTGCCTTGATGGCGAGCCGACTAGAGCATGAGCGGGCCGATCATGATGAGATCCAGGATCACACCAACCACCTGCTGGACCATGTTGCCACACACGTGTTGCGGCTACATGATGCCTATCGTCGTGCCAGCGAGACCATGCCGGCTGTTAGGCTAAACCCGTTCGACCACCCCATCAACTTCAATGAGGTGCGGCTTACTGGCCTGGTCTCTTTCTTCACTGATATCTTCGAGGAGCTGAACCATCTCTGTGTGGTGGTGGGGCGGTGCTGGACAAGTAGGAGGTGCGGGCGGCCGTTGTCGTCACCGGGCGAATCCTCTCCGGGCTTCGTCACCGGAATCCATTTGTGCCATTGGATGACATCTTTGACGAATTGGCCCCCGTCGACCGGGAGTGGGCTCTGCAGGCGGTGGAACCCAACATCACCACCGTCGTGGGCCAGGTGAAGCAGAGGGAGTTCGGTGGTGTTCAGGCGTCCTCTACATTGGCATGTCACGGTGTAAATGACCATTGGATCAAACTCAGACGGTCCAGATCAGTCACTGTAGCACAAAGAAATATAGATGGGTGCTTCATATGGTTCCTGTTCGGTCAAGTACTGTAGCAACGTAGTCTCCGTGTACTGTAGCCCTAGTACTGTTGACATTGATCTCACCATTCATTATCAATTGAACGGTCAAAAAGGGCATGTTACACTATTGTTCATAGTTGACCTGCGCGCAGCATGTCAACGGATGTCAATCCTCCGGAGACACCCTTCCGTAATGGCTGCCGCCTCCATCCCTTGATTCTACTTCTCCGGTTGCCTTGCCTGCTAAAAATAATACACCACACATCATATGTACACCGAGGTAGCACGGGATGGGAGACACGTACACATAGGGGACCCACCCAGGACCATATTCATCAATACTAGCCGCGATGTAAACCAAAAATATGTTAAAACACTCGCAACAATATCCCTCACCATAGATTTATTTATAATCAGTTACTTTTCTTCAGGTGGGTATATTCAGTTTACTAGACATCATTTTTTATCATTATATCTTACTACACTAGCAAAAAGATAATAATGTCGGATGAACCGCTGCACATGCCTAGCAGTAGGAGTACTTGTGGTGTAAGTTCAATGGCTGCTGTGTTTCGCACTCCTCCATCGTAAGAGTGGAAATGCTTGCTGTAATCAAAACATATTTTTTAAGAAATAGTGGAGACACTCTACCGTACGGATCATCCTTCATGGTCGTCGGGAACCTTCCTACTCACTTTCACCGACGTGTGGGACAGCCAGCATCGGGGTCCACTTGCCATCCACCAAATTACTCCGTACTAGAGTGCACAACTGCACAATAGACTACCTCAGTCGTAGCACCACAATAAGGCCCAATGAGTCATCAAATCAAAAAATCTCACCTTTCCAGCAGTAAGTGTAACATCCCAAAATTCTAAATTTGGAATGTTATATTAATTAAGTAATAATGATTGCTTGTGTGATTTGTTGGGTGAAATTGCGTGGAATTTGAAAACTTTTTGAAAGTTAAATGAAAGGGAATAAAAGGACTTTCCCAAACTTCCATTCTTGCTTTTCGTTCCATGGAATTCAAAAAATTTAAATTCAAAAAAACCCTAGAGTGAAGATAACAGGACTTCTTCCATTGTAAATAAAAAGGGGTTTAAAAAAAAGTTGAATTCCATTTGAAACTATTTCAAACTCAGAAGCTTTATGCCACTCAAGGATTTTCATGTGAGAAGATATATGACTTCTTAACAATTTATGAAATAGAGTGGGGAGTAATGAGTACCAATTTCAAAACTTATTTGGAGCACTATTTGGAATTTTCTCTTTTCGGTTGGAATTTCAAAACACCTCAAATCCTCTGAATATATAATAATTGAGTGAAGAAAACATGACCCTTCAAAATTCAGAGAAGATTTGAGAAGTATTTTAATAAAGAAAATAGAAAACTATTTGCAAAAGATTTGAAAATCAAATTCAAATCCAATTTCAAGTTATTGCAAAAAAAATTAAAAGTAATTTATTGCCTCTGAAAAATAGTTCATATTTTTGTTTGTTTTATTCTAAGAATTTTGATATATTGTCTAGGAAAAATTTACCTTTACTTTTATTTTCTGACTTTTACTCTCTGACTTATTCAAAAAAATTAATTAAAAAAAGGCCCAGCCGCGCTAGGCCAGCGCCAACCAACCGGCCCAGCAGCAGTTTCGGCCCGCGGCCAGCCTCCGTGCCGAAGCGGTACGCCCGCATCGCCCGACCCCCTCGCTCCCTCCCCTCTGTCGCTGCCATGCGGGCCCTCCCTGCCAGTTTCGTCTTCCCCATGCAAATGGAGTTCGCCGCGGCAACGAAACCCTGCCGTCCAAAGTTTAACTTCGCCCGGACTCTAGCCCTTGCGTTGCCCCTCCTCCACGAAGGCCCTATATAAATACACGGGGGCCCCGGCCTCATTTTCTCCTTAAACCACAGCCACTCTGGCCTCTCGACGCCCGCGTCGATCTCGCCGGAGCTCGCGAGCGCCGCCGTCTCCCCGACGCCGACGACACCCCGCCGTTGTCGCCCCGCCTCGTCCGTGCATCGCTGAGGAGCACCTCCGTCACCTTCGCCTTCTCCGCGCTGCATCCGAGCGCCGGAGCCATCGCCTCATCACTGCCGCCATCGCCGAAGCTCACGGACCACAGGAGCTCCACCAAGCTCGTTCCGCCTCGTCAAGTCGTCCTCGGCCCTCGATTACACCACCAACGGAACCCCCTCTAAGCACCGCTTCTCCCCTACCCCGCGGCCATGTCAGAGGACCACAGGAGCAGCTGCCCCCTCGATGCCCGAGCCACCACGGCCTTCTTCTCTGGCGACGTCAACAACCACCGCCGCAGTAAGACTCCCATCCATTAGGATCTAGGATCGACGGTTCAGATTTGATCGCATAGTTTTTTTTTATTATTTTATGAATCAGTTTCTTTAAATAGCGGCCGTTCGCTATTTTAGATCGGCAGCGGACGGTTTCCAGCCAACGGCAAGATGACACGTGGCCGGGGACCTAGATGTAGTTTGTTTTTTCACATTAGCCCCTGATTTTCAAACCCTCACAACTTTTCAACCGTCTGTCCAAATTTGACGAAACCAACGCAAAATTCTTCATCATGATCTCAACTATCAAGAGAACATATAAAATCAAATTTTTGAAATTTTAAAATTTGAATTAGATTAGATTCAAATTTAAACTTCTTTTGGATTTAACTTGAGTTTTATAACTCCGATTTAATTGATTCTTTTTGCAAATCGAAGCTCGTGACATGTAATTTCTGTAGAAACCAAAAACACATAATTTTGATACTATTAAAAATATGTTTCTGTCCATATGCTTTATTTGATGGTTTTGAAGTTTTTTGAAGAATTTTCTTCATTCTTTTGGTTCTTTGAGTGATTGCTTATGTGTGGTTATAATTGCTTGCTTACGATAGATTGATCGGAGTGTGACGAGTAGAACTATCAGGAATTATGAGTGCGAAGAATCTTCGTCAACAGTACAAGGCAAGTTCACACTTTGATCATACTTTTCTATACCCAGTTTTTACTATGCATTAGTTTCACCCTTACAAATTTGCATGAGTAGGATTGGGAATTGTGGGATTGCTATGTAGTTCATGAGGTAGGAACCTATGACTTTTGATCACCCCGGGAATATTTGTTATGCTTACATATTGCTTAGCCATGCTCGTAGACGGGGATTGGTATGTGTGATTCATGCAAGTTGTGAGAGAGAAATAATATTTTGGGTTAATCTTAAGGTGGCAACAATAACACAACTCTGGGTGGAAGGGTAGGGGCACCCTGGAGAAACCAGTGGCTTGCCCGGGCACCTGGAGAATCCAGTGCTTACCCTAGGGGACCCCGGAGAACCCGTGAGATCACCCTATGGAATGCCACCCAGGCTCAAAGGGATCATATGATATTTCATGTCTAGAAACTTTCGTGTGCAGCCACAAGCCATTATGGGCTCTGGCATAGTTGAGAAAGTTGTGGGAAACCTTTCCATGATAGGCTAGCAGATGTAGGGGAATTGTAGGTGTACCGGCCTATCTATCGGTTAAGGGGACCTCTTCGAAAAGACTATGTCTCGATCATCCGGTTCTCAAACATCAGGCAGTGCGATGAATTCAATGGAGGAGATCGAGTCTTGTGGGGAAAAGTGCGCAAACCTCTATAGAGTATCAAACTAATCGATTAGCCGTGTCCCCGGTCATGGACAACTTGAGTATCTAGAAGTGAATTATTGGATGATCTCATCACTTTATTTAATTAATGAATTGGGTTATTAATATTTTGGGAATTTTGGGATTGAGTTGGAGGAACCATCTCAATAACGGTATGAACTTTGTAGTAATAAAAATTTATTCCTTTGTTGTAGGGAAAAATTAGCTTTATGCAAAATTAAACTTAGAGCCTCCACCAGCCATGTTTGCATATAGAGATAGACATTTTCACTTTTATTCTATGGTGTGAAATTTCCAGTACATTCAACGTACTGACCTACACGGCTGCAACATCTCATGTTGCCAGAATCTTACGACGAGTAAGTGATACGTTAGGGTTACGATGTCTACACTCAACTTTGTCGTTGGTGTTGTTGGGACTCCACAACTTTGTTGTTACTTCCGCTATATGGATTGAGGTAATAATATTTATGTTATTTTATACATGTGATTGAACTCTGTTATAAATCCTCGAGTATTGTGTGTGTCAGCATACCGATCCCGGGATGACACTTGAGCACAGAGACTTCGATCCATTCGGGTCGGGTCGCTTCAAGATGGTATGAGAGCACATGTTGACTGTAGGACGTGACCCCTAGAAAGTGGCAAGCCCTTAGGAAATGATTTGTCTAAAACTTTATTTTCTAAAGAGATCCTTTAACTCTCATATTTTCTAAGTTTTACCAAATATTTCCTCTTACCTCAAATAGTTAGACTATACCCCTTTCCCCTTTTGACCACACAAAGACTCGACTGATGAGACCACTCCAAGAAGGACAAGATATCGGACAACTGAGACCACTTCAGAATGAAGAGGATTTTGCCGTGCATTAGAGTAATTGAAACTACAATGGTTGAAGACTCCGAAGACTCGAAGAATTTGAAGGCTCTCAAGAATTCTCAGATTGATATGACTTAGGAAGGGTCTGATAGGATCCACTTAAGTTATTCCCGTGCCCTTCTAACATTCTTTGCTGAAAAACCCCTGGCTTCAAAATTTTAGATGAAGAGTGTCACCCTGAACCAAAGACAACACTACGAAGACGTCCCCTATGGTCCGGCCTTATGGAACTTGTCCGTCTATTGAAGCTGCCAATACCTGAGATCAAGGTGTGTCAGAGAAAGACCGAAACATGGAGCATCACGACTCAAGTTTTTGGTCATCAAGAAAACCCCAAGACAGGACATATCAACTACGGAATGATAGCTCATGGCAGAGACATAGGCATAAACACATCTATCCATGATGCTATCGCCCGCTTGTGTTATCATCACCGTGCTAAGTTAAGCAAGCACTTCTTTGGAAGGATTGGATGGCAGAATGCTGATGGAGCACCTATTACCTTGACGAATGGGCAAAAGATGAAGTTTTCACCTCTGCTGGTGTATCCCCAAGATCTGGAATATTAAATAAAGAATCTTCAGATGGACCTTCTAGGAGCCTTATTTGACAAGGAAGCACTTCATGAAGAACTCAGGACCCAGAAGCTGAAAGGAGCTAAGCTGGAGGAGCAAAACCTTGAGATACCGAAGATTCGTCAGGAACTAAAGGACAATAGGACCATGGATCATGCCAAGGATGTTGAAATCCAGAGGCTTCGAACGCAACTCCTGGATATTCAAGGATGTCACAAGAGACTTTGCGTCAATAGAAATGATCTGGCGAAAGAACTTGAGAAGATCCATCATGAACGGGAGAAGCTTAATGGAGACACGAACCAAGACATGAAGAAGCTAGTTTAGTTGTAGTCCACCATGAGTGAATAACAATAAACTTTTGCGATTTGAGTATCTGACCATACCAACTTTGTGGGTGGTGGTAGTATAGGACTAATTGAACTGAATGAATGTGTGGAGTTATTCCATATTTTAACTGTTGTGTCTTTTGTTGGTATGGGTACCTTTCCCCCTCTCTCTCCAATCTAATCTCGTCCTTCCCCAAAACCCTTTGACCCACTAGAAGGTATATGGAGATGACCTCATATTTTCTGGATCGATGAGTCAACTGGAGACGGACCAATGGATTCAGAACATGGAAGATCACATGAAGAATAATGATATAGCCGGAAAGGATATGGTCCAACATGCTCTTCAATACTTTGCAAAAGGTGTTGCTACTTGGTGGAGGATGTACCAAGCCATCAATGGATGGCAAGGAGCAACCACTTGGGAAGAATTTAAGTTGACTCTGCTAAGGTCTCGTCTTGTGTCCCAGAAATTGAAGTCTTACGGAAATGATATGAAGAAACCTTGTGCATGCAAGCTTTGTGGAGAAATAGGACACAACCATAAAGAACACAAGGATGAATGCCCTCATTGTGAAGAAAGTCACCCAGATGAAGAATGCCCAACTAGGCAGATTACTTGTTTCTTGTGTGAAGGGACTACCCACTACCCTGCTCAGTGTCACATTTACCCCATGGTACAACGAACTATCCAGGAGAAGAAAGAAGCAATGAAAGGAGCCATCAGGGAAATTTTAGAAAAACCCGTCATGAAAGAAGATGTTGAAGACACACCCGAAGAAGATCCAATTAAACTTTACACCAAGTCATGCTATTCATGTGGAGAAGAAGGACACATCTCCCAGAATTGTCCAAAGGAGTATCTAGTAGAATTCCCGACAGTGGAAGTAGAGTATGACCCACAGGAAATAGAAGCCCTTATTGGTATGAAAAAGTCCAAGAAGAGAAATAGAATGTATCCCCAGAACAACGCTATTTCTACAAAGAAGGACCTGGGTCATATCACATGTTTCAGGTGCAAAGATCCAGGGCACTACTTCAGCGCTTGCCCAAAAAGGAAGCCAAGGACCCGAGGAGGCTATGTAATCACAAGGAAACCTCGAGACTTGTCAGAAGTAATATGTTTCCGTTGTAATGAAGCAGGGCACTTTGCCAGAGATTGTCCCAATGAGAAGGAGACTTGTGCTAAATAGTTGAGTTTGTAAAAAAATGCACTAGGTAGTGGGAACACTCTTATATTGAGGTATTGAGTTGAGGCATGTAATGGAAATGCAGGAGATTGTAATAATTTGAGAATCAATAAAGTTAGCATCATTGGTATTGATTTGTATTTTATGAGTTGTTACAATATAGGCAATGAGTGAAATCATGATACATGGAATAAGATTTTGAATAAACTAGTGTTTTTCATTTCAAGGGTGGTAGAACCCAACACCATTACCCGAATACAAGAACTAGTGGTTAGCTACGTCAGACCTTGGAATGGACCACTCAATGATGAGTCTGAGTAATTACATCTTAGTTTTGTACCAATAGAAGGAAGGGATATAGTACAATTGGATGGATTTAAGAATGCTAAGGAAGCTGGAGATTGGAATAATGATCAGTGGCGACCCGATGATGGGTTCAAGGTTTACAAGTGATGAGATGGGCCATAACCCGCAGGCTTTAGGACTTGACAAGATGATGAGGACATCAATACCATTGTTACACCCACAGCCCCTGCTGCTATACATACTGGACCAATTACTAGAGCTCGCGCACACCAATTAAATTATCAGGTACTTTCGTTTCTTGGTAATGATTCTAATGTTCATGAGAATATGATGCTACCTAAATTGGATACATTTGTTTTGCTTACAAATGAAGGGCCTAGCTTGGACAAGAAAGAGGAACCTTGGAGCAAGTTCAAGCATGGAGATGATGGCATGCGCAAGGGGAACAAGAACAGAGTTACAAGTGATGATTTCAGGACTTTGAAGCCACCATAATGAGTGCAGGAAGCCTTGGACGAAATATACAAGATGCCACTTCATAAATTTCGTCCAGAGGCTATTATAGGTGCTGCGTCACCTTATTATTGGGTCAGGCCCATGTAATTTCGAAATACTTGAGTATAGGCTGTTTTTAGAGTCCGTATGTGTGGGGAAACAAGAGATAGGGTTGGTTTCGGACCCCTCCTTCAAGGGCCACGAAATCCCCCCCTCTTCCTCCATATATACAGCCCTTAGGGCACCGTTTAGACTTTGGGTTTTGTTTAGATTAAAAGTTCGTCATAGCTGCAACTTCGCGTACTTCGTTTGTGTTCAACGACCAGACCAAGACGTCACAGAACCCCACCTTGATCAATAAAGCTTTCGTCTTATATTCGCAATATCCAGATTGCAAATCTTAGTTTCTTGCTTGTTCTTCGTTTGCTTGCAGGAGATAGACCCTCGTGGTTAGGTTGATTGTGCTCCGGCGTGGTCAATAACCTCTCGGAGTTGGTTTAGCGATTGCTAAGGCGCGACGTCCTCGCACGTTCGTAGTCGGATCGTCAAAGTCTACTCCACCAAAAATGATCGCTATCATCTCATCGAAAGATCGGGACACCCTCGCCTCTATCAAGTGGTATCAGATTTCCAGGTTGCTCGATGAGATTTTATAGTTTTTTGTAGTTTAGATCGAGTCTGTTCTTCATACCTACAGTCCACGAAAAAGCCAAAAAAAAATTAGGGTTAGTTCATCATATCCGAACCAATCTGAGCCTTTGCATAATCTTTTCTGTATTTGCTTTGTTGAATTTGCGGTTGCATCATCGTGTCAAGTTGCTGGTCTTAGCGTCTAGTCCTTTAGAGTTTCGAGTTCTGTTCACAGGTTGTCACGTCGCCGCTGCCATATATCACCACCGCATCATCATCATCGCTGCTGCCATATACAACCACCGCACCAACTTCATCACCGCTGCCATATACCACCACCACATATTCACCGCCAATTCGAGTCCCTATACGCCACCACCTATCCGCCGCCATCACGCCAATCCGAGTCCACCTGCAACATATATCCGCCACCAGTCCGAGTTCCACCAGATTCATCTCCGCCACCAGTCCTAGTCCGAGTCCAGTATTTTGTTACTTTGTTTTGGATTTCCAGGTCACGCCATACTCCGAGTCGTGACAGAGTAGGACTCCCGAACTTTCATACAACCTGCAGTAGAAAAATAGTTCCAGTTTCAAAAAAAAAAACTAAGTCTGGAAAATTCTGGCTAGGCAGTTTTTAGACCATTTGTAGACTTTTTCAAAAAAAAATTGTTGCGGAGCAAAAAAAAAGAGGAAAAAAAGTGCAAAAAAAAGAGAAAAAAATTCAGAGTGTGCTCCTCCCTTGTTTACGTGCAGCGCCGTGATTTTAATAGTGTTCTAGTCTCGCGTCTCTAGCACGGTCTAGCCTAGGACCAGCACAGTACCGTCGTTGAGCGTTTATTCAACTTTGTATCTCTGAATAGATTATTGCTGACCGTTTTTGCTACCATATCATAAGCCTTCCCAGCTCCCCATACATCTACGTCGTGCGTTTGACACCACCTGGCAATCGCTCTGTCCAATCTTTAAGAGTTTTGACTACAACGGTTGCCGATCACCACCTGCTGCTGGGTAAGAACTGGTAAGCATTTGAGATTCGCTTGACGGTTTTGTGATACACCACCACCACCACTTCCTAGTAGTCTGTAGGATCATATTCTTGTGTGTTTCTATTGCTGCTAACCATGGCAGGATCACAAGCCGATGAAACTGATTGGGAGAACATGACGAACAAACAGCTACATGATAAATTTCAGCAAATGATGAGTGGACAGGTGCAAGATGTGCTAAACAGATTTGAAGAGGCCATGGAGAAGATAGATGGAATTGAGAAGACGTTCGAAACAAAGCTCGATAACAAGTTTAATGAATTGCTCGCGCGTCTTCCACAACCACCGCCGGCTGCACCTGTCGCACCTCTACAACAACAACAACGTCGCCTTCCAAATCAAGTGGGACGAGCACAGCGCGTTCCCCTTGAGCCTGGTCAAACTTCTGGTGCCGCTGCACCTACTGTTGATGCTTCTATGGCTCCTGCTGCCGCTGAGGAGGACGATTATGCGGGCGATTACGAGGATGAGGTTGATCAAAATCAGAACTACGTACCAGCACCAGGTCATCCACATGCCAATAATCGCAATGGAAGGGCTGCATTACCAGCTCAGGTACGAGATCATGACCATCTTCCTAAACTGAAATTGAATATTCCACCATTTGAGGGTAGATATGTTCCTGATATATATCTTACTTGGGAGTTAGAAACTGAACAATGTTTTACATGTTTACAATATCCCGAGGAGAGACGTGTTGCTGCTGTTGTTTGTGCTTTTACTAGTTTTGCATGTGTATGGTGGTCTAAATGTGACACCCCCGGCCCGATCGTGCACTAATCATACACGCAAATGCACACGATCAAGCCTAAGGACTCATGGGAAGATATCACAACACAACTCTAAAACATAAATAAAGTCATACAAACTTTATATTACAAGCCAGGGGCCTCGAGGGCTCGAATACATAAGCTTGCGAACAAGCGTCAGCGGAAGCATCAGATATCTGAGTACAGATATGAAATAGAAACAGAAAGGCCTTTAGAAAGGCGGGGCAAAATAAAACACTACGATCGAAAGGCGAAGGCCTCCTGCCTGGGACCCTCCGATCCTACTCCTGGTCGTCAGTCAACTCGTAGTAGTATCCATCCTCTGGGTAGTAGTAGTAGCGATCGTCGGGGCATCTGTCTCAGGGGGCTCCGTCCTCTGGTCACGTCAAACTGATATGGGGAGAAAAAGGAAAACAAAGCAACCGTGAGTACTCAGAAGTACTCAGCAAGCAAGGATCTACACTACATATGCAACATTTTCAAGGGGAGGCTGTATATGTGGACTGGGCTGCAGAAATGCCAGAATAGAGAGAAGGCCTAGTCCTATCGAAGACTAGCATCTTCAGCGGTCTTGCAGCAGTAGAAGAGAGTAGAACAATGCCATATAATGTAGCAGTAATAATATCAACCTCACCCAGAGATCCTTTCTCGACTCCCCGCGAGAAAGCAATCCCAGAGCCATACATTCATCAACCTCGTCCTGAGATCCCTTCTCGACTCCCTGCGAGAAGCAATCCCAGAGCCATATATACAGGTCTCATCACAGGTATCCAGTTCTAAATTGTATCAATCAGGATACAACTCCGAGTGTCCTTTACCGTAGGACCGGCTATCGATAGAAATGTTCTTCCCTGCAGGGGTGCACCAACTTACCCATCACGCTCGCTTAACTCCGGCCGGACACACTTTCCTGGGTCATGCCCGGCCTCGGCCAAACAACACACCGCAACCCGACCTACAGCTCAGCAGAGAGGTCCCCGTCGGTCTACATCCTAAGCGCTCAGAGGTCTTGGGCCATCGCCCTGTGCACTCCGAGTCGTTGCGCGCAGGGAGAAGCCTGGCACCAGGAGGGCGCCGGTCCGTCCATGCCGCCATGCTGAACTGGACGTCTGACAGAGCTTTCGGCTGATGCTACGATGCAGAACGCCCATACTATGCCCACGTGATGGTTAGTGCTATCAGACCAGAGGCCTGCTCGGATCAAATATCCAAATCGTTAGGACTAGGGGCTTGCGGAAACGAGCAGAGACTCACGAAAGATGTGACCCCGTCGCCCCGTCTCGAGGACTTGCGGCAAGGGCCATGAATGCCCGGCCACGCCTCGTATTCAACACTCGGGCACCATCCAGGTCAACCCGTCTCGTAAAAGACTGTCGGGAACTCAGGTCCACCTCTACTGGGTGGTACCGCCTGTCCCTTCAGTCCTGTAGTAAAAGTAGCTTCCTCGGGTCCCCCTTCGGGGCCGACCCGTCTCTATCAAGGTTCAGTAGTAAAGTCACAGTAACCGTGTGTCCATAACATCAAGGAAATCCGAGGTATCACCCTCGACGGATGCCCACTCGATGTAACCGTCAAGTCGAACTTAGGAGGAATCACCCTCACTGGGTCCACACTTGAGGTGTTGTACGACAGCGTCGTTATCGGAAGCGGTGAAGGAGGAATCACCCTCGATGACCACGACCGAATAGCTACTCTACAGAGTTAACATCAGAAGTGCTACAAGAGGTTTCACCCTCGGCACTCGATAGTAACGCTGCAGTGTCGTTACAACTAAGGGGGGTGATGTGCGGTGTCGGGGCCTGGTCTTCAATCCCGTTGATCGGGTCTTCTGACGATCCAGCGCGGCAGTCGGGATAAGTGGGGTCACTGATAGGTCTCTACCCAGCCTAGACTAAACAGTTTAGGATATGCAGGTAAGGTATCAATGGCAGGTTACAATAAACAGGCTATGCATCAGAATAGGAGTAAACAGTAACAGTAGCAAAATCTAATGCGAGCATGAGAATATAGAATGGGCGATATCGGGATGATCAAAGGGGGGGGGCTTGCCTGGTTGCTCGGCGGCAAAGGCAAGGTCGTCAGTACTGGAACCAATCACCGGAGCTGCGTCGGCACCGGGCTCTATCGAGAGAGAAGAGGGGGAGGAAACAGTATAAATATAAAGCAAACAAGAGCAACACAAAGTACGACATGACAATGTGCAGTGCCGGGTGTGTCCTAACATATGGTTGCACGTCACCGAGGAAGGAGGGATCCATCCGGGAAGGTTTTCCCGGTTCCGGGCATTTGTCAGACAGATGACCGGAGGGGAACGGTTGCATGTTCGGATAGTTAGAGACGTGTGGCGGACGAACGGACTGCGTATTCGGATTCGTCTCGTCGTTCTGAGCAACTTTCATGTACCAAGTTTTTCGATCTGAGCTACGGATTATTTTATATGATTTTCTAAAGTTTTTAATATTTTCTGAATTTATTTTTATTATTTAATTTCGAATTATCCAGAATAGTAACTGATGACATCAGCATGACATCATGCTGATGTCAGCAGTCATTAGGGTTAAGTTAATTAATTACTGCTTAATTTAACTAACTAATTAATTAGACTAATTAATTAGACTAATTAATTAAATTAATTAATTATTTAATTAACTAATTATTTTTATTTTTATTTATTTATTATTTATTTATTTTGTAAAATCATTTTGGGGGCGGGCCCCTCATGTCATAGGCCCAGGGGGCCAAATCGGGCGCCGGGTGCGGTTGCTGGGCGCCAGCGGGCACCACCCGTGCGGCGCCGAGCCGACCAGGGGAACGGGGCGAGGCCACCGGGGCGCGGTGCGGCGCCACCAGCGGGCGGCGGGTGGAGGCGGCAAGCGGGGCCGCGGGGCAGCGGCGGACATGGCCGCGGTGGGGACTCGCCGCCGGGGCGCGAGGCGAGGCCACGGCGGTGGGGGTGCGCGAGGTGGGGCCGCGGCAGCAGCAGCAGGACGACGGGGTCGCGCGAGGGGGCGGCAGCAGCGCGGCAACGCGCGCGCAGGCGCGTGAGCGTGCAGCAGCAGGGGCGAGCGGCGGCACGGGGGCGCGAGCAGCGGGGCGGAGCGCGGCGATGGGCTCGGGGCGGCGCGAGCAGGCACGGGCCGGGCGACAGAGGCGTGGCGAGGCGCGCGCGAGCGAGGGGAGAGGCTAGGGCCTCACCGGCGTTTGCAGGGGCACGGGGTCGTCGAGGCTCGATGGAGCGAGGCGAGGGGGAGACGGGGACGCGAGGCGATGACGGCGGGGCGGCGCCAGGGATGGAGGCCGGCGACGGAGGCGCGGGGCGGCGCGGGATCGAGTGCTCCGTGGAGGGAGGGGAGACGTCCGGGCGGTGCGGCGATCGAAGGGCCCGAGGCAGCGGCGTGCTGGCGCCGGGAAGGGCGGCGGCGGGGTCTTGGTGTTGTTTGTTTTTTTTTTTTTTGTTTTTGTGTTTGTTTTTTTATTTGTGTTTTTTTTTTTTGTTTGTATTTTTTTTTTGTTTTTTTTGTTTGGTTTTGGTTTTTTTTTTGTTTTTTTTTTTTTTGTTTTTTTTTTTGTTTTTTGTGTTTTTTGGTGTTTTTTTGTGGTTTTTTTTGTTTTTTTTTTTTTTTTTTGGTTTTTTTTTTTGTGGATTTGTTATTGTTTTTTTGTTTTATTTTCCTTTCTCCCTCTTCCCCATCCAGATGGGGGGAGGAGAGGAGCGAGGGGAGTGGGGGTGCGGATTAGGGTTCAGGGTGAGGAGTGGGGGTTATGGGGGGGGGAGGTTGGTGGGCACGGCGAGGAGCGGCGCCGCGCGGTCTGGCGGCGCGGCGGCGTCAGGCCGAGGATGGAGGAGGGGATCGGGGGGAATGGATCGGGGGGGGTTAGGGTTCGGGGTCCGGGGGATAAGAAGAGTGGGGGTGGGCCGCAGCTGGGCCGGTCGGGCCAGCTGGGCTGGGGCCCAGTTGGGCCGTGGGGGGGGGTTCTCTTTTCTTTCTTTTTCTTTTCTATTCTGTTATTCTTTTTCCTTTTCTTTTATTTATTCCCTTTTCTCTGTTTAGTAAATAGCTAGGCCTCAAAATGGTTTTTGTAAAACATGAGACCTAGTTCATAAATACCAGTGTATTATTCCCTAACACCTAAAATTAGTTTGGACAAAATATAATTTCATATTTATTTTAGATTTAATAAATGGTTATTAAATATTATCTTTATCCACTCTTTGAGGTTGTTCGAGTCACTTTTCCAATTCCAATGATGTTGGTTTCAATTTTAGAATAGCCTCTGGAATATTTGTTATTTATCTGACATTTTAGTTTATGTGTTTGAACAACTTTTATTTTCACTTTCATTTAAAATTTTGAATTTGACTTAGAAGTTGAAATGCAATATGATGCAAATAATGATCATGCACTGTTGACCATGATGACATGGCATAATCAAAAGGGGATTACTGTAGTTTAGTACATGGGGTGTTACACTAAACATTGTAGATTATATCCTATTCCAGCTACGTGGGCTGCTTTGAAAACTGCTATGCGTACTCGTTGGGTTCCACCATATTATCAACGTGAATTACTTCAAAAATTGCAGCGCTTAAGACAAGGAAAAAATTCTATAGAAGAATATTATCAGGAATTACAAACTGGCATGATTAGATGTGGTATTGTTGAGGAGAATGAAGCTATGCTTGCGCGTTTTATGGGTGGATTAAATAGAGAGATTCAGACCATTCTAGAGTATAAGGAGTATAATAATATCACTCGTTTATTCCATCTTGCTTGTAAAGCTGAACGTGAAGTGCAGGATCGACACGCATTGGCGCGAACTAATTTTTCTGCAGGTCGATCTTCATCATGGACACCGCGTGCCTCCTCTACTCCCACATGTCCTACTGCAGCACCACTGACTTCAGCCGCCAATTCCAACCGAGATACAAGAAAACAGGCACCACCACCACCATCTGCCAAGAGTACACCTTCTGGGCCTGCCCAGAGCTCTTCTTCATCTATGGCATCAACAGGGCACACACATGATATTATTTGTCGTCGTTGTAAGGGAAGAGGTCATTATGAGAGAGAATGCCAATCTCCGCGTGTTATGATTGCTACTGAGGATGGTGGGTATGAGTCAGCTAGTGACTATGATGAGGAGACTTTGGCTCTTATTACAAGTGAAGAACACGGTGGAGATGATTCTGATCATGAGACGCAATACATGGCTCCTGAAGACGCTGATAGGTATGAATGTTTAGTTGCTCAACGTGTTTTGAGTGTGCAGGTCACACAAGCTGAGCAAAATCAGAGACATAATTTGTTCCATACAAAGGGAGTTGTGAAGGAACGTTCTGTTCGCGTCATCATAGATGGAGGGAGCTGCAACAACTTGGCTAGCATGGAGATGGTGGAGAAGCTATCTCTCACCACAAGACCACATCCACATCCTTACTATATCCAATGGTTCAACAACAGAGGCAAGGTTAAGGTAACACTTACTGTTTGTGTGCATTTTAGTATGTCTACATATGCTGATTATGTTGATTGTGATGTGGTACCCATGCAAGCATGTTCATTATTACTTGGTAGACCATGGCAATTTGATAAAAATTCTATACACCATGGTAGAAACAATCAGTATACTCTTGTTCATAAGGATAAACATATTACTTTGCTTCCTATGACTCCTGATTCTATTTTGAAAGATGATATTAATAGAGCTAGTAAAGCAAAACAGGAGAAAAATAAGAGTGAAAATCAGATTGTGGCAAAAGAATTTGAGCAACAAATGAAGCCTAATAATAAACCATCTAGTGTTGCTTCTGAAATTAAATTGAAAAGTGCATGTTTACTTGCCACCAAATCTGATATTGATGAGCTAGATTTCAGCAAATCTGTTTGCTATGCTTTTGTGCGCAAAGAGGCGTTATTTTCATTCGAGGACGTGCCTTCCTCTTTGCCTTCTGCTGTCACTAACATTTTGCAGGAGTTTGCTGATGTCTTTCCACAAGACGTGCCACCAGGATTACCACCTATTCGCGGGATTGAGCATCAGATTGACTTAATTCCCGGTGCTTCACTGCCAAACCATGCGCCATACCGTACCAATCCAGAGGAGACGAAGGAGATTATGTGTCAAGTACAAGAGCTGCTCGACAAAGGTTATATACGCGAATCTCTTACTCCTTGTGCTGTTCCTATTATACTAGTGCCAAAAAAGGATGGTACATCACGTATGTGTGTTGATTGTAGAGGCATTAATAATATTACTATTCGCTATCGTCATCCTATTCCTAGGCTAGATGATATGCTTGATGAATTGAGTGGCTCTACAATATTCTCCAAAGTTGATTTGCGTAGTGGATACCATCAAATTCGTATGAAATTGGGAGATGAATGGAAAACAACATTTAAAACTAAGTTTGGTTTATATGAATGGTTAGTCATGCCTTTTGGGTTAACTAATGCACCTAGTACTTTCATGAGATTAATGAATGAAGTTTTACGTGCTTTCATTGGACGATTTGTGGTAGTTTACTTTGATGATATATTGATTTATAGCAGATCTTTGGAGGAACATTTGGAACATTTACGTGCTGTTTTTATTGGTCTACATGATGCACGTTTGTTTGGTAACCTTGGGAAGTGCACCTTTTGCACCGACCGAGTATCTTTTCTTGGCTATGTTGTTACTCCACAGGGAATTGAAGTTGATAAAGCCAAGATTGAAGCTATTGAGAGTTGGCCGCAGCCCAAAACGGTCACACAAGTGAGGAGTTTCCTTGGCCTCGCTGGTTTCTATAGGCGTTTTGTGAGAGATTTTAGCACCATTGCTGCACCTCTCAATGAGCTTACAAGAAAGGATGTGCCTTTTGTTTGGGGTACCGCACAGGAAGAAGCCTTCACGGTATTGAAAGATAAGTTGACACATGCTCCTTTACTCCAACTTCCTGATTTTAATAAGACTTTTGAGCTTGAATGTGATGCTAGTGGAATTGGATTAGGAGGTGTGTTATTACAAGATGGCAAACTGTTGCATACTTTTTTGAAAAATTGAGTGGGCCTAGTCTGAACTATTCTACTTATGATAAAGAATTATATGCTCATGTTCGGACCTTAGAAACATGGCAACATTATTTATGGCCCAAAGAATTTGTTATACATTCTGATCATGAATCTTTGAAACACATTAAAAGTCAAGCAAAACTGAACCGTAGACATGCTAAATGGGTTGAATTCATTGAGACTTTCCCTTATGTCATTAAACACAAGAAGGGTAAAGACAATGTTATTGCTGATGCATTGTCTCGTCGTTATACTATGCTTTCACAACTTGACTTTAAAATATTTGGTTTGGAGACCATCAAAGATCAATATGTGCATGATCCTGAATTTAAAGATGTATTGCAAAATTGTAAAGAAGGGAGAACATGGAATAAGTTCGTCGTTAATGATGGATTTGTGTTTCGTGCTAACAAGCTATGCATTCCAGCTAGCTCCGTTCGTCTTTTGTTGTTGCAGGAGGCACATGGAGGAGGATTAATGGGACACATTGGCGTAAAGAAGACGGAGGATGTACTTGCTACACATTTCTTTTGGCCAAAGATGAGACGGGATGTTGAGCGCTTTGTTGCTCGCTGCACTACATGTCAAAAAGCTAAGTCACGACTCAATCCTCATGGTTTATATATGCCTTTGCCTGTACCTAGTGTTCCATGGGAGGATATATCTATGGACTTTGTTTTGGGTTTACGTCGAACAAAGAAGGGGAGGGATAGCATATTTGTTGTCGTGGATAGGTTCTCAAAAATGGCACACTTTATACCATGTCATAAAAGCGATGATGCTGCTAATGTTGCTGATTTGTTCTTTCGTGAAATTATTCGCTTGCATGGTGTGCCAAATACTATTGTTTCAGATCGTGATACCAAATTTCTTAGCCACTTTTGGAGATGTTTATGGGCTAAGTTGGGGACTAAACTGCTTTTTAGTACTACTTGTCACCCCCAAACTGATGGACAAACTGAAGTAGTCAATAGAACTTTGTCTACTATGCTTAGGGCTGTTTTGAAGAATAACAAGAAAATGTGGGAAGAATGCTTGCCTCATATTGAATTTGCTTATAATCGTTCGTTGCATTCTACCACTAAGATGTGCCCTTTTGAGATTGTATATGGTTTCCTACCTCGTGCACCTATTGATTTGTTGTCTCTTCCATCTTCGGAGAAGGTTAATTTTGATGCTAAACAACGTGCTGAATTGATCTTAAAAATGCATGAGTTTAACTAAGGAGAACATTGAGCGTATGAATGCCAAATATAAACTTGCTGGAGATAAGGGTAGAAAACATGTTGTGTTTGCACCTGGAGATCTTGTTTGGTTACATTTGCGTAAGGATAGATTTCCTGATTTGCGCAAATCAAAGCTAATGCCACGTGCTGATGGTCCTTTTAAGGTGTTAGAGAAAATAAATGATAATGCATATAAACTTGAGCTGCCTGCAGATTTTGGGGTTAGTCCCACTTTTAACATTGCAGATTTGAAGCCTTATTTGGGTGAGGAAGATGAGCTTCCGTCGAGGACGACTTCATTTCAAGAAGGGGAGGATGATGAGGACATCAATACCATTGTTACACCCACAGCCCCTGCTGCTATACATACTGGACCAATTACTAGAGCTCGCGCACGCCAATTAAATTATCAGGTACTTTCGTTTCTTGGTAATGATTCTAATGTTCATGAGAATATGATGCTGCCTAAATTGGATAAATTTGTTTTGCTTACAAATGAAGGGCCTAGCTTGGACAAGAAAGAGGAACCTTGGAGCAAGTTCAAGCATGGAGATGATGGCATGCGCAAGGGGAACAAGAACGGAGTTACAAGTGATGATTTCAGGACTTTGAAGCCACCATAATGAGTGCAGGAAGCCTTGGACGAAATATACAAGATGCCACTTCATAAATTTTGTCCAGAGGCTATTATAGGTGCTGCGTCACCTTATTATTGGGCCAGGCCCATGTAATTTCGAAATACTTGAGTATAGGCTGTTTTTAGAGTCTGTATGTGTGGGGAAACAAGAGATAGGGTTGGTTTCGGACCCCTCCTTCAAGGGCCACGAAATCCCCCCCTCTTCCTCCATATATACAGCCCTTAGGGCACCGTTTAGACTTTGGGTTTTGTTTAGATTAAAAGTTCGCCATAGCTGCAACTTCGCGTACTTCGTTTGTGTTCAACGACCAGACCAAGACATCACAGAACCCCACCTTGATCAATAAAGCTTTCATCTTATATTCGCAATATCCAGATTGCAAATCTTAGTTTCTTGCTTGTTCTTCGTTTGCTTGCAGGAGATAGACCCTCGTGGTCAGGTTGATTGTGCTCCGGCGTGGTCAATAACCTCTCGGAGTTGGTTTAGCGATTGCTAAGGCGCGACGTCCTCGCACGTTCGTAGTCGGATCGTCAAAGTCTACTCCACCAAAAATGATCGCTATCATCTCATCGAAAGATCGGGACACCCTCGCCTCTATCACAAGAAGCAAGCACACTCTTGCTGAAGGAAAAACCCTGGAAGAAGATACGATTTTATCAAAAGACGATCTTATAGGAGTTACGCAAAACCTGAGAGTTGTGAAGGATAGATGTTTGTTTGGCTTGCAGAATCAATGAATTTTTCCGAACCTAGTTCGTGGACAAGAGAAACTCTGCAATGCTTGTGAGGATGACCGAGTGTTAGAATGCGAGATTCGCTAAACCATATACAAGGTAATGATATGGGTGCGGAATGGATTGATCACCATGCCGACTTACTCTTATTATTCGCCTTTGCTATATGGGATGGTAAATCTGAGTGACTTACCCATAGTGAGAGAAAGCGATGTTAAGCCTAATTGAACCTTAGAATAGGTATGACGATTTTCCCTTGTACAAGGCAGCTGTTGCCAATCGTAGGTTATACGGTGAGAATGAAACCCAGACCCATTTTCTGCAGGGACCTAGTCAAATTGTTTGATGACCACCATGAGATATCGATAGTTGTTTAGTATTGGCGCCAGACCTGTCAGCTAAGAAGACCCAGTCTCAAAAGAACCTTACTAAGATGAAAGGACACAAGAATTGGGGAAGGTTACACCCCTACCGGAAGAGCCCAGAGATAGAATTGTCCTGAAGATCTGAGAAGACCGACACTGTCAACAGTAAGGATGGAGTACAAGAGTTTTCATGGAACCGTAACCATGCTTCTAAGGGTGGTAGCACCCCAGACCTTCGTGACAATCGATGGATTCTGAGGAGACCCCGAACCTAACATATTTCTTTCTAGCCTCTCCAAATCTCGAGGGCGAGATTCATTTTAAGGGTGGTAGGTTTGTAACATCCCAAAATTCTAAATTTTGGATTTTTATATTAATTAAGTAATAATGATTGCTTGTGTGATTTGTTGAGTGGAATTTGAAAACTTTTTGAAAGTTAAATGAAAGGGAATAAAAGGACTTTCCCAAACTTTCATTCTTGCTTTTCGTTCCATGGAATTCAAAAAATTTAAATTCAAAACAAACCCTAGAGTGAACATAACAGGACTTCTTCCATTGTAAATAAAAAGGGGTTTTCAAAAAAAGTTGAATTCCATTTGAAACTATTTCAAACTCAGAAGCTTTATGCCACTCAAGGATTTTCATGAGAGAAGATATATGACTTCTTAACAATTTATGAAATAGAGTGGGGAGTAATGAGTACCAATTTCAAAACTTATTTGGAGAACTATTTGGGATTTTCTCTTTTCGGTTGGAATTTGAAAACACCTCAAATCCTCTGAACATATAATAATTGAGTGAAGGAAACATGACCATTCAAAATTCAGAGAAGATTTGAGAAGTATTTTGATAAAGAAAATAGAAAACTATTTGCAAAAGATTTGAAAATCAAATTCAAATCCAATTTGAAGTTATTGCAAAAAAATATTTTTTTTAAAAAGTAATTTATTGCCTCTGAAAAATAGTTCATATTTTTGTTTGTTTTATTCTAAGAATTTTGATATATTTCTTGTCTAGGAAAAATTTACCTTTACTTTTCTTTTCTGACTTTTACTCTCTGACTTATTCAAAAAATTATAATTAAAAAAAGGCCCAGCCGCGCTAGGCCAGCGCCAACCAACCGGCCCAGCAGCAGTTTCGGCCCGCGGCCAGCCTCCCTGCCGACGCGGTACGCCCGCATCGCCCGACCCCCTCGCTCCCTCCCCTCTGTCACTGCCATGCGGGCCCTCCCCGTCAACTTCAACTTCTCCACGCAAATGGACTCCGCCACGGCAACGAAACCCCGCCGACCGAAGTTTAACTTCGCCCGGACTCTACCCCCTGCCTTGCCCCTCCTTCACGAAGGCCCTGTATAAATACCCGGGGGCCCCGGCCTCGTTTTCTCCTTAAACCGTAGCCGCTCTCGCCTCTTGATGCCCGTGTCGATCTCGCCGGAGCTCGCGAGCGCCGCCGGCCCCCCGATGCCGACGGCACACCACCGTTGTCGCCCCGCCTCGTTCGTGCATCGCTGAGGAGCACCACCATCACCTTCGCCTTTTCTGTGCCGCATTCGAGCACTGGAGCCATCGCCTCGTCACTATCGCCCTCGCCGAAGCTCGCGGACCACAGGAGCTCCAGCAAGCTCGTTCCGCCTCGTCAAGTCGTCCTCGGCCCTCGATTTCACCACCAACGGAACACCCTCTGAGCGCTGCTTCTCCCCTACCCCGCGGCCACACCGGAGGACCACCAGAGCAGCTAACCCCTCGATGCCCGAGCCGCCGCGGCCTTCTTCTCCGGCGACATCAACAACCACTGCCGCAGTAAGACTCCCATCCATTAGATCTAGGATCAACGGTTCAAATTTGATCGCATAGTTTTATTATTATTTTGCAAATCAGTTTCTTTAAATAGCGGCCGTTCGCTGTTTTAGATCGGCAGCAGATGGTTTCCAGCCAATGGCAGGATGACACGTGGCCAGGGACCTAGATGTAGTTTGTTTTTTTAGATTAGCCCCTGTTTTTCAAACCCTCACAACTTTTCAACCGTTTGTCCAAATTTGACAAAACCAACACCAAATTCTTCATCATGATCTCAACAATCCAAAGAACATATAAAATCAACTTTTTGAAATTTTCAAATTTGAATTAGATAAGATTCAAATTTAAACTTGTTTTGGATTTAACTTGACTTTTATAACTCCGATTTAATTGATTCTTTTTGCAAATCGAAGCTCGTGACATGTAATTTTTGTAGAAACCAAAAACACATAATTTTGATAGTGTTAAAAATATTTTTCTGTCCATAAGCTTTATTTGATGGTTTTGAAGTTTTTCGAAGTATTTCCTTCGTTCTTTTGGATCTTTGAGTGATTGCTTATGTGTGGTTATAATTGCTTGCTTACGATAGATTGATCGGAGTGTGACGAGTAGAACTATCAGGAATTATGAGTGCGAAGAATCTTCGTCAACAGTACAAGGCAAGTTCACGCTTTCATCATACTTTTCTATACCCATTTTTTACTATGCATTAGTTTCACCCTTACAAATTTGCATGAGTAGGATTGGGAATTGTGGGATTGCTATGTAGTTCATGAGGTAGGAACCTATGATTTTGATCACCCCGGGAATATTCATTATGCTTACATATTGCTTTGCCATGCTTGTAGACGGGGATTGGTACGTGTGATTCATGCAAGTTGTTAAAGGGAAATAATAATTTTGGGTTAACCCTAAGGTGGCAACAATAACACGACTCTGGGTGGAATGGTAGGGGCACCCTGGAGAAACCAGTGGCTTGCCCGGGCACCTGGACAATCCAGTGCTTGTCCTAGGTGATCCCGGAGAACCCGTGAGATCACCCTATGGAATGCCACCCAGGCTCAAAGGGATCATACGATATTTCATGCCTAGAAACTTCCGTGTGCAGCCACAAGCCATTATGGGCTCTGGCATAGTTGAGTAAGTTGTGGGAAACCTTTCCATGATAGGCTAGCAGATGTAGGGGAATTGTAGCTGTACCGGCCTATCTATCGGTTAAGGGGACCTCTTCGGAAAGACTATGTCTCGATCATCCGGTTCTCAAACATCAGGCAGTGCGAGGAATTCAATGGAGGAGATCAAGTCTTGTGGGGAAAAGTGCGCAAACCTCTGTAGAGTGTCAAACTAATCAATTAGCCGTGTCCCCGGTTATGGACAACTTGAGTATCTAGAAGTGAATTATTGGTTGATCTCATCACTTTATTTAATTAATGAATTGGGTTATTAATATTTTGGCAATTTTGGGATTGAGTTGGAGGAACCATCTCAATAATGGTATGAACTTTGTAGTAATAAAAAATTATTCCTTTGTTGTAGGGAAAATTAGCTTTATTCAAAATTAAATTTAGAGCCTCCACCAGCCAAATATGCATATAGAGATAGACATTTTCACTTTTATTCTATGGTGTGAAATTGCCAGTACATTCAACGTACTGACCTACATGGCTGCAATGTCTCATGTTGCAAGAATCTTACGACGAGTAAGTGATACGTTAGGGTTACGATGTCTACACTCAACTTTGCCGTTAGTGTTGTTGGGACAACTTTGTTGTTACTTTCGCTATATGGATTGAGGTAATAGTATTTGCGTTATTTTATACATGTGATTGAACTCTGTTATAAATCCTCGAGTACTGTGTGTGTCAGCATACCGATCCAGGGATGACACTTGAGCACAGAGACTTTGATCCATTCGGGTCGGTCGCTACAGTAAGTTGGACGGACAAAGCAACCATCATTTCACTCTTCTCCCTGATCTTCCTCTCTTAAAGAAAACCCCAACTTTCTTCTCCCTCATCTTGTTCCTCATTTCTTCAAGAAAACCCAAATTTGCTTCTTCCATTGTTCTTCTCTCTCAAAGAAGGAAAGGTGAGCGCCTCATTGGTGTTGCTTCTGGCCAAGGCCCCATCATCTTTTGCAACCCCGCGATCGATCCTAACTCCCTCTCTGTTCTTCTTTTGGGGTTTTGATTATGGTTTTCTTTCCTTTCATTTCTATTTGACAGCTTATTGATTGACCCTGGAGCATGGGCCAAAGTGATGTCTATAGCTCTGGTCAAAACCACCGGGGATCAGATATCAAAGAAGTGCAAGCAGCGCAAGCAGCCCACCGAGAAGACCACACACAAGCTCAAGGCCATCGCAATGGCCAAGGCCCCCTCTCTGGGATCCCTCGTTAACCCGGCCCAGGTAATATCTCTTGTTTACGATCTTTTTTGCGATCTTGATCGTGTTTTTTTATCTAGCTTGCAAAGTGCTTGCTAATATGCAAGGTTTGTGTAATGTACATATAGTAGTAGTAGTATAACTTTCTGGGCGATCTTGCATGTGATTTTTGTTTGCCAAATGATGGTTCTAAATGGTTCTTTTGACCAAAACATGCGAGCAGTTGACATGCATATGATTTTCGCACATAACACTGATTTCTTATAGATTACTTTCAACTACTTTATGAACATCAATGCAAGCTATTGGAAATGCAAGATTTTAGCTCTCATGCCTTGGAAGAGAATATAGTAGCCTCAGTAACTTGTGTTATGGATATTGTAAGTAATCCCTTTGTTCACAAATATAAGATGTTCTAACTTTTTTTGTGTATCTGATGTAGACTAGTTTTAGTGGCTTTGTTCACTCATTGCGTATATGTAGTCTTATATGGAGTAAAATATCGAAAATCATCTTATATTTTTGAACGGATGTAGTAATAAAATCTAAGTTTCTGTTTGAATTAGAACCAGGTCCGCCGTGGAGATGCAGTTCTCAAAGTCATGCCGTGTGAACTAGAAGATCTAAGGATGTGCACTACTAAACTATCCAGCTACTGTTTCCTTTTAGCCACATGTCATGAAAAAGTGTTTTCCTGTAACATTGTTGTCAGGCGTGTTCTCGAGGGTGTACTCCACCACAACAATTTCGTAGTTGTGGCTTCGATTACGAATGGGGTGGTTCTTGTAAAGCTTGCCGGTAAATCTAATGCAGACTATCTTCATCGTCATGTTTATGAGTGCAAAGACCACTCTACTAGGTTCTCTAAGGTTGACGAGATGGTGAAGGTGCCGGTAGACTCTCTCACGATGTCCATGGCCTGGTCAATTTTGCGGGGCACATCCCGTAGGTTGGTGGCAAGAAATATTCTACAGAGTTTAATTAGTGCAACTTTGCTTGTCTGTAGTAAGTAATATTGTTCAGTACTTGATATGTGTGTGTGAAACCTATATATGGGTTAGTACTGCTGCTTTTGTTTTGTGGTGAATCCTGAGAACATTGTATGTTAATGTTTTAGAAATGGTGAACCTATAATGTCAATTTCGGTTGTCTGATATCTCTGTTTTTTCCTCCCGGTACAGTACTCCCTCTGTTCACGGACGTAAGATGTTTACATCTTTTGTGAATCAGATGTATATAGAGTTAGACATGTTTTGGTGTGTTTGTCCACTCAATTTAGTTCGTATATTTTGAATTATCCAGATCATCTTATTTTTGTGGATGCCGGGACTATATATCAGTTATGGTTACACTCCAATATATATATATATATATATATATATATATATGCATTGCAGGGTTTATCGCACCCACCAGGATTTCCATTCCCTCGGATGTTCGCTCCATACGAGTTGTCACGACCTTTGGACTGTCCTGCTTGTGGGAGTTAGGAGGGGCGCTGCATGCCACCCGTAATTGGACGAACAACCTTCAGTTTAGAACTTGAAGATAGTGATTACCTGGTAAGGATTTAGTCATGTCACATAAGGTAAATCTCATTGATTACTGTCATGTTTTCTTACTTTTGCTGCAATTTTACGATGCAGGTTTTGCCATGTCACGTTCGTTACAGAATAAACCGTTTGGTTTGCTCTATGATGGTTATTTTAGCAGGTTTCACTTCTTATGACGTGTCAATAAACAAGGCACTATCCATCACTTATATTACTAGACAAAATTGGATCCGTCTATTGTCTGAGTACAATCCGAAGCCCTCTAATCAATTGCAGTTTACTTTCAGACACGCCAGAATTAGTCCTTCTTGGCTTTAAAATAAGGAAAGAAAAAGACTGGATCCGGGTCACGGAGCCACAAGAACTTCGAATTGCTCACGTGCACTGTCTCTTAAGAAGGATGTGTAGTAGAGTTACAAAGCTGAAGTCTGAAATCATTGCAGACCAGAGACGAGCACTGTTGTCTCGCACATTGGTACCACCTCCAGCATCGGATCGATCACTGGCACCTGCTCCGACACCGGCACTGGCTCTAGCACTGACAGTGGCAGCAGCTCAATCTGATCCACCAGAGGATTGGGCACTGACTGCATCAGCGGATCAGGGTGATCTACTAGAGGATCGGGCACCAACACTGGCACCTGCTCTGACACCGGCACCAGCTCCAGAAGGAGCACCATCTCCGACAGCAGCATCGGCACTACTAGTCACATTGCCACGGGCACCAGCAATGGCTCCAGCACTTGCACCAACTCTTGAACTTGCACTTCCATCTACTCCGGCCTGTGCGGCGGCAATGGAACTAGCACTTGCAACGACAATAGACTGGGCTGCAGTTTGCACTGCATATACCAAAGTCTTTACAAAAACCGACATCTCCACCTTCTTTGTAAGAATTGGCAGCCAAAGTGCTTCATTCTTTTTTCTTTCCATGTTGTTTCACATGATTCACTATGTTGATCTAACTGTTTGTGTATGTCTTCTTGTTTGCAAACAGAAAAATCCTAGAGCAACGAGGGAGTCGCTCAATAATCCGGTTTCTCTTACCATGCGCAGCCTTGGTGTGAATGAACCTGCGCAATATACCATAAGTAGAAAGGATGGTTGCATGGTGATTGATGCTAAAGGATGGTCAAGGTTCAAAACTCGATCAAATCTTGCGGTTGGGGATGATGTCAGAATCAAAGTTTCTCTGCAAGAAGAGCTGGTCCTAATCAGCTTTGAAATTCTTCAGTAGCAGCACGAAACTGCCGAACTGATCTAACCTCCGGGATGTAATATGGCATGGTGAAACAAGTGTCATGTGTGTATAAGTAGTACTATTATACATCACGTAGGACATCATGAAAGAATTGCAAGTCTGATTACTGGTTAGGAAATGTCGTTCGATTTCAGTCTAACACCTGTCGTGCTTTATTTAATTTTATGTCTTCGCCTTGCTACAGCATCTAAAACAAGTGCCATCCCGATCGCATGCAATATTTATCAGATGAAATGCGCTGACTTAGAACAGATGGGCCCCCAAACATGCAGGCCCACCGGAATGTGGCCCAAAGTCAAGAGTCGTCAGCCTATCTGAGTATTTTATTCTGATCTGAACCCCATATTTATGTATATATATTCCCCTTGATTTTTCTTATGTATGAAGTTGTGATATAAAAGATTTTTATATTTCTTCACAGATGCAGTATATCTCTATCTAAAAAAAAATTATCTGTAACTAGTTACTCCTACCTTTCTACTTCATTTCGCTGATATGCGTGACATCCAGCAACCAGGCCCACGTGCCATGCATCAAATTTGAGTGCACAACTGCACGGTAGACTCACCCCGTTCGTAGCGCCGCAGTAATGCCCAATGAGCTATCAAATCACAAAACCCCACCTTTCCAGCAGTAGCAGTCAGCTAGACGGACGAAGCAGCAATATTTCACTCGACCTGAATCCCCTTCACCCTCCTCTTCTTATTTAGAGAAAACAACCTCTCGGTGATTGCGTGGGGTTTTCTCATGGAGAACCAGGTACGAATTATTCCACCATCCCAATTAAATCCTAGTCGCTTTGTCACCGGTAATCCTAGGATGGCAACCGCTGTCGTTGATGCATTTTTCTTCGTACTGAATCTAGTGTGTTTCATTTGCAGTGCCCAAAGTGCGAGGACCCTACAGGTTCTGCGCCCTTGGCGAGACACTGTAACACCCCTGTGTAACAAAGCACTGTGCTCTTATGTTAAACATACCAAGTCATCTTCATTTGCAATGCTTAATCACAGTGGTTAAATCTTTCAATTCAAAATCCCCTCTGAAATCAATTCAAATTCAAGTGCAAAATAAAGTTGCTTAAAACTTGCTAGAAAAATGTTCACCTTCTAGCAAATATTCCAAAACAAATGGTGGTTAGGGAAAACAACATCACCATCAACCACAAAATGGGCCTAAGCATTTAAAACGGTGCCAAAACAGCACTTTAAATGCTATATTCATTTTTGAAAAATCCAAATGAATCCCAAAATTGCCCAAACTTCTTGTGGCAGTGCAAAATATTCCATTGTATTTATGTGGACAAGTTTCACATTTTCCCAAATGCATTTGATAGCTCATTTAATTCAAAAAACCTATCTCTGAAAAAGAAAATAGAAAAACTGGAGAAGAAAAAGAGAAAGGCCACTGTGCACTGGGCCTAAGTGCACAGTGCCTGAGGCCCAGCCCACCAGGCCTCTTTCTCCCTCCTCCCTCTCTCTCCTTCATGCTGTCGCCATGCCCGTGGCTGTGTGCGCGCACGCCGGCCGAACGGCGACGGCCACCGATGGCCGAGGGGATAAGGACCCCCTCGTCCACTCCTCCTCGCTCATTCCCCTCTCGTCTCGCTCGCTCTCTCTCTTCCCTTTCTCCTCCAGATCCGCCACCGAGCGCCACCGCCGCCATGGCCGATCCGTAGCCGTGGCCAACGTTGACCCCGCGCTTCGCCTGCACGTCCGCAAGCTCCGCCGCCCTCGGTTTCTTTGTCCCTGACCTCGAGCGGGAGCTGGGAAACCCTGCTGAGGCCGATCTTCTTAGCCCCCTTCCACCATCGCCACCGTCGATCTTCGTCAACTCCGGTGAACGATGCGCTCCTAATCTGTCACCGGCTTTTCTTAGTGACTCGGTGAGCTTCTCTCTCTCTCTCCCATCTTGCTGGTAGCTCACCTGCTCGCCCACAACTAGTCGCCGCCATGACCGTGCTCTGTTCGCCGCCGATGAGCTCGTTGCCGACGCCACAGCCGTCGTCATGCTCGTCTAAGCACGGCTCCGTGCTCCTGGTGCTTCCAGGAACGCAACGCAACCACGCGCGCTTCTTCCCGTGCCCTCTAGCACCTAGCCCAATGAGCGCCCGAACGCGCCGCCACCTGCGCTCGTCGCCGGAGTGCCTCCGGTGACCAAATGGTCACGGGCCAGCCACCGTTGCACTCGCCGCATCGCGTATGTCTCGCCTGGCCTTTTAGTTCGCTCGCTAGTGCTTTACATCGTCGTTCCCTCTTGCGCCCGACTCCGGTCGTCCGCCGACGAGCTCGCCGCGCTTGTTTCCGGTCACCCCCGCCGTCACAACCACCACCATTGGACGTGGCGCAGCCGCAGCTCTCGAACGCGCCCAAAAACTCGGTGAACGGTGCCCCATACGCGTTTTTCGATCACCTCCCGAGCCACGCCGCCGCGTTTTGCCTCGCCAGCGACGCTTCGGCACCAGCCACCGACGTGGCACACCTGGGGCCACCCCCTGGGTCATTGCCAGTGGGCCCTGCAGGCCCCAGTTGACTGGGTTGACGCAGTCAACTGCTGACTGGGCACCCCTGTGTCACTGACATGCGGGCCCCACTGCGTATTTAACTTAGTTAAAATGTTTTTATAAATAAAAGTAATTAGTTTAGCTAATCAGCCACTGACATGTGGGGCCCAGTAGCTAATTAACCCCAGATTAGTTTAAAATAAACTTTGTTAAGTAACAGAGGCTGACAAGTGGGACCCACTGGTCAGGTTTGACCTGGTCAGCCGCCCCGTTGACTGCTGATGTCACTGTGACATCATGCTGACACAATAAACATTTTTCTGTTAATTTGAATAATTCCAAAAATGATTAATCTTTTAAAATCAGTAGAAATTAAACCGTAGCTCAGATCGAAAAACTTTCTACATGAAAGTTGATCAGAAAAACGAGACGAATCTGACCGTGCCATCTGTTTCCATGACGGGATCCTCTACGGAGGTGAAGCCGCAACTTTTAGCCTGTTTCCGGTAGATGAATAGTGCATACATACCGGTTATTAATTCCAACTTTAATCCTAAAATAACTAAAATGATTTAGACATGTTTTTAGGCAACCCTGCACTACACGTTAGCATAGCATGCTCTGTGTTGCATATGATTGTTGTGTATTTATTTGTTTCCTCCCCCTCTTCTCTCTCGGTAGATCCCGGTACCGACGTAGTCCCCGAGACCGACGCAGCTCCGGAGACCGACTACACTGCTGACGACCCTTCTCTTGCCGCAGAGCATCCAGGCAAGCACCCCCCCTTTTTTGAACATGCCGATATCGCCTATTCTTTCTCTCTTATGCTTGCATTAGAAATGTTTCTGCTACTGTTTATCCTATTTCTGATGCATAGCCTGTTTTTGTAACTATTGTTGATACCTACCTGCTTATCATAAACTACTTAGTATAGGCTGGATAGAGATCCACCAGAGACCCCACCTTGACCCAGTTGCCCCCGCTAGATTATCACATGACTCGATCAACATGATCGACAACCAGGCCTCGGCACCGCACATCACCCCCCTTAGTTGTACGACACTCCAGCGTTACCATCGAGTGTTGAGGGTGATACCTCGTTTAGCACTTCTGATGTTAACTCTGTAGAGTAGCTATTCGATCTTGGTCATCGAGGGTGATTCCTCCTTCACCACTTCCGATAATGACGCCGTCGTGCAACACCTCAAGTGTGAACCTCGAGGGTGATTCCTCCTAAGTTCACCTTGATGGATACATCGTGTAGGAATCCAACGAGGGTGATACCTCGGATTCCCTGATGTTATGGACACACGGATACTTGGATTTTACAACTGTTACTTGGAAAGGCGGGTCGAACCTGAGGGGTACCCGCGAGTGATGGGAAGTCGGGTTGACCTGGAGGGTACCCGAGAGATAAATACGAGGCGTGGCCGGGCATTCTTAGCCCTTGTCGCAAGTCCTCGAGATGGGGCGACGGGGTCACATCGATCGTGAGTCTCTGCTCGTTATCGCACGCTACCAAGACACTAACGATTTGGATATTTGATCTGAGTGGGCCTTCGGCCCGATAGCACTAACCAACACGCGGGAATAATTATGGGTGCTCTGCGTCATATGCATCAGCCGAAAGCTCTTTCAGACGTCCAGTTCAGCATGGCGGCACGGCTGGGCCGGCACCATCCTGTAGTGGTGGAGCCTGGACCCGCCCTGCGCGCAACCACCCGGAGTGCACAGGGCGATGGCCCAAGACCCCTGAGTACTTAGGATATAGACCGACGGGGACCTCTCTGCTGAGCTCTAGGTAGGGCTGTGGTGTGTCGTTTGGCCGAGGCCGGGCATGACCCAGAAAAGTGTGTCCAGCCGGAGTTAATTGAGTGTGGTGGGTAAGTTGGTGCACCCCTGCAGGGAAGAACTAATCTATGCATAGCCGGATCCTCGGTAACGGACGCTCGGAGTTGTATCCCGATCGATACAACTAGAACTTAATGATGAGATGAGAAATGGATATTAGGGCTCTGAGATCGCTTTCTCGTAGGGAGTCGAGGAAGGATCTCTGGGCGAGGTTGATACTTAATACTGCTACTACTTTATACTGTACTAATCTACACTCTTTGAATGCTGCAAGACCGCTGAAGATGCTAGTCTTTGATAGGACTAGGCCTTCTATCTATTCTGGCATTTCTGCAGCCCAGTCCACCTATACCGCCTTCCTTTGATAATGTTGCATATGTAGTGTAGATCCTTGCTTGCTGAGTACTTTGGATGAGTATTCACTGTTGCTTTGCTTCCTCTTTTTCCCCATATCCGTTTGATGCGACCAGATAACGGAGCCCCGGAGCTAGCTGCCCCTGTCGGTGATCACTACTACTACCCCGAGGATGGCTACTTCTACGAGTTGGCTGATGACCAGGAGTAGGATCGGAGGGTCCCAGGCAGGAGGCCTGTGCCTTTTTTATCGTAGCTTTTGTTTTGCCCCGCCTTTTAAGGCCTAACTGTCTTTCTTTTATATCTGTACTCAGATATCTGATGCTTCCACTGACGCTTGTAAGCGAGCTTATGTATTCGAGCCCTCGAGGCCCCTGGCTTGTAACATAAAGCTTGTATTAATTTAATTTGTGTTTTAGAGTTTTGTTGTGATATCTTCAAGTGAGTCCTTAGGCTTGATCGTGTGCATTTGCGTGTATGGTTATTGCACGATTGAGCCGGGGGCGTCACAGGTTGGTATCAGAGCCGACTGCCTGTAGGAATCCTCCTTTCCAACTCCTTGGCCGAAGTTGAGTCTAGTATCCAAAAATTGTTTTACTAACATGGCTGTGTGGCTTATGGGCCCACGTCGCCATTGGGTGGTATTAGGATCTTTTATTCCTCTTCCTTACTCTGGGACTCTGATCTCTCTTCCTTTTGGGTTAAAATATTACTAATTCCAACAATAGGTTCTCGTGATCACATCCACCCGGAGTTATGAAATTAACCCCCTTTCTTCAAGATTGTGGGCCAGGTTCTGCTTGCAGGATCATTTTATCGAGGGCACCATGTGTTGTCACTTGCAGATTCTTCGCTCCAACAGTTTTCTCCGACATGATGTAGCCTTTGCTAGGTCATGTTGTTGTATTCCTCACCGCGTGCCTGCGCGCCGCCTAGTTTGTCTAGCTGCGAGCATTCCCGAGCTCGTACTATCCGTTTGAATCTAACTCTGTGCATGGATTGGTATGTCTTTAACAACTACTATCATATATCTAATGCCCTTCTTGTTCATTTCCCGTGTTACATCATGAATAACTCCATACCCATGCAGTTGTTATTACTAAACTGTCCCTGTTGTTTTTAGTAGGATGGCTAACGATCCTCCACCTCCACCCTATATTGCTGCGATGATGCAGCAGTTTGAATTGAGCAGTCAGCTCAATGAGAGTTTGGCGGACCATTTGGAACACAACGATGCTCGTCAGGAGCCTGGTCCGATATCGCTTCAAGATTTCATGCGCCTCAACCCGTCTATTTTCCGCAACTCCACCAATCCTATGGATGCTGATGACTGGCTCCGAGACATCCTGTTTGAGATGGAATCAGCTAATGTTGCTCCTGACAATTACGTCACCTTTGCGACATTCCACTTGAAGGGCCCAGCTTCTCAATGGTGGGAAAGCCACAAGGGTATGTTACCTGCTGAAACTGTAACCACTTGGCAGGAATTTCAGACCGCCTTCCGTGCACGGCACATTCCTCAAGTTCTGATGGACCAGAAGAAGAGGGAGTTCAGCAAACTCATACAGGACAAAATGACTGTGGATGAATATCAGAGGAAATTCCTTGAATTATCCCGCTATGCCGAAGATGACGTCTGCACTGACGCACGCAAGCAGGAGAAATTCCGTGAAGGACTGTGTACTGATATAAACCTCGCACTTGTTGTCCTTGATTGTGCGGACTTTGCGACACTTGTCAGCCAATCTTTCTGAGTTAAAACTGCTCTGACTAAATACCAGGAGTCCTCAAGCGCACTCGTGATGTTGGTTCGTCTTCGGGTCGACCTGCTCAGAAATGTCGAGTCTTGATCCCACATAATGTTCATCACCACCCTGCTCCAACACCAAGGCCGTCTTATGTTGCACCTCATCTGCCTCTGCCGTTGAGATAGCTAACAAGTCAGGGTGGACAGTCCAACACTGTGGCTCGTCCGCATAATGATGGTTTATGCCGCAAGTGTGGACAGTCAGGGCACCGTGCTTTCAACTGTCATCAGGCTCAGCCGCAGAATTCATCACGTCGTCCTGTTGATCGTAAGAAGGGCCGTCGAAACCATCATACCAGAAGTTGTAGTGTCAGGTCGCCTACGGTGACTGGTGGTCAAGTCACTCATGTCAAGATTGAAGAAGCTCGTGAGTCCCCAAAAATTGTGATGGGTACCCTTCGCGTTAATTCAGTGCCAGCTTCTGTTCTTTTTGATTCAGGAGCATCTCATGCTTTTGTGTCCCAACAATTTGCTCGACTGCATGGGTTAGATATGGAGAATCTACCCACTCCTTTAGCGATTCAATCTTCGGGATCCAAGTGGCAAACCACAATGTTATGCCCTCGCAACCAAATCGAGATTGGAGGTCTACTTTTTCCAGCTTCTCTCTTTGTACTCGGACCTTCCAACATAGACATCATTCTTGGTATGGAATGGTTGACCGCCCATAGTCCTTTGATTGACTGTGCCACTAAGACAGTCCAGCTCACTCACCCTTCTGGCCAGATAGTCAAATACTCAGCTCGAACAGTTCAAAATGCCGAGAATCAGATATATGTTCTAAATGCATTGAATGCTTCACCTCTTGAAGGCATCAAGAATGTTCCAGTTGTTCGTGATTTTCAAGATGTCTTTCCAGAAGAACTTCCAGGAATACCTTCTGCTAGAGCTGTTGAATTCATCATAGACTTGAATCCGGGCACTACTCCTATTGCGAAGCGTCCTTATAAGATGCCGCCACATGAACTCCTTGAACTTAAGGAGGAAATCAACAAGTCACTTAGAAAGGGTTTCATCCGCCCCAGTCCATCTGCTTGGGGAGCACCTTCCCTCTTTGTCAAGAAGAAGGATGGTACGAATCGGTTGGTTCAAGATTACCGTCCTATCAACCAGGCAACCATACAGAATAATTATCCACTTCCTCGGATCAATGATCTGTATGATCAACTTGCTAGAACATCGATGTTCTCTAAACTCGACTTGAGGTTGGGTTATCATCAGATCCGTGTTCGCGAAGAGGATATTCCGAAGACTGCCTTTGTTACCCGTTATGGCTCTTATGAGTATACTGTCATGTCTTTCGGATGAACCAATGCCCCAGCAACTTTTTCTCGGCTGATGAACTATATCTTCATGGATTACCTCGACAAATTTGTCGTGGTTTACTTGGATGATATTCTTATATATTCCAAGAATGAAGAAGAACATGCCGAACATCTTCGGCTGCTACTGGAAAAGCTGCGTGAACATCAACTATATGCCAAGTATTCTAAATGTGAATTCTGGTTGTCTGAAGTGACATATCTCGGCCACGTGATCTCCAAAGATGGCATTGCTGTTAACCAAAAACGAGTTCAGGCGATTCTTGAATGGACTCCACCGAAGAATGTCAAGCAAGTCAGAAGTTTTCTCGGCCTTGCAGGCTATTGCCGTCGCTTTGTTGAGAATTTCTCAAAGATTGCTAAGCCTTTGACTGATCTGCTTCACAAAGGCGTTATGTTTGAGTGGACAGAAAAATGTCAGGAAAGTTTTCAAACACTCACAGACAAGCTGACATCTGCCCCAGTACTTGCTCCTCCAGATTCTCGCAAAGATTTTGTGATTTATTGTGATGCATCCCGTGAAGGATTAGGCTGTGTCCTAATGCAAGAGCGTAAAGTGATTGCTTATGGCTCTCGATAGTTGCGCCCGCATGAAGAGAATTATCCGGTACATGATTTAGAACTAACTGTTGTCATCTATGCATTGAAGTTGTGGCGACATTACCTCCTCGGTAATCATTGCGAGATCTACACGAACCATAAAAGCCTGAAGTACTTGTTCACTCAGCCATCTCTGAACCTCCGCCAGCAAAGATGGATGGAGACCATTACGGACTATGATTTGGGTATTTCTTATACCCCTGGCAAGGCTAATGTAATGGCTGATGCATTGAGCCGTAAATCCTACTGCTGTGAACTTGAGGTTCAGCTACAGCAACCACTACTGTATGAAGAGCTTCGAAAGCTAAATCTCGAGATAGTTCCTCAAGGATACCTAAAAACCTTGGTTGTTGAACCAGACCTTGAGAAGGCTGTTAAGAGTGCACAAGCTAAAGATGCTGAAGTTGATCTGATGAAGAAAAATCTTCACCTTGAAAAGTACAAGGATTTGTTGCTGTCTGAAGATGGAACCTTGTACTTCAGAGACCGCATTGTCATACCCCGCTTAGAGCTTATGACTGACAAGGTCATGAAGGAGGCACATGACACACCATTGTCTATTCATCCGGGTAGCACCAAGATGTATCGTGATCTCCGACAAAGGTACTGGTGGTCTAAAATGAAGCAGGACATTGCTCGATATGTTGCTGAATGTGATGTTTGTCGTCACGTTAAAGCAGAACATCAGAAGCCTGTTGGAATTCTGCAACCACTTCCTATTCCTTTATGGAAATGGGACAAGGTTCAAATGGATTTCATTACTGGCCTTCCCAAGTCACAGAAGGGTCACGATGCTATTCTTGTCATCGTCGACCAACTTTCTAAAGTTGCGCACTTTCTGCCTGTCAAGGACACGATCACTGCTAGTCAGTTAGCAGAATTATATATATCCAGAATTGTATCACTCCACGGTATTCCAAAGGAGATCAGTTCGGACCGTGGCGGTCTTTTCACCTCAAAGTTCTGGGAAAGTTTCCAAGAAGCTATGGGAACTCATATTACCTGGAGTTCAGCTTATCACCCCAGTCCCAAGGCCAAGTCGAGCGAGTAAATCAAGTGCTTGAAGACATGCTGCGAGCTTGTGTTATTTCTTTCGGCAAGAAGTGGGAAGAATCTCCCCTGTATGCCGAGTTCTCTTATAACAACAGCTATCAAGCCATCTTGAAAATGGCCCCCTTTGAAGTACTTTATAGACGTAAGTGTCGAACCCCTCTGAATTGGTCAGAAACTGGGGAACGACCGCTCGTGGGTCCGGATATTATTCAACAAGCCGAAGAGCAAAGCAAGTAAATCAAGTGCTTGAAGACATGCTGCGAGCTTGTGTTATTTCTTTCGGCAAGAAGTGGGAAGAATCTCCCCCGTATGCCGAGTTCTCTTATAACAACAGCTATCAAGCCAACTTGAAAATGGCCCCCTTCGAAGTACTTTATGGACATAAGTGTCGAACCCCTCTGAATTGGTAAGAAACTGGGGAACGACCACTCGTGGGTCCGGATATTATTCAACATGCCGAAGAGCAAGTCCGTATTGTTCGAGAAAATCTCAAGGCGGCTCAGGACCGCCAGAAGAGAAATTATGATCGCAAGCGATGGGGCTTGACTTATCAACCTGGTGATCAAGCTTATCTATGTGTCACTCCTATGAAGGGCACTCACCGTTACGGAATCAAGGGCAAGTTATCTCCTCGCTACATTGGTCCTTTCCGCATTATTGCTAGACGTGGTCAGGTGGCATATAAATTGGAGTTGCCGCCGCAATTCTCTCATACCCACGACGTCTTCCATGTGTCACAACTTCGTCGTTGCTTCAAGGAATCTCCGCACCGAGCAGTGGATCATGAATTGCTCGAACTGCAAGATGATCTCTCGTATAAAGAGCATCCGATCCGCATTCTCGATCACGCTGAACGTTGGACCCGTCAGAAGACGACCAAGTTCCTGAAAGTGCAGTGGTCAAATCATACAGAAGATGAAGCCACTTGGGAACGCGAGGATCGTCTTCGAACGGAATACCCCGACCTCTTTCCATCTACCTCCTGAATTCTTGGGACGAGAATTTCTTTTAGAGGAGGAGAATTGTAACACCCATGTGTAATAAAGCACTGTGCTCTTATGTTAAACATGCCAAGTCATCTTCATTTGCAATGCTTAATCACAGTGGTTAAATCTTTCAATTCAAAATCCTCTCTGAAATCAATTCAAATTCAAGTGCAAAATAAAGTTGCTTAAAATTTGTTGGAAAAATGTTCACCTTCTAGCAAATATTCTAAAACAAGTGGTGGTTAGGGAAAACAACATCACCATCAACCACAAAATGGGCCTAAGCATTTAAAACAGTGCCAAAACAACACTTTAAATGCTATATTCATTTTTGAAAAATCCAAATGAATCCCAAAATTGCCCAAACTTCTTGTGGTAGTGTAAAATATTCCATTGTATTTATGTGGACAAGTTTTACATTTTCCCAAATGCATTTGACAGCTCATTTAATTCAAAAAACCCATCTCTGAAAAAGAAAATAGAAAAACTGGAGAAGAAAAAGAGAAAGGCCACTGTGCACTGGGCCTAAGTGCACAGTGCCAGAGGCCCAGCCCACCAGGCCTCTTTCTCCCTCCTCCCTCTCTCTCTTCGCGCTGTCGCCACGCTCGTGGCTGCGCGCGCGCGCCGGCCGAACGGCGATGGCCACCGACAGCCGAGGGGATAAGGACCCCCTCGTCCACTCCCCCTGGCTCCTCCTCGCTCATTCCCCTCTCGTCTCGCTCGCTCTTTCTCTTCCCTTTCTCCTCCAGATCCGCCACCGAGCACCACCGCCGCCATGGCCGAGCCGTAGCCGTGGCCACCGTCGACCCCGTGCTTCGCCTGCACGTCCACAAGCTCCGCCGCCCTCGGTTTCTTCGTCCCCGACCTCGAGCGGGAGGCTGAAAACCCTGCTGAGGCCAATCTTCTTTGCCCCCTTCCACCACGGCCGCCGTCGATCTTCATCAACTCCGGCGAACGCTGCGCTCCTAATTTGTCACCGGCTTTTCTTAGCCACTCGGTGAGCTTCTCTCTCTCTCCCATCTCGCTGGTAGCTCGCCTGCTCGCCCACAGCTAGTCGCCGCCATGACCGTGCTCTGTTCGCCGCCGACGAGCTTGTGGCCGACGCCACAGCCGTCGTCATGCTCGTCTAAGCACGGCTCCATGCTCCTGGTGCTTCCAGGAACGCAACGCAGCCACGCACGCTTCTTCCCGTGCCATCTAGCACCTAGTCCGATGAGTGCCCGAACGCACCGCCGCCTGCGCTCGTCGCCGGCGTGCGTCCGGTGAGCAAATGGTCACGGGCCAGCCACCGTTGCACTCGCCGCCTCGCGTATGTCTCGCCTGGCCTTTTAGTTCGCTCGCTAGCACTTTGCATCGCCGTTCCCTCTCGCGCCCGACTCCGGCCGTCTGCCGACGAGCTCGCCGCGCTTGTTTCCGGTCACCCCCGCCATCACAACCACCACCATTGGACGTGCGCAGCCGCAGCTCTCGAACGCGCCCAAAAACTCGGCGAACGGTGCCCCATACGCGTTTTCCAATCACCTCCCGAGCCGCGCCGCCGCGTTTTGCCTCGCCGGCGACGCTCCGGCACCGGCCACCGATGTGGCACACCTGGGGCCACCACTGGGTCACTGCCAGTGGGTCCCACGGACCCCAGTTGACTGGGTTGACCCAGTCAACTGCTGACTGGGCACCCCTGTGCCACTGACATGTGGGCCCCACTATGTATTTAACTTAGTTAAAACACTTTTATAAATAAAAGTAATTAGTTTAGCTAATCAGCCACTGACATGTGGGGCCCAGTAGCTAATTAACCCCAGATTAGTTTAAATAAACTCTGTTAAGTAACAGAGGCTGACAGGTGGGATCCACTGGTTAGGTTTGACCTGGTCAGCCGCCCTATTGACTGTTGATGTCACTGTGACGTCATGCTGACACAATAAACCTTTTTCAGTTAATTTGAATAATTCCAAAAATGTTTAATCTTTTAAAATCAGTAGAAATTAAACCGTAGCTCCGATCGAAAAACTTTCTACATGAAAGTTGATCAGAAAAATGAGACGAATCTGACCGTGCCAT
Source organism: Thinopyrum elongatum (assembly GCA_011799875.1). Classification (NCBI taxonomy): domain Eukaryota; kingdom Viridiplantae; phylum Streptophyta; class Magnoliopsida; order Poales; family Poaceae; genus Thinopyrum; species Thinopyrum elongatum. The sequence continues at coordinate 375,659,712 of CM022303.1, read as the reverse complement.
CTGTTTCCGTGACAGGATCCTCTACGGAGGTGAACCCGCAACTTTTAGCCTGTTTCCGGTAGATGAATAGTACATACATACCAGTTATTAATTCCAACTTTAATCCTAAAATAACTAAAATGATTTAGACATGTTTTTAGGCAACCTTGCACTACACGTTAGCATAGCATGCTCTGTGTTGTATATGATTGCAGTGTATTTATTTGTTTCCTCCCCCTCTTCTCTCTTGGTAGATCCGGGTACCGACGTAGTCCCCGAGACCGACGCAGCTCCAGAGACCGACTACACTGCTGACGACCCTTCTCTTGCCACAGAGCTTCCAGGCAAGCACCCCCCCTTTTTTGAACATGCCGATATCGCCTATTCTTTCTCTCTTATGCTTGCATTAGAAATGTTTGTTATTACTGTTTATCCAATTTCTGATGCATAGCCTGTTTTTGTAACTGTTGTTGATACCTACCTGCTTATCATAAACTGCTTAGTATAGGCTGGATAGATATCCACCAGAGACCCCACCTTGACCCAGTTGCCCCCGCTGGATTATCACATGACTCGATCAACGTGATCGACAACCAAGCCCCGGCACCGCACATCACCCCCCTTAGTTGTACGACACTGCAGCGTTACCATCAAGTGCCGAGGGTGATACCTCGTTTAGCACTTCTGATGTTAACTCTGTAGAGTAGCTATTTGGTCATGGTCATCGAGGGTGATTCCTCCTTCACCACTTCTGATAACGACGCCGTCGTGCAACACCTCAAGTGTGAACCTCGAGGGTGATTCATCCTAAGTTCACCTTGACCGATACATCGAGTAGGAATCCAACGAGGGTGATACCTCGGATTCCCTGATGTTATGGACACACGGATACTTGGATTTTACAACTGTTACTTGGAAAGGCGGGTCGACCCTGAGGGGTACCCGCGAGTGATGGGAAGTCGGGTTGACCTGGAGGGTACCCAAGAGATAAATACGAGGTGTGGCCGGGCATTCTTAGCCCTTGCCGCAAGTCATCGAGACGGGGCGACGGGTTCACATCGATCGTGAGTCTCTGCTCGTTACCGCACGCTACCAACACACTAACGATTTAGATATTTGATCTGAGTGGGCCTTTGGCCCGATAGCACTAACCATCACGCGGGAATAATTATGGGTGCTCTGCATCGTATGCATCAGCCAAAAGCTCTGTCAGACGTCCAGTTCAGCATGGCGGCACGGCTGGGCCGGCACCATCCTGTAGTGGTGGAGCCTAGACCCGCCCTGCGCGCAACGACCTGGAGTGCATAGGGTGATGGCCCAAGACCGCTGAGCACTTAGGATATAGACCGACGGGGACCTCTCTGCTGAGCTCTAGGTAGGGTTGCGGTGTGTCGTTTGGCCGAGGCCGGGCATGACCCAGAAAAGTGTGTCCGGCCGGAGTTAATCGAGCGTGGTGGGTAAGTTGGTGCACCCCTGCGGGGAAGAACTAATCTATGCATAGCCGGATCCTCGGTAACGGACGCTCGGAGTTGTATCCCGATCGATACAACTAGAACTTAATGATAAGATGAGAAATGGATATTAGGGCTCTGAGATCGCTTCCTCGCAGGGAGTCGAGGAAGGATCTCTGGGCGAGGTTGATACTTAATACTGCTACTACTTTATACTATACTAATCTACACTCTTCTAATGCTGCAAGACCACTGAAGATGCTAGTCTTCGATAGGACTAGGCCTTCTCTCTATTCTGGCATTTCTGCAGCCCAGTCCACCTATCCCGCCTTCCTTTGATAATGTTGCATATGTAGTGTAGATCCTTGCTTGCTGAGTACTTCGGATGAGTACTCACGGTTGCTTTGCTTCCTCTTTTTCCCCATATCCGTTTAATGCGACCAGATGACGGAGCCCCGGAGCTAGCTGCCCCAGTCGGCGATCACTACTACTACCCCGAGGATGGCTACTTCTACGAGTTGGCTGACGACCAGGAGTAAGATCGGAGGGTCCCAGGCAGGAGGCCTGCGCCGTTTTGATCGTAGCTTTTGTTTTGCCCCGCCTTTTAAGGCCTATCTGTCTATCTTTTATATATGTACTTAGATATCTGATGCTTCCGCTGACGCTTGTAAGCGAGTTTATTTATTCGAGCCCTCGAGGCCCCTGTCTTGTAACATAAAGTTTGTATTAATTTAATTTGTGTTTTAGAGTTGTGTTGTGATATCTTCAAGTGAGTCCTTAGGTTTGATCGTGTGCATTTGCGTGTATGGTTAGTGCACGATTGAGCCGGGGGCGTCACAGACACCAGACTTGTTCCTGCTCATCCTAACAAAGGATTTCAAAAAGCGCACGGTATGTTCCTGGAATCCTCTTTTCTAAACAGGAGGGTTGGGGTTTTTGAACATGATGTGGACTAATTTGGAAATTTTGGATTGCTCTATTTGGATAAAAGGTAATAGTACCATGCTCAACACTGACATGAAAGAGGAAACTATTTCTAGATTTGGATAGCGAATAAATTGTGTTCCTATATTATTTTCCCTGCAGTGCATCCCTTGCTTTGCCAAAACACATGTACTCAAGAAGGTCGCCCTTCCATAACTAAATACACCAGTATAATGGTCACATTGGAGACATGACATGGATATAAGTTCACAGTTGGTTCATTAACCAAGAAAATCGCTCCTTTTTTATGGCCAAACTTGGATAAACTTTGTCAAGTGTTACAGACTGAAAGTTGGCACATGAATGTTGAAGGAAATAGCAGAACTTGGTCTTATCATCCCTGCGACCTTCTACCCCAGTGTCGTTCCAGTAGTTCATCTATGTTAGTTTCGTATATGATTGTTGCATGTTGCCTCTATTACTTTGTAATCCACCTATTCTATCTAACTAATCACAGTTTGACTTTAGAAATAGCAATAATTTGTGATTCCCTTCTCTCACAATGATACTACTTCTAACTAATATTTCTTATAATTGATGACACGCATAGGTTATTACAAAGTGCATGACACTACTTGTCTGTTATCTCTACTCTTATAAAAAAACTGAGTTGGTGATAATGGTGTGCTTGCCATCCGTCGTTTAGGATCGTCGGATCGGCATCTAATGCACATGAATCAATCTGCTGCTCATTTGCAGATAACTCCTCTTAACCCCATCTTTCCTGTTCAGGCTTCTCTCTCCCAACTCCTTGGACCTTCTCGAAAAGAGTTAATTACATGAAACCACAACTTCAGGTCAGCTTATAACAGATTACTACAACTATTGGGTTATTTATCACAGAACCACAACTCGTGGACTAACTGACAACGCTGCGCCCAAAACCTCGTACCTGCCTCTTCTAATTGCAAAACTGACAACCCGGGCCCATTTGTCAGGCCCCACGTGGCTGAAACGTGCCACGCCAGCAGCTCCAGAGTGGCACCGACGACCTGGGTAGAAAGAACTGGAAGGAGAGGGCTCTCCCACTGTCCCCCATTTTCTGTCCCACCCTCGCCGCCGCCGCTGCCACCGCCGCCGCACACAAAGGCTGCCCCGCCGCCGCTACCACCGCCGCTGCACGCGAAGGCCGCGCCGCCGCCCCACGCGAAGGCCGCCCCGCCGCCCACTCCTTTCTCTGCCAGCGTCGGAAGGAGACGGCCATTCTCTCCACCATCAATGGATACTCTCTGCTATGGATTCGAAGCAGAGGATAGCGCACGTAGGGTCCGAATTGAGCCGGTACGTATTTGTTTGGGAATTAGGAATTCAAATTTGGTTACGGAATTACGGTTTGGATTGATTTGATTTGTTTTTTCTTCCAGGAAATTGAGGCAATATCCTGTTTTTTTAGATGCACATTGGCCATGGTTATGGTAAGGTGCTTCCATTTTCGCTAGATGATGAACAGGATGGTGAAGGAGGGGTGGATTGTGCTCATAGACATGGATTTAGAACTGTCATTTTCAAGGCGTGGACGTGGGACGAAGGTTTTTGTGCTGCCCCTATGAGGTTAGCAGATCCATTGACAAGGCATTGGAATTTTACTTGGTTTGGCTAGTTTATTGTGAGCTATACATGTAATTGCAATTTCTGATTTTGTTCAGGGCCAGGACATGTGTGACTTTGTGTATTGGCTAGATGATGAGTGGCCTGAGCAAATGCAAAGGGCATTGCAGAGAATGTGGACTAGGCTGGAAGCAAAAGTTGAAGAGGAGCATAGCGAAATCTGGGTTCTTTTCAGTGAAGAGAAGAGGAAGAGGAAAGAGGCAGAAGAGAAGAAGAAAATATAAATAATAAAATCAAACTGGCAGTTGCTGCATTTGCTGGAGGAGTTTTGTTTTTGTTTTCCTGTTTAGGCTTTGAGTGTTATGAGTATTTATGTATCTGGTGGAAGAGACCATCTAGTATGTGATCATGTGGTATTTGAGATTAAATACAAATCAAACATGTGGTATTTGAGAGTATCTTGTATGTGTCCTGTGCATTTTCATTTGTCAATAAGCCTATGACCAGAACATGATAGTGGCACACATATGCTGGACAAACTGAACATATATTTGAACAAGCATATGATTTGAACAAACTGGAGATATATTTGAAACAGCTGCAACATAGCTTTTCAACAAATGTTATGACACTGCACTTACAAACATAACATCGGGAAACTATTGCATTCAACATGTCTTGTGCCACTGCACTTACTAGCATAACATCAGGATTTTGTGCCACCAGACTAACAATCAACATGTCTTGTGCCACTGCACTTACAAAATAACATGAACTGCAGTAACTATCACTGGCAAGTCCCAGGAAGACACCAAAAGGTTTCAGACATTCACAAAAAGATGCTAATTTTCATTCTTTCTAGTAGTTCCCACTGGCTGTGAAGTAGCCCCTCATCCTGCCATTTGTTGATGTGCCCCTTCCTCTTGTGACTGGCATTTTTTCCATGCCCCTGCCTCCACCAGTGCTTGGTCCAGGAGGATGCCAAGGCTAGTATCATGTGAAATAGCAGTATATAGTTAGTGCAGTTAGTGGAATAAAAATAGGTGGTTACTACAGTTAGTGAATTACCATGTTTGTTGGAGTTGGTTGTACATTTGCAGATGTTGTTCTTCCACCTCTTGCAGATGTTGTTGATGTTATGCCACTTGTAGTTGTTGTTCTTCCTCCTCTTCCACCTCTTGTTGCTCCTCTTCCACCTCTTGGTGATGGCATAGATCTTACTCTTTCTGATGCTTGTTCTTGTGCTCTTTCACACTCCTCAGCTGTCAACTGAGCTGCTGCTTGTGCTCTTTGATCTGCTAGAAGTGCTGCTGTTTTTGCTTTTTGTTCAGCCCTTTTAGCTGCTGCAAGTGCCTTTTGAGCCGCTTTCTTGGCTGCAACAGCTGCTCTTTGCGCAGCCACCTGGGCAGCATGCTTGGCTGCAATTTGAGCTTCTTTCTCTGCAGCTGCTCTCTCTGCTGCCTCTGCTAGTTCTTCTAGTTTTTCTTCCATTGTTTTTTCCGGTTGTGCTATATACTCCTCTTGTTGGTCAAGCCATTCTTGTGCAACATATGCCTCTTCTTGTGCCACATCTTCCTCCTCTTGTGCTATAACATAGTCAGGTATCCTTCTATTACTTTTGTGCTTATTTCTCCTAATCTCTAAGTCAGGCCTCAATGGTTGAGCACAATGTGTGTACTTGTGACCTTGTAGGTTGCAGTTTGAGCAGGTTGTAGTTGTCATCCTGTTGTTGCCACTGGGCTGTGGCACCTCATGAATTCCCTTCCTTCTATTTTTCTTTGGCCTTCCTGGATGCCTTGTAAAAATAGGGGGATCAATGTCTATTATGGCAGTCTTTGTCCAACCACTTCTGTCAGGCACTGGATAGATCATGTTGTTGTATGCAAGTTGGTACATATGTTTTTTGAAGAAGTCACTGATATAATCTTCTAGGTGCTCCTTCCTCTTGTAGATGCAAGATACTGCATGCTTGCAAGGCACCCCTGTGATGTCCCACTTTCTACATCCACAGGTCCTAGCTACAATGTTGACTGCATATGTTCTCTCTCCACTTGCTACTTGATACAGTCCCTGCCCTGCATGAACTGGCCTACATGGTTTTGCTGCCATTTTCTCCAACTCTAGTTTTTCAGCATAAGTTGGTATGATCTCCCAAGCACAGTCAGCTGCACCTTCCCTATTTATGGCATACCTAACCAGTAGTTTAGTTCTTATGCTGTCTATCATAGTGACAATTGGTTTATCTCTAACATCCAGGATGTAGTTGTTAAAAACTTCACTCAAGTTGTTGACTACTAAATCTGTCTTGCATGTAGTGTCCATTGCCCATCTAGCCCAGTGTTTATGATGTATGTTGCTCAACCATTCCCATGCACTTTCACTCTCTTTTTTCAAATCAGCCATGTGAGCATCAAAGAAGTTTTTGTTCCATGAATAAGCAGCATTATCCATCAATTTCTTTAGATCAGCACCCCTGTGCCCAGTAGTTTGGAAATTTGCATATATGTGCCTGAGGCAAAACCTTTGTGGACAATTGGGAAAGACAACATCTATTGCATTGAGCAGGCCCTAGCAGTCAAGAAACATTATATTAAATACAGTACATTGTATTATAAAACTATATTAAATAACCACATGGATAAAACTATATTAAATGACCACATGGATAATGGCACCACAAGCATACAAATTATGACTCAACAATGTTTAAACAACTATACTACAAGCATACAAATTATGCCTCAACTATGTTCAACAAGTTTTTAAAAATACCTTTTGTCTATCTGACATGAAAGTAAATTGGCCATGTGGTCCAGCTTCACCACCAAGTGCTTCTTTAAGTTGCTCTAGAAACCATGTCCAAGTTTTTGTCTCTTCCTTCCCCACCACAGCAAATGCAAAAGGAAATAAATTATTATTGTCATCTCTTCCTGTTGCAGCCAACACTTGAGCTCCTGTGGTCAATTTGACAAAGCAACCATCAAGACCAATGAAGGGTCTGCAGCCATTTAAAAACCCTTCCTTTGTAGCATTGATACAGTAAAATAAACCATGAAATCTAGGGTTCATAGCTGGTGATTCTTGCATTTCTGTTGTGACAATGCATCTTGAACCTGGGTTTGTGTCAATGACAGTTTGCAAATAGTCTCTAATCCTATAATACTGAGCCTTGTGGTTCCCAAGTACCACATCTGCAGCCTTTTCCCTTGCCCTGTATGCCATCATTGGATTGATCTCAACACCAAACTGCCTCTTAGTGTTGTCAATCAGAGCACTGACTTTCCATTCAGGATCACTTCTGAAATTATCCTCATAAGTCTTGCTGAGCCATGAGTTGTTTATTCTTGAACTCTCATAAGTAATGCCACAAGTGTGTGGCAATGTCATCTTCCTTATGCAGACTGTTTTTTCCCTTTTGATCCCTGAAGTAGACATATAGAATTGGCAATGCTCCTCCACACAACAAACATTCACTCTGTCTTTGTCATTTCTTAGATACATATAATCTCTGCTTTCTTTTATATGGTAGTCCTTGAGTGCCCTTCTGAATTGGTGGATATCTAGGAAACACATGTTCAAACAAAACTGATCACTAACAAGTTCCCTCCTCTCATCAAACCATACTCTAGGAGCTAATGGCTTTGCTCTGCTCTTCTGCAACTTGGGTGCCAATGAAATGGGCTGTTGAAATCCATCATCATCACTAGCAATTAAATCTCCACCAATGTCTTCACTGTCTGAATCAAGTACCTCAAAAGGGTTTTTAGCTGTACTTCCTTTTCTCCCCCCTGATCTGCCAGGTCCTTTGCTAGCTGATGCTCTGATTTCAGGTCCTTTGCTAGCTGATGCTCTGCTGAATGTTGCTTCTCCTCTGTTTGGTTTGTCAGGGCCTATGCTAGCTGATGCTCTGCTGAATTTTGCTTGTCCTCTGTTTGGTCTGCTTGATGTTGATGACCCTGTACTTGCTTTAGGTTTAGGCACATTCACTTTCATGACAGGTGACTTGCTTGAGCCAATTGTAGTTAACTCATCATCCACTGGGAATAATTCCTCAACATCTGTGTCACCCTCAAGATGTTCTTCTTTTTGTCTCTTCAATTCTCTCAAGTTCTCAAGTTCTTCTTCATCATAATCTCCATCTGACAAATCTTGTTCCTCCACAACTCCTGCCTCATGTGATCTGCTTTTGCCCTTGTTAGCAGGCTCTCCTACCTCATGTGATCTGCTTTTTCCCTTGCTAGCAAGCTGATTAACACTTTGTTGAGATGGCAACACTTCACTCATATATGCTGCTTTCCTTTTCTTCCCCCTGAACTTTGAGTTCATGATTCTTATGTCCACAACCCTCATGTTTTCATACTGCATAACCATTGCTTGTACTTTATGCTCACTGTCAATTAGTTCCAAACCATCTAAACCAGCAGTTGTTTCATCCCTCAAATAGTACATGTCTTCAGCAGAAGTGTACCCTGACAATTCCTTCAGCAGAACAAGCTTTTCATAGCACATATCTGATCTGCCTAAAGTTCTGATCTCACACTCTAGACCACCAGACAACAAATTGATTACCCATAGTGGATCATCAGGGCTGCAAGCAATACAAATAAAATTGACTTAAAAACAGAAATAAACAGAGCAAAAATCCTAAACCACACACATTTCGCAAACCCTAGGGTCGAATCAACATTTCACAAGAAAAGTTCAACATTTCGTACAAAGATGACAAGCCTACGGTCGATTTCGACTACATCGGCCAAAAATACCTACGTCGATTATCCACAACAGACCATGGCGCCGCTTTTTCCCCAAATACCTAACCAAATCGGCCGCCGCCAGAAGATTCAGACAGAGTTTGGGAGGGGGAGGGAGAGAACTCACTCAAGACCGGACATGGCGTCGCTCCACTCCATGCTGCCGCGGTGTCGCCGCCAAATCCCCTTGTCACTGTCGTCTCCTTCCCTGTGGTGTGAGAGAGAAAAAGAGGGAAATGGGAGCGTCGTCTGTGGGGGCCTCGGGCCAGAGCGCCACCGTTTTCCCGCCTTAATGCGCTCTCCTTCGTGAGAGAGAGAGAGAGGCTGCCACGCTGGAGCTGCTGGCGTGAAGTGGACCCGGAATGTCATATTTGCTGTTAGAAGGGGCTGATACAAGGATTTGGGCGCAGCGTTATCATTTAGCACAGAAGTTGTGGTTCTCTGAAAAATAACCCAATAGTTGTGGTAAACTGTTATAAGTTAGCCTGGAGTTGTGGTTTCATGTAATTAACTCTTCTCGAAACAAAACGAATCACCGACGGACATCACTAGAATCGATCTGGCGGGACGGCCGCCGCTGGCGCCGTCCACCCCTAGCGTCTCTCAGGCTTCTCCGCCCCACTGCCCACCATCATGATGGACCTCCACCTCGACGTCCTCTCCGCCCCTTGCTCGTCTCCTCCAACGCCGACCTCGGCAAGCATGCGGTCGATGTCTTCCGTCTACGGACGCCTCTCCTACCTCCTCCTCTGACATCATAGTTCGAGCGCTCCTATCACCGCCACCTCCCGGTGCTCCTCGTCATACCCTCAACCCCTCCCCATCTCCTTTCTTACCAGCCACCGCAAGTACACCGCTGGCGCTGTCCGTGCCACAACGACTCTCCTCCCTCCACCCTTTCTTGATCCAGCAGTCGTACTTCCCACTCCCACCAACTCCACTTCCTCATCGTCGTTTCCTCCGACACTGACCTCCACAGGTATCCCGTCGGCTGCGCTCTGCTCATCCTCGGTGTCGGCAGCGCCACCTACTGCAAAAGAAGTGCAACATGCTTCCTACTTCATGGTTTTAAACATGTTGTCAGTGTGTTTTGTTTTCCCAATGCTAGTTGCAAGTGGTGAAGCTTATTATTAGGCATCTACTTGTTGTAACAGGCTCTTGTGAAATGCTTTTTGTATTTCAAGATTTTGATTTTTTTTCTAACCCTCCCTTTTTTGGTGAAAAAAGCATGTAAGTCTTACGCCAAAATGTTACAGCCGCCAAATGTGAGGTGATCATTGCTTTCACTTGATTAGTGTGTTGTTTGGTCATTTTATGTTCATACTGAAGTGATTTGGTGGTTGGTTTGCAAGATAGTTCAACTTGCGTGAAAGTATTATCTTTGCAATGTGGTTGTCAATGCATATCAGCATTCCTTCATACTTCAGACATTTACATGCGCATAATAATTGTGCATTCTGGCTATGAGCTAAAAGTACAAATTATTTCCGCACATGTGGTGATGGCCAGGAGGCTTGATGTCAAACTTAGTTACCCATTGGATTTCAAACTTACCGAATGGAGCTAGCCACCTTTTAAAAAGTAGTGGAAATCATTTGTATGACTGGAAGGTTCTAAGTGGCAAAATTTTGCAGGGTGGTTTACCTTTTTTGGTCAGGGTTGGTGCCAACCTTTGAGCATTCTTCATATGTCTGATTTGGTGACTGCAAACTACTGCATAAGTGTCCGATCAATTTTGATTTTTGTTGGGGTTTTGTACTTCTGAATTTTCTCAAAGAAATTTGCATTGTTGGGCTCAACTACTTCTAAATTTCGGGGTTGCGGCAGCAAGGGCGAGGTGCATGATAGTGACACAAAGATGGGCGAGCACGGGGAATGTAGGAACCTGCAAGGTGTTGTGTCGCAGTTACTACTGCAAAGATGACTATGGCGGCAACTGTTTGCACAATAACTAATTCATGGCATAGGTGAGGATGATATTTTTTCTTTATCAGTAGTCATACTTGTCAGATTAAGATCCACATGTAATCATTCCAGCACCTCATATCATAAGAACTAGCCTAAAGTGATTATGCTTGATCATATAAGCCACTTGGTATTTTTTTTACATAAAGTGTTTCTCACCAAGGAAGGTAATTATAATAAGCATCAGTGTCAGCATGATTTTTTTAAGATAACCGAAATATGGTAAAATATAGTGATGAGATCCTGATCCTACTAAGTGCAGAGTTCCCCAAGAATATAGTCAGAACATTATTTTTTATGTTTTGGTCAAGGAGCAAGCAGTAGGTGACTTTGGTTTTCATCGTGTTACAGTTAGCCAACTCCTGCTTCATCTAATGTAAGAAGTGGGTGAAAGTTTTTTCAACTAAAGTAGTAATCCAATGATATATACAACAAAGGTTTCCTGCCAGGACCATTGCCTCCAGTTTCTTGATGTACATTGACCATTTATTTGTAAGATGTAACACATACCAAGACACCTATCTGATACACTAAGAGGGTGTGGTGAGTGGAGTCGAGTGTGGTGCACTAAGAGAGTGAAGTAGAGCCTGAATGTTTGTCAGGTTTCCTGCGCTTGGGGACGTGTTGCTTTGTAGAAAAGTAAGATACTGTGATTTTATATAGTGATGGGAGATTGTCTTTGATACTCTACTTTGTGGAGGGGGAGATATCGTGTTACTGCTGTCATATTCTTGCGTGTCTAAGCTTAATAACAATTGATTACACTGTTAATTTTCCACGACGCAACTTCATGATGACGCGTTTCTCGTGTCGGGGCACGTATGTTTCATGAGACTATTGGTTTTAAGAAACAAAATCATGTGCTATCTTTCATTGGTAATGCAGTGCACAATAAAGACCTGATTTTGTACCACTCTATTTTGTGCATTAGATCTTGTAAGGCTCACCTTGTTTTTTTTACCTTTTCTTCTTTTGTTCCCCGAAGGACAAATTACTAGGTCCCTTATTTATTTATTTTATAAAAACACCTCTTTATTTATTGGCATACATCATTACAGTGTTCCTAAAAGAGATAGAATTGATAGTGGTGGTACTCCAATCCAAGAAGTAGCTTCATTAAACGTCGCAAGACGGGCCAGTTCATGGGCAATAGCATTCGCCTCTCAGTACTCATGTTCAAACACCACTTTGGCGAACTCTGAAGACAAGAAATAACTATCATTGGCCATTGTTGCAGCACTGCCCGCCGCATGCAAGCTGATTCATGACTTCGATGTTGTCCAAGCAAATAATCAATTTATTGCCGAAAGTAGAAAAATTAAGCAGACAAGGATAGGAAGAGAAAGTACTAGAAAATTAAGCTGGTTACTGTGTGTCGCAGTTGCCACATGTATGTGGACGGATTTTTTGTTTGTTGCATATCTTTGTCACCACCACGATATAGGATAGAGCGAGCAATGAGAAATATGAGCATGGAGAACAACAGTCTTCCCGTGAGGCAAAGATGAAGAAGAAAATGTTTGGCTTGGACAAAGAGGTTTATCGATTGGAAACCATATGTTTGACTGTGCTTGATGTGTACCTATCAATAATATATTGTCGTTTTGATCAATGTCTTGGTGCATTTTATTGCCATTAGTAGTGTATACTAGCTCCTAACTATAATGTCAGCTCTAACACGAAAAGGGTTGAATGGTCATTTCATTAACCTTATACATGCATGCATCTCTTCGCCCATTTTCTCTGTTATTATCAATGGTCAGTCTTATGGGAGATTGAAAAGCTCTAGAGGTATTAGGCAAGGATGCCCTCTATCCCCTTCACTTTTTGTCCTTGCAGTGAATGAGCTCTCTCTCTCTCTTCAGGAAGCACTTCAAAACAACCAAGTGTCAGGTATAGCTCTTGGAACGCAATGTCCGCCCATTCATTCCCTAATGTTTGCTGATGACCTTCTGGTATGTGGTAAGGCTAATATGCAGGAAGCTTCAGTTATAGCTCAGGTTTTACGACATTTCTGTAATCTCTCAGGTCAGCTCCCTAACTGGAATAAGTCAGCCATCATGTTCAGTCATAATGTGGACTTACAGGTCAGGCAGCAAATCAAAAGTATCTTTCCAGTTCCTGACATCGACAGTTCCACAATTCACCTGGGGCATCCGCTCATCCTTCCCTCCAAAGATAGAGCAGCTGCTTATAACTTTATCTACGACAAATTCAAAACTAAACTAAGTGCCTATAAAGCTAACTGGCTATCTCATGCGGCAAGACTTACTCTTATAAAATCTGTCTTCGCCTCTATACCTGTCTATTATATGTCAAATATTCTTTTCTCCAAAAAGTTTCTTGCAAAACTAACAGCAATTATTAGGAATTTTTGGTGGACAGGTGTTAAAGAGGATCCATGTACAAGAGTTTTATGCCTAAGAGCTTGGGCTGATATATGTACTGAAAAAAAGAAAGGTGGCTTAGGTGTCAGGAATCTACAGGCTATCAATCAAAGTCTTATACTGTCAGCTGCTTGGAGATTAGCAAAAGAACCCCAAAGTTACCTCTCTCTCATCCTCAAGGCCAAATACCACAGTGACACATCAATTTGGAGAGCCAAACATAATGTTCCCAAATCAGCCTTTTGGACTGCTATTCTAAAGGTAAGACCTCTTCTTATTTCTGCCTCCTTTTATCAATTGGTAGATGGCAGTAGTTCCATATGGAGTACTCCTTGGTTTTCTCAGTGGCAATCTATTTATGACAATCTTATAATCCAGCAGCCACCTTATTCTTATCCAGCTGTTGTTAGTGATCTTTGGCTTCCTAATCAGAAAACTTGGAATATCAATCTTGTTAATGCTTTATTTCATCCTCATACTGCTCAAGCTATACTACATACCCCTATTGTTAATACTACTGGTCAGGATGTGCTGGTTTGGAGACTAACCCCTGCAGGTGATCACTCTTCGAAAAGTGCCTACAAGCATTGCTTCAATAATCTTGCACTACCAGCAAATCAGAGACCAAAATCGGTTCCACTGCAAATTGTAAATCTTCTCAATCAGGTTTGGAGGGACAAACTCATGGAGCCAAGAGTTCAAACTTTCGCATGGAGGCTTCTTCGCCAGGCACTTCCAACAGGTAAGCATGCAAGTAAGTTCTCGAAGCATATTAGTGAAAATTGTATTAGGTGTGGCAACCAAGAGGATGAAATGCACATGCTTTTTCTATGCCCTTTCTCAAAGGCTACTTGGTTCACCTCTCCCTGGTATATTAGAGCAGAAGTTTTGGCTACACATAACCATTCTATTCCGCAAATGCTTAAGGTCTTACTGGATTCTGCTATTCCACATATCAATTTAACTAGTGTATTCACTTTCTTGTGGTGCCTTTGGAAAGCACGAAATGATGCCCTGTTTGGTAGAAAATTTTGTCATCCATCGCAGGTATTCCCAGTGGCGAATGCGATCTTACAGGGCCCAAAGCTAGAGGATGTGAGGGCACGACATGATCAACACTCAACAATAGATGTTGTACAGCAGCCAATAACCACTCAAGCGCCATCTTTAGTTGCAGGTCAGGGAATTTTTTGTGATGCAGCTTGGATAAATAAGGAAAATATGCAACCATCTTCAGCAGGTATTGGTGTCATCATCCAATTTGGAGAAAATGGTCATTGTCAGCAGCTGCAGGTTTCAGCCATGTCTCCTCCGGTGTCCTCCTCTCTCCAAGCTGAAGCATATGGGCTACTCTTTGCCACAATGATAGCAGATACTCTTCACATTCAGGAACCACAGTACTACACTGATTGTTCTATACTTGCTTCGGCAGCAGCGGCGAGTTGTATCTTCGGAATCACAGGTCACTGGAACATAAGGCCCATCCTTGCTTCTATTCAGGCATCGCCATCTTTTAACCACAACAGAGTATCACACATAAACAGGTGTTTTAATGTCAAAGCTCATCATCAGGCAAAGTTAGCGATCAAAATTAAAAATAAGCCTGTAGCTCTTCGATGTCTCTCTTCGGATGCATGTCCTTGTACTGCGAGAGATGTTCTCGCCATGTCATGTGTGAGCCCTTTCACACTACTTTCTGTAAAATGTTGCTAATGAATGAAATCAGCTGTTGTTCAAAAAAAAACTATAACTTAAGTCCACCTGATCATTTTTTATCCCGTAGCATAGCACAGGCATCTTGCTAGTTTGATAAGACATCGACGGCTACTAATGGTACTGAAATTGACTGGGATGACATCCACCATCTCCTACACTTTATTGATCATCTTGAGAACCTTGTGAGGCATTTCAATGGTGGAAAGCCATGTGGGATATGTGTGCCACTAGTGCACACATTGAACAAATCCAACTGTATCAAGAAACTGATGGTATGAACTGTTTTCTGTTATATATGTTGTTCATAAACTCTTGCTGATACACAATTTTACAGTTGTGTTCTTCTTGAAATAGCAAGTGCCCAGTTTTATTGTTCCTATACATATGCCTTACCATGGTCGCATTAGACTTGCGCTTGGTCACAACATGATGTTTATGTCGACCTACTCCATTTCCCTTAGAGGTGAAAAGATACTTATTCATGGGTGGGCTCATATCATGATGGCCCGTCGATCTTGGAGAATAGGACAGAAGGTTATGTTCATGCTTTTCCATGGCTCTGAAGTGAATATCCTGTTTATTGACCACATTGCAAGATGAAGCCGCTTTCAGAAAGTTGTGGGTGCACGGGGTGACGCCTGGGCCTTGTTCTGGGGCTTGGTGGTCTCACCCTTTGTTAACTGTAGGCAAAGTAGCACTGTTCGAGGTGTGCCTTGTACGGTTGAACCTGTATAAGTACTCGTACTGCTTTCAGCTTTGGTTGTTAAGTGGTCATGTTGCTTTCAGTTAAGATTGTTAAGTGCTCCTTCTGCTTTCAGTTAAGGTTGTTAAGTACTCCTGCTGCTTGTAAAGTCTGTCGTGTTTCTTCAGCCTCTTCTTCCTTCAGCTGCCAAAACCAAATCAGCGCCGGCGGGGCCGCATGCCCCCGCCTCCCATGGCTGGTTGCACCTCAGCACACACATCACCACCCCACCATCTCCTAAATCGTTAACGATGACGTCAGCCCCATCCCACACCCGAACCAGTCAACATTCGTACTCCCTTCGCCCACGACTTCACTGTCGCATCTTCCCCATCTCCTGTTAGTTCCTGTCTGAGGCCTCGCCGTTGTCCTCCATGCGCCTTGGTGCGCTCGCCGCGGCGCCACCTTCTGGCGTTGTCAACAAGGTCAAAAAACGAGATGAATGGGGAGAGGATGACAGTAGGTACCCACCATGTCCATGGTCGTACAGAAGCAAATTCCTCATTGCTACAAGCAAAAAAGAAAATGCTTCCTCCTAGTGGTTTGCTGACATCTGGGACCCACGAAATTGTTAGTGTATAGTCAATAGGCAAGAGAACTGCATAAGAGAGGCTAACACCTGGGACCTAGCAACTCGAGCAGTTTTTTTGTTATTGTTGAGACAGAGCATGGTATTGCTACTTGTGAGATGCGTTGGGATTACCTCAAAGAGGAGAGGATGATGCAGTACAATAGAGATAAGTATTTCCCTCGGTTAGGAACCAAGGTTATCAATCAAGTAGGAGAACCACGCAAGACCTCGTGAACAACACCTACACACAAAAGAATAAATACTTGCACCCAACGCAAACAAGGGGTTGCCAATCCCTTGTCGGTTAACTGAAAGGATCAAATCTCGTAGTGATAGATAGGTAAACGAGAACACAAAAGAAAATAACAGTAAATAAATTGTAGCAAGGTATTTTTGGATTTTAATATATGATAAAGATAGACCTGGGGACCATAGTTTTCACTAGAGGCTTCTCTCTTGAACATAGCATACAGTGGGTAAACAAATTACTGTTGGGCAATTGATAGAAAAGCGCATAGTTATGACTATATTCAAGGCAATGATCATGTATATAGGCATCACGTCTAAGACAAGTAGACCGACTCCTGTCAGCATCTACTACTATTACTCCACACATCGACCGCTATCCAGCATGCATCTAGAGTATTAAGTTCATAAAGAACGGAGTAACACCTTAAGCAAGATGACATGATGTAGAAAAAGTAAACCCAATGAATATGAATCAACTACATCTTTTATCCTTAATGGCAACGATACAAATACGTGTCATGTCCCTTTCTGTGACTGGGATTGAGCAACGCAAGATTGAACCCATCACAAAGCACTTCTCCCATTACAAGATAAATCAATCTAGTTAGCCAAACCAAATGGATAGATCGAAGAGAAATACAAAGCTATAACAATCATGCATAAAAGAGTACAGAAAAGACTCAAATAATATTCATGAATAATCTTATCATAAACCCACAATTCATCGGATCCCAAAAAACACACCACAAAAAAAGATTACATCGAATAGATCTCCAAGAACATCAAGGAGAACATTGTATTGAAGATCAAAGAGAACAATATTTGGGAATTTGTAGAGCTGGAATTAGGTCAAGAGGTGCCACGAGGGGCGCATAATCCTGGGGGGCGCGCCCTGCGGGCCTGTCACTCGCTCGTGGCTCAGCAGGTCTTCTCCCAAAGCTTCTAGGGTCCCTTCTGGTCCAGAAAAAAATCGTCAAAAAGTTTCGCAGGGTTTGGACTCCGTTTGGTACTAATTTTCTGAAAAGCCAAAAACAAGCAAAAAACACAACTAGCACTGTGCACTAGGTTAACATGTTAGTCCCAAAAATGATATATAATTGCATAATAAACATCCAAAATTGATACCATAATAGCATGGAACAATAAAAAATTATAGATATATTGGAGACGTATCAGGTATCAACTGGGTTGTGGCCCGTCTAGCCCATGCTTCTATATTACGTTACCATATGACCAGCCCAGCTATTTTTTTTCTTTGTGAAAATGGCTAGCCCAGTTTTCTTTTTTTTTAGAAGAAAACCCAATCTGGGCCAACTTATTTTTCTCCGCCCTGCTGAGCTGCAACTCTTTCAAGACGATTGCAAATCTTAAAAGTAATATGAAATGGGTTGTAAATATATAAAACACACAACAAATTGGCAATTACTCTACTTTCAAAATTCTGAATTTTTTTCACATTTTCATATTTCTAATTTCATTGGCTTTTAACCTAATTTAAATATATTTTGAAATTACTTTAATCTGGCTCGACATTTCGGGATTAAAAATAGTTTGGACCCCATCGAAATATGCGAAATTTCATTTTTTTTACCCTTGTCCTAGCCAACAATAAGAAAATGGTCCACAAGAAATTGCATAAGAATTTACAAATGAGCTGTAAATTATTAAAAAATAGTAAATGGGTTGTATGCTATTCGCCACAGATTGGGAGACTGGCCTATTAAGTTGACTCGTATGCAAGATTTTTTTTACTTATTATATATTAGTCAACAAACGATTCTAGCAGAAGTGATCGTTGGATGTCAATCCAAGGGCCGTCGTGCTTCTTCAATCTCTGATCTTCTTGCTCCAGCCGCCCAATCCAGCGCCGGCGGGACCACCTGCTCCCGCCTCCCGTGTCTAGTTGTGCTGCCGCGCAGGCCTCACCGGCCCCTCCTACTCCCACCGCTAGCTCCCTCTACTCACCCACACCTCCTTTTATTCTCCGACGCCACAGGCCTCACACCACAGCCGAACCAGCCAACCCTGGTACTCCCCTCGGTGTGGGCATCCACTGTTGTGGCTTCGCCGGCTCTAAGCCATTCCCTTCCTTGGCCTCGCGTCCATCGCGTTGGTGCTCTCGGCGCGGCGTGGTCAACAAACGACAACCAACGTGATCAACAAACAACAAACGATAACCATAGCCACAGGCAAACAAGTGCCTCCTTATTACGCGAAAAAATGATTCCCCCTCGAGAGGTGGGACCCACCAGCTGTATCTTTGCACGGAAGGAAGTGCCTCATTATTAAATGAAAAATTACGATTCCTCCCCATGACAACTGGGGCCACCAGATTTGGAGGCTGACTTGTGGGCTTACTAATTTGATGCGTATGCAAGGCTTTGTCAACTTAGTCAACAAACGATTCTAGCAGTAGTGACCGTTGGATGTTAATCCAACGGCCGTGCTGCTTATTCTATCTCTAATCTTCTTGCTCTAGCCGCCCAAACAAGCGCCAGCGGGACTGCCTGCTCCTGCCTCTCACGGGCAGCTGTGCTGCCACACGGGCCTCACCATCCCACCCTACTCTCACCACTGGCCATGCCATCCCTCTACTCATCCACACCTCATGTTATTCTCCAACGACGGCAAGCTCACACCGCAGCGGAACCAGTAAACCCTTGTACTCCCCTCCGCATGGGCAAACACTTCCGCGTCTTCCCCGGATCCTGGTCGTTCCCTTCCTAGGCCTCGCCGTCGTCCACCACGTTGGTGCTCTTGGTATGGCGTCGTCAACGCGGTCAATGAACAACAGCCATCAGAAGAGGACTGTACGTGGAGAGTCTCACAGCTGGGACCCACCAGCTACATCTTCGCATGCAAGGAAGTGCCTCCTTATTACGGGCAAAAAAACGACTCCTCCCCTGACAGCTAGGACCCACAAATGATATCTTCACACGCAAGGAAGTGACTCCTTATCCTTCCTGACAGCTGGGACCCACCCGGTCGAAGCGTACATAACGTTGTCTATCTGGTCGCGAACGTGTATGTACATACTGGTCGATCGGTCTCTTTGCCACGATGAACCGTGGCCGAGTAAGGAGCAGTAACAGTTCAGGCAGTTCCATCGAAATTGTGTACACATACGTACAACCACGCTGCAAAAGATATGGCGACGTACGTACATATGGACGGGGTCTCGAACGCGTACTCGCACATACGTACGACCAGGGCTCATGTACATGGAGGGGCAACGGACGCCAGCAACAGCATCGTGTTCATCGGCAGCTAACTAGCTGGGTCGAAACGGAGAAACAGCGTCATGTTCATCGGGAGGCAACCAACTGGGTCGGAATGCGCCCTGTTCATCAGGAGCCAACTGACTTGGACCAAACAGCTGAAATGTGGTCCTGCTCATCGCCCCCCCCCCCCCCACCGCTCGGGGTCTGGCGTAGCGCAAAATGGAGGAAACAGACTTCTCTTCGAGCGCTTACGGTCGAAATGGGGTCCTATTCATCGGGAGGGGTGTGGCGTACTGCAAAAAAGGACTTCCACGGGCTACTGCATACGAGCGGGCAGCAGCAACAGGAACTGTTCATCCACAGCCAAGCAACTGGCATGATCGATGTGTCTCGACTCGTGTCTATGTGTATCACGCGTGTGGCAGCAACAGGAACTATTCATCATGAGGCAACCCAACACCGATGGCTACATCTTGCACGGGGGCTCGGTCGGCTTCAGTAAGCAATGAGGAGGATTGATCGACCGGGTCCAGTTAGCAGCTGCTAAGGAATCGCTTGGGTTCAGTTAGGAGTGAAGGGATCAATTGGGTTCACTACATAGTGCGAGGGATCGACCGCTTGGATTCGGTATGTAGTGCGAGGGCGAGATCGATCGCTTGGTTTTAGTAAGCGAAATCCTCGCTCTGGTTCAGTTAGCGAACACGGCTCACACACACGCGCGCGTACGAGAGAAACGCTCAAACCACACTACATCTCTCGGCGCCGACCACCCACCGTAACCGGGAACTCCCTAAAATTTCCCTCACTCTCACTTCTACCATGATTTTTTACGTCATGGATGGCCCAAAGAATGTCATGCAGGTGTATCTTCGGCCCGCCCAGGACGAAAAGCCCATTTTCTGTCATAATATTTTGTCATAGAAGTAGGTGCCCACCACATCTATGGAGATAAGTGTTTTTTTTCAAAATTACCGTCATAGAAGTGTCATAACCATGACAGAAAAAGTTTTCGTTCAGGCCATAATGTCACGGATGTGTCTTTTTTTGTAGTGAGGATTATTTCGACTGTGATTGTGCGAGTACTTGCTAATTGTGAGCTGCGTTGGGATTTCCTCGAAGAGGAGAGGATGATGTAGTACAGTAGAGATAAGTATTTCCCTAAGTTAAGAACCAAGGTTATCAATCCAGTAGGAGAACCACGCGAAACCTCGTTAGCAGCACCTACACACAAAAAAGCAAATACTTGCACCCAACGCGATCAAGGGGTTGCCAATCACCTTGGCGGTTATTTGCAAGGATCAAATCTGATAGTGATAGATAGATAAATAAAACACAAAAAAAATAATGGTAAATAAATTGTAGCAAGGTACTTTTGGATTTAATATATGATAAAAGTAGACCCGGGGGCCATAGTTTTCACAAAAGGCTTCTCTCTCGAACAAAAAGCATACAGTGGGTAAACAAATTACTGTTGGGCAATTGATAGAAAAGCGCATTGTTATGACGATATTCAAGCAATGACCATGTATATAGGCATCATGTCTGAGACAAGTAGACCGAATCATGCCTGCATCTACTACCATCGACCGCCATCCAGCATGCATCTAGAGTATTAAGTTCATGAAAAATGGAGTAACGTGTTAAGCAAGATGACTTGATGTAGACAAAGTAAACCCAATCAAGATGAATAAACCCCATCATTTTTTTCCTTAATGGCAACAATACAAATACGTGTCTTCTCCCCTTCTGTCACTGGGATATAGATCACCACAAGATTGAACCCATTACAAAGCACCTCTCCCATTGCAAGATAAATTAATCTAGTTGGCCAAACCAAACGGATAGATCAAAGAGAAATACAAAGCTATAATATAAAAGAATTCAGAAAAGACTCAAATATTTCTCATGAATAATTTGATCATAAACCCACAATTCATCGGATCCCAACAAACACACCGCAAAACAAGATTACATCGAATAGATCTCCAAGAACATCGAGGAAAACATTGTATTGAAGATCAAAGAGAGAGAAGAAGTCATCTAGCTACTAGCTATGGACCCGTAGTGATGAGGACATGACTACCTTGGATACAACTAAAAATATTGCATACATGCATATTTGTGCGGTGATTTCTAATGTAAACTATGCAATAATTTATTTATGTTATCGAGGACAAAAATATTTCACAGACTTTTGTGCCATGTCTAATTGCAGGTGTATGGGACATTTGTACAATCCACATATGAAGATAAGGGAAAAATAGAAGTTTATGTGCTATTCAAAAAGTCCTCTCACGTTACTTTTGGGCCAAGAGAAAATAGAGTCCAAGTCTCTCACGTTCTGGACTCAGATTTGGACTACATAGACATACCTGTCTCAAAACACCAAGATCTCTTTCATCCGGACTCCGAATTGGGTGATTCTTTTTTTGTTGGAAAGTAGATTTCGTGCTCTTTCCAACCCAATTGGATTCACCTTAAAATTCAGCTGGAGCATTGAGATATTGACAAAACAATCTGACGTTGTTGCAGAATCCGAGTCAAAAACAAGTCCAAAGGTGTTGCATCACCTCCACTTGGGCCCATGGGCCTTGTACGACCTAGGATTAGTTTTAGGCTGCCTTGGGAAGTCCTCCCACCTCCTTGGCCGCCACCCCTTGCTCCTATATAAGTAGATCAATCTAGTAGCTTTTTCTTTGGGATTTGTTTAGTTAAAAGTTAGCCATTGCAACTTCGTGTACTTCGTTTGTGTCCAACAACCAGACCAAGGCCGCTTTCGGATCCCCAACTTTATCAATACTTCATCTATATTCACAATATTCAGATTGCATTATCATATTGTTGCTTGTTCTTCGATTGCGTGCAGGAATAGACCTTCATGATCAGGCTGATCGTGCTTCCAGTATCATCAGTAACCTCAGGAGATTGGTTTAGCGATTGCTAAGGCGCAACATCGTGCACGTTTGTAGTCGGATCGTCAAAGTCGGCTCCACCAAATTGATAGTTATCATCTCATCGAAAGATCGGGACCCTCGCCTCTATCAAGTGGTATCAGTTTTCAGGTTGCTCGGTGAGAATTTCCAGTTTTCCCTAGATTAGATTTATTTTCTTACCTATTGTCCAAGAAAAAGCCCCCAAACAAGTTAGATCTGTTCATCCTTTGTCCAAGCCAGTCTGAGCCTTTGCAATTTTCTTTTCATTGTTTGCATTATTGAATTATCGGTTGCATCGTCGTGTCGAGTTGCTGGTCTTAGTGTCTAGTTTGTTTAGAGTTTCGAGTTCTATTCACATTAGTCACGCCGCCGCTGCATCGTTATCGCTTCCGCTGTCCACCATCTCATCCATCAATTTTCACCACGTGCTACCCATCATTCATTGTCATAATCATAGTTGAGGTCGTTCACATCTTCGCTTGATTCAATTTGCATCTTATCTAGTTTGTCTTGGAAAGAGGGAGAGAGAAAAAAAGAGACAGAGAAAAATGTCAGAGAAAGAAAAAGAAAAAAAAGTGTGAGAAAAAGAAAAGATAAGAAAGAAAACAAAATTTGGATCTATCTAGACTCAATCTCGTAAATCTCGTACCTGAATTCGGATTCGAATCTGTTTTGCGCACTGTTCAGTAAAACAGGCATATCTTCCTCGTATGAAGTCCGTTTTGGCTCTGCAAATACTCAAATTAAAGCTAGCAATGTGCAACATCTGAATAGTTATAGAAGCTTTTGGAATATTTGGCATCTCAAAATCGGCTTAGAAATAGGTATTTTTGCCCTCCGAAGTTCGCGAATACAGCTTGTTCCAGTTTTTCAGACCAGTTTTAGAATTTTTTGACTCCTCATATCAACTCAGAATTGAGTAATTATTTTTGAATTGGAAAGCTTGAGTTAGTAGCATTCTGTTGAAAAATTATCAGAAAATTGGCACAAACTTTTCCAAAGGAAAGTTGGAGAGAGAGTTGTTGGCATATCTTGCTTGGCAGTTGTTTCTCATCATTATCTTTACTGCCATTGTGATCTTCACTTATATCTTGCTGTCCAGAGCTACTTCATACCCTTTATTGATGCTAGTTGTGCTACTCTGTGACCTCATTAGTGTTCTAGGCTCGCGTCTCTAGTCCGGTCTAGCCTAGGACCAGCATAGTATCGTTGTTGAGCGTTTATTCAACATTGCATCTCTAAATTGATTATTGCTAATCTTTTGCTACCATATATAGCCAACCCAGCTCCACATATTTCTACATGCATATTTACGTTCACCTGGCAATCGCTTTCTCAATCTTTGGAGTTCTTTGACACCGTTGGTTACCGGTCACCTCCTACTGCATGGTAAGAACTTGTAAGACATTGATATTTGTTATACTGTGAGCGTTTTACCACCACATCCTAGTAGTTCATAGGAACATTATTTTAAAATTTTGTTTCTTGTTTTCTACTAATTATGGTAGGTTCCAGAGTTGTTAGTTCTTGGGCATCATCGATTGTGGGAGACTTTCCACCACCCAAGAAAACACAACAACCATCACGAGAGGAGCAACGACATCAGAATGCGCATAATCAGGTGAATGTTTCCATGCCACCCTTTAATGGTCGTTTTAGGCCTGATTTATATATTGAATGGGAGTGCGAAATAAATGCTATATTTGCTTCCCATAATTTTGATGAGCGTGGAAAATTTCAAGCTGCGGTTAGTACTTTCAGTAGCTTTGCTTTAGTTTGGTGGAGTGAATATTGTCGGTTAAACCCTGATTTCATACCTACTACTTGGGATGATTTAAAACTTGTTATGAGAGATAGATTCGTTGATGTTTATTATACTCATGGCATGATTAAAAAATTACAACATTTAAAACAAGGCACCAACACCGTAACAAAATATTATGATGATTTACAAACTACTTTGTTGCACTCATTTTTAGAAGAAAGTGAAGATTTTATGGATAGATTCTGGGGAGGATTAAACCATGATATTCAACATATACTAATTCATGAAGAGTATTATCCTATGGACCATTTGTTTCGTCTTGCTTGCAAAGCTAAACAAAAAATAAAATGACGTGTTGCCCACAAGGAGAAGAAGCGCACGGTGCACATTCCAAGAGTTGATACGGTTGTTCCTTCAACTACTAGGCATACTATGACAACCACATCCATTGTTGTGAGGACTACATCACCTCCACCATGTGACACATCACCACCGAGAGTGCCTACATCGTCTGAGTTGGTCATAAAAGGTAATGACAAAGGTACTGATCTTTCACCTCCACATGAGTACGATAAATGCCTTGTCAATTTCAATGCCCATGTGATGACCTACCCACTACTTTGATCACACCACCTATTTTAGAGGACTATGTTGATGGTTTGACTTTTCCATGTGGTCAAACAAATGCAATATCAACAATGTCGAGTGCACCCATTGCATTAATTGAGAAAGAACCATGTGAATCAGGCAATAAATCATATTTGGATCAAATACGTTTGAAAATAATTGTGCCAATGTTTAATCATTTTGATATGACCTCTAATCTTGGTGATGATTCTGTGTCAAATGACTTGTTGCATGTTTGCTTATTTAAGCATGTTGTAGCATGTAAATTTGAAGCAATTAAAGTGTATTCACCAATGTTGGGATGGTTTAATGATGAACATTGTCAATCTTTTGGTATGAATACGAGCTTCACTTATATGTGCAAACCGAGTTGCAATATTTTCATGCCCTCTACTTCTTGGGATAATAGTTTCGCTTTATATTTTATGAACTATGAAAGTTACTCATGTATACATGTGTCATATGTGCAAAAACCAAGAGAAGTAAAAATGGATGACATATACATATACAACATGTACACCTTGTCTCTTTTGTTAGCCACATTTCAGATTAAGTAACGCCGAGGACAGCTTTGTTTTCAAGAAGGGAAGGATGATGAGGACATGGCTACCTTGGATACGACCAAAAATATTGCATACACGCATATTTGTGAGGTGATTTCTAATGCAAACTATGCAATAATTTATTTATGTTGTCGAGGACAAAAATACTTCACAGACTTTTGTGCCATGTCAAATTGTAGGTGTATGGGACATTTGTACAATCCACATATGAAGATAAGGGAAAAAGAGAAGTTTATGTGATGTTCAAAAAGTCTTCTCATGTCACTTTTGGGCCAAGAGAAGATAGAGTCCAAGTATCTCATGTTCTGGACTCAGATTCGGACTGCACAGACATACCTGAAGACTCCGAATTGGGTGATTATTTTTTTGTTAGAAAGTAGATTTTATGCTCTTTCCAACCCAATTGGATTCACCTTAAAATTCATCCGGAGCATTGAGATATTGACGAAACAATCTGACGCTGTAGCAGAATCCGAGTCAAACAACAAGTCCAAAGGTGTTGCATCACCTCCACTTGAGCCCATGGGCCTTGTACGACCTAGGGTTAGTTTTAGCTGCTTTGGGAAGTCCTCCCACCTCCTTGGCCGCCACCCCTTGCTCCTATATAAGTAGATCAATCTAGTAGCTTTTTCTTTGGGATTTGTTTAGTTAAAAGTTATCCATTGCAACTTCGTGTAGTTCGTTTGTGTCCAACGACCAGACCAAGGCTGCTTTCGGATCTCCATCTTTATCAATACTACATCTATATTCGCAATATTCAGATTGCATTATCATATTGTTGCTTGTTCTTCGATTGCGTGCAGGAATAGACCTTCATGGTCAGGCTGATCGTGCTTCCAGCATCGTCAGTAACCTCAAGAGATTGGTTTAGCGATTGCAAAGGCGCAACGTCGTGCACGTTTGTAGTCGGATCATCAAAGTCGGCTTCACCAAATCGATAGTTATCATCTCATCGGAAGATCGGGACTGTCGGTGCAACATACCCTGGGTCCATTGCATGGACTGTGCACAGGCCAGAGACAAGATTGCAAGACCAAGATCATACCAAACAAGGAGGACCAATTCCTTTGAAGGATCCAAGAGCAAGTCGAGAAGGCCAAGGCGAGCCAGAGGAATGAGGCATCGCTAAGGGAAGGGCCTACCTTGCCGGGATAGGCGAGCCTGGCAGGGTTGGGTTTTCCCCCAGAAGCGAGCTCCCAGATCGTCCCGGCAGGCCTGCCAGGGCTGGCGGAGGCGAGCCACTCCACCGCTCCACCTCACAAGCGACGCAAGTCAGTAATCGAAGCGTTGTCAAGCTCCAAAGTGATTAAGTGGCTGCTTTCTGCCACATGGCAGCCACTTCCTACAGCAAACACCTCCATATAACACCCGTCCTGAGACGTGTCAAGCAAGAAGGTGCGAGCTGGCAAAACAGCCCGGTAGGGCCTGCCGGGCGAGCTGTGATGTGACACAGAGCGGCGCATTTAATGTGCTCTATCAGCCTGTGTCGAGCCCCTTTCTGGGAATAAATCTCAGAAAAGGCCCTAAGTCACACCAGCCCCAAGATCAACACAACTGGTGGACTTCCTTGATACAGATAACCAGTACAAATAATATTACACAGGGTTGAGTCTGAAGGCTCAACAAAATTATTACAAACTCGCCAAATATATGGCAGCGGCGGAATACGACAGTGGTGTGGTGGTGATACATCTCTGATACAATAACGTAAAGCCAAGCGTCAGAGTGGGGCTTGACTATTTATTGGTGTAGCATAAGCTCAGCGGATGATACAGGTGGTAGACTCCTATCTCACAGGTTGACTGACTGGGACTCCTCTAAGCGTCGGGCTCGCTAGCGCAATCCTTCTCCACAAGCTCGTCCTCCTCCAAGTCTGGCCAAGTAAATAGCCAGGGACAAGCCAGTGAGTACGTTGGAATGTACTCGCAAACATTATGAACAAAAGATATAATGGATGCACATGCTTATGTAGGAACATAATGACATGCTCATGCTGACTAAAATCCTGGTCATGACATAATTATAACATGATGCGGAAGTAAATAAAACATGTTAGCCATAACCAGTCTTTAAAGAAAATAAAAGCAAGTGAATGCCACGGGTAGTCTAGCCAGCCCAAGTGACATTCAGAAAAATAAGAGAAATGCCAGTCGGGTGTCTACAAGAGTAGTGGTGAGATAAACCGCCTGTTAACTCGAGAGACGCCACGAGAGGTCTTGAAAAGAAATGCCTGTCGGGCGTCAAGTGACGCCACGGTTGGACTTGAAGAGAAATGCCAATCGGGTGTCCACAAGAGTAGTGGCGAGATAAACCACCTGTTAACTCGAGAGACGCCACGAGAGGTCTTGAAAATAATAGCTGAGTGTCCGGGGTAGTCTAGCCAGCCCCTGGGACACTCAGGAAGAATATAAAATGAGAGAAACGGGTTAGTCCTCAATATTATGCATAGCCATAATAATATTTAATAAGCATAAAATAATCAAGGTAGCAACAGGGTATCAACAATTATACTGCAAAAAATGAGTCAGACAAATTTTAATTATTTCCTCCGGAGACCGATACCGGGACCGACACTTGACCCACCCAGCTACGCCCTTTGACCGAGGACACGGCTACTCGAACAGTTTTAACTCTGCAGAGGGTGTACTCTTTACCCACAAGTAAAGGATTTCTTTAGTCAGTACCGTGACACTGACTAATTCCCATTACGGTCTTTGGGTTGAAAACACACCTGACCAGCACACACCAGAATAACTCTCCGGATGCCAGGAATCACCCAAAGCATCGTTCAAGAAAAACTCTAAGCCGGAGAGACCAACGTTCTGCATGGGATCACTATTAATACGTGTGGATTACAAGGGGTGCCCCCCTCTGAGTCACAACCGGAAACACCCATGCCCCCTGACCCGATGACAGGATTTAGTCCAAGGCCTTTGGAAACCCTCATCGTGGCCCTCTGTACGGTGTGTACCTGGACAGGGGTTAACAACTTACTCAGCCGCACCTTCCTTGCGGAAGGACCCGTGGCAGCACGGTATCCAGCTAGGTGTAACGGAACAAGACTCGATCTAGGCCGACTCAGGAGGTGTTAATTAACATCACCGGAATATTCCACTTAAGTCACATGACACCACTGTGTCAAGCATAATGGCCCATGCCCACCGGCACGTCCAAGGCAGGAGACACTCTCCCATATTTCCACAACTTCACCATGTCAGAAGAATCTCTTGCTTGAGTGATGTGCAAGCTATGAGCAAAAGAGATATGACCATGCATGCAAGTGCTAGTGACATACTACACATATGGTGCAATATCAACCGATGCAACATGCAAATGCAAATGCAATCACCATATCCCAAGTTCAATAATGCTTGCCTTGTCCAAAGTAGTCAGGTGAAAACCCTTCAAAATTCTCGGCAAAGTTTCCCTCTTCTTTTTCTAAAAATTCAAAATCAACTCAAATTAAAAAAATTGGCAACAGTACAAAAAGTTGTCCCAAAACATTTTTAAATAAATACTAAAAAAAACTAGAGAGAAAAATAAGAATTTTAAAAAAAAGTTCAACTCAAACGGATTTGTGGTTTAAAAGTTATTAAACTTTCAAAACCAGGGGTTTTTCTGTAAAAAGCCAGTCCCTGTGCGTTTATAAAGAAAACGCTTTGGGCCGAAATACGCTTCTCAGTGCGGAAGGCGTAAAAGTCGAGATTACGTCTTCGTTTTTAGACAGAGAAAAAGAAAAGAAAAAGCGCGGGGTGGGGTCCACCCGTCAGGTTCAAATATTTGAACCCACGCGCGGAAACAGAGAGGAGACGGCGTTCGCCGGGGTCTTGGAAGGCGGCGATGGTCGAACATGACCAGGGAGGAGTGCCGCATCGGAGGGAGGTGGTGGTGGTCGCCGGGAAGCACCTGAATGCCGGCGAGGTCGACGGTGGCGGACAGTGGTTCGGTGGTGTTGGGATTTCGTCGGAGAGAGCTCGGGGAGTGGAATTGAAGCGGGGAATCGATGATTTGGTGGAATATATGACTACTGGCAAGATTTGAGCAGTTGAGGTGGAGTAACGACGATGAACGGATCAGTGACAGTTGCGGCGGAGCGGTGATCGGAGGGGAAGAAGAAGACCTCCTCGAGGTCGGGTGGGTGGTGTAGTGGCGATTGGGAGGTGGTGGAGGCGATGGGTGAGAAGAACGGGGCTCGGGGGCCTTTATATAGGCGATCCCAAGGCGGTCCGGCGGGGTTCGGATCACGCCGGAGTTATGATGGTCGGCGAGGTCGGTTTGGCGGTGGTCGTGGTCGGTGAGTGTCAGTGAGGGTGGAGGAAGCTGCCCGAAGCGCCAGCGCGAACGAGCTCGGGCTTGGTGGCTTTATCCATGGCGAGGTCGGTGTACGGGTGCGGCGGACGTCGTCCGTCTCCGGTGGCTGACAGGGGGCCAAGGGCGGCGTGATCAGCGTGGAGAGAGTGCGGAGGAGGTGCCGCGTGGTGAGTAGTTAGGTGAGGGAGGTCAGCGAGGGAGTGAATATGGCGGGCGCCGTGTGGATCAGCTCGGGTTGCCGCCGCCGAGGACGGAGGCAGGTGCACCGGCCTCCTTCTGTGCTGTCGGCGGTGAGGCACTGACGAGGAGGGGTCCAGGTCGGCGCAGTTACGAGGGAGGAGGTGTGGACGAGAAGGAGTGGGGATGGAGTGGAGTGCACGGCGTCGTTGCTCCTGCCACTGAACCAAATTCAGTTAACTAAATTTTGGACAGCGATGAACAGTGTGCACATTAGCTGTTTGATAAAATGACAGAAGGTACTAGAGATTTTAGGATTTTGTGGGGATTTTTGTGGTAATGTGTGGATGCTCAAAAATGAGTTTGGCAGAGTTTGGGAATTTTTGGAGCATTTAATAATATGTTTGGATCAGGATTATTGAATCAGGTCCAAATTTGAATTGAGTGGGATTTGAAAATTTTGAACTGGGGTACCCCATGTTTTTGGAAAAATGGGTTGTGGGTACCATATATTTGTTGGGATAATTTTGGTGGAGGTGGCATCCTTGTAGAAATGGTGGTTCCTTTGTAAACCAAAGAAATGATGGAATATATGAATTCCAACTTTGGAATTTATTTGGGTGGTGAAAAATATTTTTGTGGGGTAGGAAAGAGTTGGATTCTGTCCTAGATGAGCTGAGTGACTTGTGCGATAATTTTGGAGTGGAAGAAAATTTGTTGGATGGATTTTAGTAGGGCTAAAAGGAGGTGAAAAGGTTATTTCCTTTGAAAATTTAATCATCCCCAAAACTTTTCTTGCTAAAAATAAATTGTTTGAAAACCGCAAAGTAATTATCCATATAATTTTAAACTCTTCAACCAGAATATTTAAAGAAGATTGAAACCCAAATAAAATTTGAAAAGGTTTTCAAATTGAAGAAAGGTGATATGACCAAAAATGATTTTTTTCAAAACTTTTATTTTAAAAAGAAAGATTTCAAATATTCGGAAAAATATTTTTGGGGTGTTACAGCCTGCAGAGTTAGATATGATAGCATTGTTAGCTATCTAATCAGTACACAAAGACTGATTTGCCACTGTGGTGACCCCTTTATCTATAAAAGGAGGCCCATGGCGACCATAGAAAGGGTTGAATCCTCGCATATCCACACGCGCATAGGCACTCTCTTTCCCAGAGCAACCTTGCCGGGCGAGTGTGCTACGTTTCACCACCATTATCCACCATCAATCCACCAAAGCAGGAGTAGGGTTTTACGCCTCACGGCGGCCCGAACCTGGGTAAAGACTGCCCGTGTGATCTCTGCCGTGCTGCGCGACGCTTCTCCGCTCTTTGTGCAACGTGACCATCCCCCCGCCGAACCAAAAGGGGCTGATGGCCCCATAGGTGGCCGTGGTTTCCCACGACATCTTTGGCGCGCCAGGTAGGGGGATCACTTGCGCGAAACCGAGAGTGTACGCTGCGTGTCATCTTCATCGACATTTTCATCGTCGATGGCGTCATCGACTATAGCGCCAAAGAGGAAGCCCGGGGCTGCAAACCACCCGTCCACCTCGAAGGCTCCGCCGCCCGCGACCGCCGACGTCGCGGAGAACACGGGGGCTCGCGAGGGTGTGGATGCTGCGGGGGACGTGGTTGGTGCAGTGGGCGCCGTCGCCACCTCCCCCATGGCCGAAGCAAGAACGGGAGGTACCAGGGAAGGACAGCATCAGCAACATCCCGACGGCCATGCTCCACGAGGTACGGATAGAGGGGTCATTCCACCTGAACCCTTTCTCCTCGCCAACGGGCATAGCCGCAGTGATGATGCTCGCTCTGGGGCGAATCGCAATCCTTCGGCCGCCTCCGCTGCGGGCGTGACTACAGGGCACGCGCCACCCCAGGGGCAGGCTGACCCAGCTACTGTGCCCAATGGAGTCGCTGGCACTCAGGCGCCTCCACCGCGTCACCATGCCGTCCAAACGGCTGGTTCACAGCAGCAAGGGCGTGGCGCAGTAGCCACCGGCAACGTCAGGAGCCGAGCGACGCTACGATCTACATCGTCATCACCTATGCCAAGCACTGCCTCAGAGGCCATGACACGAGCCCAACTATTGTTCAGATTTCCACCGGCGGCAGACTAGATGGATGAGTGGCGAGCCACCATCCAAAGTTTGATTGGTTTTGCCGAGGCGGAAGGATCATAGTGGGCCGGACTGCCATGGCCTCCCCAGGCAGCAACGATGGCTCGTGCGGCTGGTCGTGTGGGAGGGGCCACCCTCATGGTGCAATCCCTGCCACGGCAAGCCGCCCGGGAGCCGCAAGTCCAGGCGCCCGATGACGTCTCGATGGCCTCGTCAGATCCTCAAGCGCGTCAAGGCCGACAGCGTGCCCCGGAGGGCAGGCAAAGGGAAAGCACGCGCTTTATCGATGAGCGGTGCCGCGACAACCCCCGCCAGACCAATGGGTGCGATGGCCCCGACGTCGACGAGCCCGCGCTCGAAGATGGCGGGTGCCTGCCTTTCGAGGTTGGGTTCCCTGCCTTCACCCGTGAGCTGCGGCAAGTCCGTTGGCCGTCCACTCGCACGTTCAAGCCAGAGATACCCGAGAAGTATGATGGGAGGCTAAACCCGGCAGAGTTCTTGAGCATCTACACCATCGCTGTTCAAGGTGCCGGGGGAAGATATGAGAAGGTGTTCGCCAACTACTTCCCTTTGGCCCTCAAGTCAAATGTGAGGTCTTGGCTAATGCACCTGCCGGAGAACTCCATTTCAACCTGGGCTGACCTGTGCCACGAGTTCATTGGTGCCTTCACGGGTGGCCATCAAGAACCAGGGCGACTCAGCGACTTGCAGCTTCTCTGGCAGAAAGAAGGAGAGGCTATGCGGAAATACTTGCAGAGATTCAGTCGAGTCCACAGAAGTATCCCAGATATCCACCCAGCTGCCGTGATAGCTACCTCCCAATCCAACGTGCGCAACCGCAAGATACGTTCCAAGATGAACGTTCGGTTGCCCAAGACTGTGAAGGAGCTCTACACTTTGGTGGACAAGTGTGCTCGGGTGGAGGAGGGGAGGAAGCTTCCTGGAGAGGAAGATTGCGTCGACATCAACTCAGAAGATGACGACGAAACCATCAGTAAGAAGAAGAAGAACAAGAAGCACAACAAGAAGCGCAAGGATAAGACAGTGATGGCTGTTGAGGGGTCAGGCACGCCTAGTACCAGCAAGAAGGCCAAGGCTGAAGCCCCCGGCAAGGAGGCTACCGCATGCGCTGACTGCCGGGGGGCGGCGGCTGCCGAGAATGCTGGGAAAGGTGATGGGCCGTACTATAAGATTCATCGAACCAAGGGCCATGATCTTCAGGAGTGTTATCAAGTTGAGCAGCTCGTCAAGAGACAGAAGGCTGAGTATGAGAAGCATGATAAGGAAAAAGTTCAGAATGGTGCTGGCGGGAAGGGCCGCGGTGGTGAAGAAAATCGCCCCGGCAAGGCTCCTCGAAACCAAGGGAAACCCGCCAAGGGCCGAGAGAAGGAGGATTGCAGTAATGAGAGTGATGGAGGGAATGAAGAGGAAACCAGCGAGCAGGAATTCCAGAAGGCCACTGATGCCCTGTGCATTGACAGGGGTGCATCTTTGCATTCCTCTCACCGCCAATTTAAACAGTGGGCGCGTGAAGTCAATGCCATGGAGCCAACGGCAGATTCTCGGAAGCCGCTCAAGTGGTCATGCACGCCCATCATCTTTGATGAAGATGACCACCCCGACCACATCACTGCGGTAGGGTGCTTGCCGTTGTTGGTCTCACCAACAATTCGCAACCTCAAGGTCACAAAGATGCTGGTTGACGGCGGGCACGTTTCAAGGAAGAACTTAAGGCCACAGGCACGTTTCAAGGAGTCAATCCCGGCAGGAGCCGTCCTAAGGGAAGGTTACGTTGCCAGTGACATTTGGAGGGGAGTTGAACTACAGGACTAAGAAAGTTGTGTTTGATGTTGTTGACCTCCCTCTGCCGTACAACAGGATCCTTGGGCGCCCGGCCCTGGCCAAATTCATGGCAGCATCCCACTATGCCTACAACACCTTGAAGATGCCAGGGCTGATGGGCATCATTTCCGTTCCGTTGGACAAGAAAGACACAATTATTTGTGTGGATAAGATGTACCGGGACACGGTCGCGGCAGAGGTCACGGAAGCCACAGTTCCTGCCAAGGAAAAGCATAGCAGAGGCGCTAGCAAGGAGTCCGGGAAGCGTACCACTGTGGAATGTGCTGCGCCCGTTGATGACACGCTAGAGAGTTCCAACAGCAAGAGATCCAAGGCTACTCCACCCCAAGTGAAAAAGGTCACGACAGGGCTGGCTGGCGCTGATGGTACTTTCACTATTAGCGCCACCCTTGATGACAAATAGGAAAGCGCGCTCGTTGCCTTCCTGCGGGCGAATATCGATGTGTTTGCCTGGCAACCATCTGATATCCCCGGTGTTCCCAGGGAGGTAATCGAGCACCACCTTGCTATCTGCCCACATGCCCGACCCGTCAAGCAGAAGGTTCGGAAGCAGGCCTTGGAACGGCAGCAGTTCATTGCCGAGGAAATCAAGAAACTTGATGCAGCTGGTTTGGTCAGAGGAGTACTGCATCCAACATGGTTAGCAAACCCAGTGGTTGTACGCAAGGCTAATGGAAAATGAAGGCTTTGCATAGATTTTACGGATCTGAACAAGGCATGCCCAAAGGACCCATTTCCCTTGCCGCGCATCGACCAGATCGTGGATTCTACTTCAGGATGTGAGTTGCTCTCTTTTCTGGATGCATACTCTGGATACCATCATATTTTTATGTCCAAGGAAGACGAAGAAAAGACCTCATTCATCACCCCATGCGGCACGTACTGCATTGTGCGCATGCCTTTCCGGTTGAAGAGTGCCGGGTCCACTTTTGCAAGAGCAGTCCAGATTGGCTTTGAACCATAGTTGTACAGGAACATTGAAGCCTATATGGATGATATTGTGGTCAAGACCAAGGACAGATCAACCCTCATTCAGGATTTAGAAGAGACATTTGCTAATCTGCGCAAGATCAACTTGAAGCTGAATCAGGAGAAGTGCGTGTTTGGCGTTCCCTCCGGCAAGCTACTTGGTTTCTTTGTGTCCCACCGTGGGATAGAGGCCAACCCTGATAAGATCAAGGCTATTGAGTAGATACAGGCACCCAAGACGGTAAAGGATGTGAGGCATTTGACAGGATGCGTTGCCGCGCTTAGCAGGTTCATCTCCAAGTCTGCCAAGCGTGCCTTGCCGTTCTTCAAGATTTTGAAGAAGGCCGGACCCATGAAGTGGACCCTGGAAGTAGATGTAGCGCTGCAGGATTTGAAGGCCTACTTATCTTCTGTGCCTACTTTGGTCGCATCTAAACCACAAGAGCCGTTACTGCTATATCTGGCAGCAACTAATCAAGTGGTTAGTGCATCCCTAGTAGCACAGTGAGAAGAGGAAGAGAGCGGCCCGGCAAGGTCAGATACGGATCAGGACAAAGAAGAGCACGGCAGCGGAAGCAACCCCAAGGACACGGCAAAGAAGAAGGTGGTGCAGCGCCCAGTATACTTCGTCACCTCCCTGTTGCAGGGGGCTAGATCCAGGTATTCTGGCATGCAAAAGTTGATCTTTGGCCTTGTCATGGCCTCATGGAAACTGCGCCACTACTTCCAAGCCCTTGAGATCACGGTTGTCACCCGCTTCCCGTTGCAAAGTATACTTCGAAACCCAGAGGCCATCGGCAGGATAGTGGAGTGGGCATTGGAGTTATCCAGCTTTGGCCTGAAGTTTGAAAGCACATCAACAATCCAGAGCAGGGCGTTGGCAGAGTTTATTGCAGAATGGACGCCAACCCCTAATGAAGAAGTACAGGAAACAGTTATCCCCGGCAAGGAAGCGCCCCAAGAATGGATCATGTATTTCGATGGTGCCTTCTCCCTACAAGGTGCAGGGGCTGGCGTGCTTCTCGTGGATCCCACTGGGGAGCACCTGAGGTACGTCGTCCAGATGCACTTTCCCCGGGAGGAGGCAACCAACAATACAGCAGAATATGAAGGGCTTCTTGCCGGGCTCAGAATTGCCACAGAATTGGGAATCAAGAAGCTGATCATTCGAGGAGATTCACAACTGGTGGTGAGACAAGTCGACAAGGATTACCAAAGCCCATTGATGGAGGCATACGTCGAGGAAGTGAGAAGATTGGAGGAGCACTTTGACGGGTTGCAAACAGAACACGTACCCCGTGCGGAAAACAGCATTGCTGATCACCTGTCAAAGTGTGCTGCGCAGAAGCTTCCTGTGGAACCAGGGACTTTTGTTCTCCATCTTACTCAGCCCTCCGTATCCCCGACAACAATGGACCAAAAGTGGAGGATATTGGACTCCGGTAAGCCTCTCCCGGTAGAGCCTCTCGGGGCTCCTGGCAGGGACCCTGCCAGAAACAACTCCCCTTCGCTTGCCGGGCTGCACCCTCCTACCGGGCCATTGGTCCCCGCAGTCAAGGGATGCACCCCCACGAATGAGGAGGTGCCGCTAGTCCTCGTTGTCGAGCCTCAGGCTCCAACTTGGGCAAGGCACATAGTCCATTTCCTCCAAACCAGAGAACTTCCGAAGAGCAAGAAGAAGCTGAAAGAGTAGCCCGGAGGGCCATTATGTATCAGTTTGTCGATGACACACTGTACAGAAGAAGGCCCAACAGCGTGAAATTGAAGTGCATTTGCCGGGAAGGAGGAAAGGAACTGCTGGCAGAGATACACAAAGGCATGTGCGGCTCCCATATTGGATCAAGGGCTTTGGTTGGGAAAGCATTCCGGCAAGGATTCTATTGGCCCGCAGCCCTCCAAGATGCGGTTGAGCTCGTCACCAAGTGTGAAGCCTGTCAGTTCCATTCCCAAAATATCCATCTGCCTGCCCAAGCACTCCAGACAATCCCTTTGTCATGGCCGTTTTCGGTCTGGGGGCTCGATATCCTCGGCCCTTTCCCCCGAGCTGCCGGGGGCTTTGAATTCTTGTTCGTCGCAATCGACAAGTTTACAAAGTGGCCGAAAGTAGATGCCGTGAGAAAGGTGACTGCTCAGTCAGCTATCAACTTCTTGAAAGGATTGGTGTGTCGCTTCGGGGTCCCTGCCCGGATCATCACCGACAACGGCACCCAGTTCACGAGCCGCGCCTTCATGCAATATGTACATGCCCTCAGAAGCAAGATCTCGTTTGCATCTGTCGCACATCCCAGAAGCAATGGACAAGCTGAGAGGGCGAGCGCTGAAGTGCTGCGAGGACTCAAGACAAGAACGTTTGATAAGCTGCGGAAGCGCGGTAGGCAATGGATCAATGAGCTAACGGTGGTTCTTTGGTCCCTCAGAACGACACCAATTCGAGCTACCGGGCAGACTCCCTTCTCCCTAGTCTATGGGGCAGAAGCAGTTATCCCCAA
The DNA here is from genome assembly GCA_011799875.1 of Thinopyrum elongatum. Classification (NCBI taxonomy): domain Eukaryota; kingdom Viridiplantae; phylum Streptophyta; class Magnoliopsida; order Poales; family Poaceae; genus Thinopyrum; species Thinopyrum elongatum. The sequence continues at coordinate 375,622,330 of CM022303.1, read as the reverse complement.
GGAACTCATTTACGGGTCACCTCGAGTGCTTGCCTACGATGAAGTAGCGCAGGAATAGCACATGCGTGATGACGCCGTGCTTCTCGAGGAGAACCGTCTCCGGGCTGCTACGCGTGCTGCACGCTATCAGCAAACCCTGCGTCGCTATCATAGCCGCAGGGTTCATGCCAGGTGTTTTGAGGAAGGCGACCTTGTCCTTAGGCGTGTTCAGTCCGCCAAGGGTACAAACAAGCTGTCGCCGAAGTGGGAAGGCCCTTACCGGGTAGTACGTGTCACCAGACCTGGCGCAGTCCGTCTGGAGACTGGAGATGGCATTCAATTGCAAAACTCATGGAATATTGAGCATCTCCGCAAGTTCTACCCATAAGGCACGGCTGGCGGGCCCTGCCCGGCAGCCACCCTTTTGTACAGGCCTTGCCTCAGCTGCATGTAACCCCTTGTACAAAGCCAGGCGAAGACCCTGAGCAACAGAGAAATAAATGAAGCGCTGGGGGCCCCCGAGAAGTTGCATGCATGCATAAGCATTTCATGAGCATTGCATGATTCATGTAGATAGGTTGCATGATCATGTAGATAGATTGCAGCTGGCATCATCTTCATTTGCATAAACTGCAGGCTCCTGCCGTGGACTTAGTCCTAGGAAGAGGATGCGAAGACAAGCCAACACTGCGATCTCCGGCAAGCCAAACAGATAAGTTCCATCTCTTATCCATACATGTTCCGTGAGTAGAACTTGTGCATACGAAAACCTCGCCGCCTCGGAAACGAAGGTGCTCCCATCTACTGGCACGAACGCTACTTCGGTCAGGGTGGTCGTAGTGGCCTTTGGCTTAAAGGGGTTGGTGGGGGGGGGGCTGGTCTCTCCCAATGGGTTCTACGCCCGGCAGGCTCAGCCTCACGGCAGTAGTCCTATGGGGTGTCGGCAAGGTAGCTTACCGGGATCTACTTGTTTACATGAAAGTATGGAGGCGTTTCACCTCTGCATGGATGTCTTACATGCACAAGTGCCCGGCAAGCTTATCTTTTCCATTAATATGTTGATCAACAAGTACAAATCTCACGGAACATAAACATGGATACAAGAGATTATATTATTTGAACTAAAATTTGGCAAGTGCCTACGGATTTAAGACTAAAAAAAGATAAGTGCCCCGTGATGCCTTTGCCCTTGTCCATCTCCTTCAGGAAATCGCAGGAAGGGACGAAGAAGGCGGAAGGCGGGCCTGGATTCGGCGCCTCCCCAGGATTAGGAGAACGCCGCCGACTGGTTAAGAGGAAGAAACTGGAGGGCAGGCGCGGCGGTGGCACTACCGGGAACTCAGACGGAGTCATCGGCAAACACGGCTTGTCGGAACGGTCGCCCCCATTCTTGACGTGTCGTGGGTTGCTGCCACCTTCGATGCTAACGCCGCGCGTCCCAGGGGACCCCCACAGAGAGCATGGGCGTCCCTGACGGCCCGGCGACACGAAGAACTTGCCCGTTAAGGAAGCATGCACAAGGACTAGAGGCTCTCCCATGCGCCGGACGGGCAGAGTACGGGGAGATAGGGTCCGCCCTCACCAATGGCGAACCATTTTTGCAAACTCCTTCCAACGCCACAGGGAAAGGGGGGATAGGCCGCAATCGACTACCACACCTTCTGCCCATTTTGGGCCTCGACATGGTGTCATTTGCATCGCCTCTCACTAAAGTTGAAGCCACGGGCGACCCGGCGACGAGCACACCAGAGTCACCACCTCAGGGGCCCGAGCCCCCCATGGGGCTCACACGAAACTCCAAGCTAGGGCCCGGGGGCTCGCCCCAGGCTCTTCCTTTCAGCAAACCGAGAAGAAGCAGAAGGCAGAGGAAGAGTGGAATGTGGATGAATGCCTCCGCTCCTCCCCCGCTCCTCCTTTTATAGGCGAGCTGGGGGTGGGGGCTGATTCCCCGGCGAGTACCCGCCGTCCTCCTCCACCAATCCAAGAAGACCGGGCCCCTGCCTTGATGCTCTCCCACACCACGTGCCTCCATTACCTACCCTACTCAATGCATGCAACATACATGGCTAAGGATAAGGGCGTGGTGGGAAGAGTGAATTGGCAGATACCCGCCCATGTGTTAAAGTCATTCACGGGCCATTACAAGAATGGCCCCACCACAATTGTCGTTGCACGGTGCGCGGGAAAACCAGAAACTGACCCAAGCCCAGGTTAATGAAGAAGCAAAGAAGATCTCCAAGGGCGAAGCCGCCCTTACATTTCTGCCTGTGCACTGGTTAGGGCCTACCCCGACGACGCCCAGCGGCGCGTCCGTGCCAGGCCTGGGGGCTCCTGTCGGTGCAACAGACCCTGGGTCCATTGCACGGACTGTGCACAGGCCAGAGACAAGATTGCAAGACCAAGATCATACCAAACAAGGAGGATCAATTCCTTTGAAGGATCCAAGAGCAAGTCGAGAAGGCCAAGGCAAGCCAGAGGAGCGAGGCATCGCTAAGGGAAGGGCCTACCTTGCCGAGCAGGCGAGCCTGGCAGGGTTGGGTTTTCCCCCGGAAGCAAGCTCCCAGATCGTCCCGGCAGGCCTGCCGGGGCTAGCGGAGGCGAGCCACTCCACCGCTCCACCTCACAAGCGATGCAAGTCAGTAATGGAAGCGATGTCAAGCTCCAAAGTGACTAAGTGGCTGCTTTCTGCCACATGGCAGCCACTTCCTATAGCAAACACCTCCATATGACACCCGTCCTGAGACGTGTCAAGCAAGCAGGCGCGAAGCTGGCAAAACAGCCCGGCAGGGCCTGCCGGGCGAGCTGTGATGTGACACAGAGCGGCGCATTTAATGCACTCTATCAGCCTGCAGAGTTAGATATGATAGCATTGTTAGCTATCTAATCAGTATGCAAAGACTGATTTGCCACTGTGGTGACCCCTTTATCTATAAAAGGAGGCCCATGGCGACCATAGAAAGGGTTGAATCCTCGCATATCCACACGCGCGTAGCCACTCTCGTTCCCAGAGCAACCTTGCCGGGCGAGTGTGCTACGTTTCACCACCATTATCCACCATCAATCCACCAAAGCAGGAGTAGGGTTTTACACCTCATGGCGGCCCGAACCTGGGTAAAGACTGCCCGTGTGATCTCTGCTGTGCTGCACGACGCTTCTCCGCTCTTGGTGCAACGTGACCATCCCCCCGCCAAACCAAAAGGGGCTGATGGCCCCATAGGTGGCCGTGGTTTCCCATGAAAGGGACCCTCGTGTCTATCACGTAGGTCTCTGGTAAACTACTCACACATCATCGAAAGGGTAGTAAGGTTGATGTAGAAGCCCTCCATGATCGATTCCCCCTCCGCAGAGTACCGAAAAAGGCCTCCATATGGGATAGCAGAAGAACATAAACTTGCGGCAGCGGAAAAGGTATTTTGGGTGGCTCTCTGTTGGTTTTCCGATTTTAGAGAATTTACAAAGGTGGAATTAGGTGAGACGGAGCCACGAGGGGCCCATAAGGCATCAACGCGCGCCTACCCCCCTGGGCGCGTCATGTTGCCTTGTCGTCTCCTCATTTTCCATCTGGTCTCTTCCCGAAGCTTCTAGGGTCACTCTTGACCAGAAAAAAATTGTCAAAAAGTTTCAGAGCATTTGGACTTCGTGTGGTACTAATTTCCTCGAAAACCAAAAACAGGCAAAAATCAGCAAGTGGCACTTGGCACTAGGTTAATAGGTTAGTCCCAAAAAATGATGTATAATTGCATATAAAACATCCAAGATTGATACCATAATAGCATGGAACAATAAAAAATTATAAATACATTGCAGACATATCAAGCATCCCCAAGCTTAATTCCTACTCGTCCTTGAGTAGGTAAATGATAAAAATAGGATTGTTGATGTGGAATGCTACCTAACATGTTCATCATGTACTTTTTCTTTTATGGTATGAATATTTAGATCCGAATGCTTCAAAGCAATAGTCTATAATTTGACATAAAGACATCAATACTCAGGCATACCAACAAACAATCATGCCTTCCAGAATAAAAATGCTAAAGGACGCTATCCCTACAAAATCATATAGCCTTGTAATGCTCCATCTTATTAACACAAATTATTTATCATGCACAACCCCGATGACAAGCCGAGCAATTGGTTCATACTTTTTAACGCGCTTCAGCTTTTTCAACTCCAACCCAATACACGAGCGCAAGCCATGGATATAGCACTATGGGTGGAATAGAATATGATGGTAGAGATTAATACAGAAAAAGGAAAAAAAGGAGTGAGTCTCACATCGACGAGGCTAATCAATGGGCTATGGAGATGCTCATCAATTGCTATCAATGCAAGGAGTAGGGATTGCCATGCAATGGATGGACTAAGTGCTTTAAGTGTATGAAAGCTTAAACTGAAAACTAAATGGGTGTGCATCCAACTTTCTTGCTCTAGAAGACCACGGGTATTTGAGGAAGCCCATCATCAGAATATACAAGCCAAGTTCTATAATGAAAAAAATCCCACTTGTATATGAAAGTGACTACATACGAGACTATTTATATGAAAAATATGGTGCTACTTTGAACACAAGTGTGGAAAAAGATGGTAACATTGCCCCTTCTTTTTCTCTCATTTTTTTGGTGGGCTCTTTTTGGCCTCTTGTTTTCTGGGCTCTTTTTGGCCTCTCTTTTTTCCATCACTGGGACAATGCTCTAATAATGAATAATGATGATCATCACACTTCTGTTTACGTACAACTCGATACTAGAACAAAATATGACTCTACATGAATGCCTCTGGCAGTGTACCAGGATGTGCAATGATCTAGCATCACATGTATAAAAAATGATGAACGGTGGTTGAGCCACAAATACTATGTCATCAATATGATCATGCAAAGCAATATGACAAGGATGATGTGTGTCATAGTAACGGAACGGTGGAAGTTGCATGGCAATATATCTCAGAATGACTATGGAAATGCCATAATAGGTAGGTATGGTGGTTGTTTTGAGGAAAATAAACAGAGGCTTATGTGTGATAGAGCGTATCATATCACGGGTTTTGGATGCACCGGCGAAGTTTGCACCACATCTCGAGGTGAGAAAGGGCAATGCACGGTACTGAAGAGACTAGCAAATTGCACAAAGGTGAGAGTGCGTATAATCCATGGACCCACATTAGTCATAAAGAACTCACATACTTATTGCGATGGTTTATTAGCCCTCGAAGCAAAGTACTACTATGCATGCCCCTGGGGTGATAGATTGGTAGGAAAACACCATCGCTCATCCCCGACTGCCACTCATAAGGAAGACAATCAATAATAAATCATGCTCCAACTTCTTAGCATAACAGGAGACTATATGTGCGTGCTTCGGGAATCACAAACCTCAACACCAATATTCTTACTAAACCACAATCATTCACTAGCACCTCCCTGAAAGTGCAACTAATCCCCGGGTGGTTTTGGTAATTCATAACAACATATACCTCATTAAACTAATGTCCATTCAAGATAAATATTTCAGGATGTTCAATGATTGGCATGGCAAGGATTAGAGATGTGGACCCCTCAAAATGCTAAGGACAAGGATGGGCAAAAGCTCAAGACCCTACATTTTTTGTTAAGTGATCCAAGATCAAATTGAGTCCATAGGAAAGCCAATACTATTAAAAGGGGATGAGCTGTTTCTTAATGATCTATTTGCTCAAGTGCTTAGTGATATTGATCCAAAACCCTCAGCCACTTTCTCTATGCAAATATGTGCAACCCGTAAATTCCAACTCGGCCACATCGATATTTCCTACCCGGAGCCACCGAGTTCATCTGGACTTAGCCACTGCCAAAACCCTAATAATTCTGATCCACCGATATGGATCTCGGTCCCAGCGAGATGGCCTTGCTAGCTCTCTATTGCTTATTGCAATTGTTTCGGTTCCACCGAGAATTGCAATCGGTCCCACCAAGATGGCTTGACCAATTCTCTATTGCCTTATTGCTTCACTTTGGTCCCACCGAGATGATTCAATCGATGCCACCGAGACGAGGTTTTCCCTAAACCGTTGCACATCGGTCCCTCCAAGTTGTTCCCGTTGGTGCCGCCGAGATTCCTAATGTTCATATTTTCACACAGATTGGTGCCACCGAGTTTTTTGATCGGTGCCACCGAGATGGGTCAAAAGTGTGTAACGGTTGGATTTTGTGTGGAGGCTATATATACCCCTCCACCCCTTCTTCCTCATTGAGAGCCATCAGAACGTGCCTACACTTCCACCATGCATTTTTTGAGAGAGAACCACCTACTCATGTGTTGGGATCAAGAGATTCCAATCCTACCATTTGAACCTTGATTTCTAGCCTTCCCCAAGTTGCTTTCCACTCAAATCCTTCTTCCACCATAGCCAAATCTGTGAGAGAGAGTTGAGTGTTGGGGAGACTATCAGTTGAAGCACAAGGGAAAGGACTTCATCATTAACACACCGTCTATTACCTTTGGAGAGTGGTGTCTCCTAGATTGGTTAGGTGTCGCTTGGGAGCCTCTGACATGCTGCGGAGTTGAACCAAGATGTTTGTAAGGGCAAGGAGATCACCTACTTTGTGAAGATCTACCCGAGTGAGGCAAGTCCTTCATGAACGATGGCCATGGTGGGATAGACAAGGTTGCTTCTTCGTGGACCCTTCATGGGTGGAGCTCTCCATGGACTCGCGCAACCGTTACCCTTCGTGGGTTGAAGTCTCCATAAACATGGATGTACGATAGCACCACCTATCGGAACCGAGCCAAAAATCTTCGTGTCCCCATTGCGTCTGCCTTATCCAAAGCCTTCCCTTTACTTACATGTGCAATGTTCTACATTCTGCTGCTATACTCTTAGACTTGCATGTGTAGGGTGTTACTTGAGTTGTCATAATTGCTAAAATGTGCCTACAACTAAAATTGGGAAAAGGATAAATTTTTATTTGGTCAAGTAGTCTAATCACCCCCCCCCCTCTAGACATACTGTCAGTGCAACAAACCCCAGGTATGTTGCCTAGAATGTACACAGGCTCGAGAACAAGGTTGCAGCATTCAAGACCAGACCAAGCGGAAGAGATCAGCTCTTTGAGGAATGAAAGGGCGGATCAAGAAGACCAAGACCAACCAAGGGAACAAGGTACCACTAAGGAAAAACCTCCCTTGCCGGGCAGGCGGGCCTGGCAAGGTCGAGGTTGCCCCGAAGACAAGTCTCAAGACTGCCCCGGCAAGCTTGCCGGGGATGCTGAGGGTGGACTACCCCGCCAAGGCTCCACCGCTCCACCTCACAGCATCGCAAGTCATCGATCGGTGCGGTGTCAATCCCCCAAGTGACTAAGTGGCTGTTGTTTGGCACGTGGCAGCCACTTCCAGAGGAAATCACCTCCAAATGACACCCATCCAGAGACGTGTCACGCAGGCAGGCGAGAAGGTGGCCGAACGGCCCGGCAAGGCTTGCCGGGCTGCGCTACGATGTGACACTAAGTGGTGCATTTAATGCGCTCTGTCCTGCCTACAGAGTTAGGTATGATAACACTGTTTGCTATCTAATCAGTACACAATGACTGATTTCCATTGTGGTGACCCCTTGATCTATAAAAGGAGGGCCATGGCAACCTTAGAAAGGATTCGGACCCTTGTACACTCATACACGCGTAGCTGCTCTCGCCCCGAGGCAACCTTACTGGGCTAGAGCGCTGCGCCTCCACCACGGTCCTCTCACCAATCCACCAAAGCAGGAGTAGGGTTTTACGCCTCGTGGCGGCCCTAACCTGGGTAAAAACTGCCCGTGTGATAGCTGTCGCGCTGCTCCGCCCCCTTCGCTCTTTGTGCAATGCATCCTTCCCCCTGCCGAACCACCAGGGGGCCGATGGCCCCATGGGTGGCCGTGTTTTCCCACAACATCTATGGCACGCCAGGTAGGGGGAAGCGCTTGCGCGAACCCGAGAGCGTACGCAGCGCGTCATCTTCATCATCATTTTCTTCATCAATGGCTTCATCATCCATGGCGCCCAAGAAGAAACCCGGTGCCGCAGCTCACCCGTCCACCTTGAAGGTCCCTTCGCATGCGGCCGCCAACGCCGTAGGGGCTACGGTGGCGCATGGGGACGTGGACGCTGTTGTGGCCGTGGCCGGTGCAGGCGGCGCCGTGACCACCTCCCCTATGGCCGAAGCGGGAGCAGGAGGCACCGGAAGGACAGCGCCAACAACATCCCAGCAGCCACGCTCCACAAGGAGCGGGAGGAGAGATTGTCCCGTCTGCGCCTCTCCATCCCACCGAAGGATGCAGCCACAGTGGTGGCACTCGCCTTGGGGCAAACCGTAACCCTCTGGCCGCCCCTACTACAGGTGCGGCTGCAGAGCACCCCCCCCCACCCCCGAGATGAGCTGGCCAAGCCGATGCGCCGAATGGAGCCACCGATCCCCAAGCACATCTACCTCGTCACCACGCCACCCTGGCGACTGTCTCGCAGCGACGAGAGCATTACGCTGCCACTACTGGCACCGTCAGAAGCCAAGCGATGCTACGGTCTACATCATCATCCATGCCGAGCACTGCTTCAGAGGCCATGGCGTGGGCCCAACTCCTGTTGAGATTTCCGCCGGCGGTCGATCAGATGGATGAGTGGAGAGCCACCATTCAGAGCCTGATTGGTTTCGCCGAGGCGGGATGATCACAGTGAGCGGGCCCGTCATGGCCTCCGCAGGCGGTAACAACGGCCCGAGCCACTGGCCGTACCGAAGGGGCCACCCCCACGGTGCAATCCCCTCCGCGGCAGCCAGCGCAGGGGCCGTAGCCAGAGCCACGCGCCCAAGAACCCGACGACGTATCGATGGCTTCGTCCGATCCTCAAGCGCGACGAGACCAGCGATAAGTCCTGGAAGACAGGCGGAGGGAATACGCGCGTCTCACCATCGAACGGCGCCGCGAAACCCAACGCCAGTCTGATAGACGCAATGGCCCCGACCTCGACGAGCCCACGACAGGTGAAGGTGGGTACCTGCCTTTCGAGGCTGGGTGCCCCGCCTTCACTCGCGAGCTGCGGCAAGTCCGTTGGCCATCTGCTCGCATGTTCAAGCCAGAAATACCAGAGAAGTATGATGGAAGATTAAACCCGGTAGACTTCTTGAGCATCTACACCATCGCTTTTCAAGCTGCCGGGGGAAGAGATGGGAAGGTGTTTGCCAACTACTTCCCTTTGGCACTCAAGCCAAATGTGAGGTCTTGGCTGATGCACTTGCCAGAGAATTCCATCTCGACCTGGGCTGACATGTGCCATGAGTTTGTTGGCGCCTTCATGGGCGGCCATCAAGAACCAGGGCGGCCCAGTGACTTGCAGCTACTCCCGCAGAAGGAAGGAGAGAGTCTGCGGAAGTACATGCAGAGGTTCAGCCGGGTGCACAGGAACATTCCAGACATCCACCCGATAGTTGTGATAGCTGCGTTCCATTCTAACGTGCGCAACCGCTGGATACGTTCTAAAATGAATGTTCGGTTGCCCAAGACTGTGAATGAGCTATACACTCTGGTGGACAAGTGTGCCCGAGTAGAAGAGGGGAGACGGCTCCCCGGTGAAGAAGATGGCGTCGACATCGACTCAGAGGACGACGACGACGCCACCAACTAGAAGAAGAAGAGCAAGAAGCGCAATAAGAAGCGCAAGGATAAAGTGGTGATGACCGTTGAAGGATCGAGTGCGCCTAGTACCGGCAAGAAGGCCAAGACTGAGGTTCCCGGCAAGGAAGTTGCCATGTGCACTGATTGCCGGGAGGCCGCGGCTACCGAGAAGGCTGGGAAGGGTGACAGGCCATACTGCAAGATCCATCGGACCAAGGGCCATGATCTTCAGGAGTGTCACCAGGTTGAGCAACTCGTCAAGAAGCAGAGGGCTGAGTACGAGAAGCGTGATAATGAGAAAGGCCAAGATGGCACTGGCGGGAAGGGCCGAGATGGTGGAACAGGTCACCCCGGCAAGGCTCCTCAGTATCAAGGGAAACCCGCCAAGGGCTGTGAGAAGAAGGATTGCGAGGACGAAGGTGATGAAGGAGATGAAGAGGAAACCAGCGAGCAGGAGTTCCAGAAAGCCACTGACGCCCTATGCATTGACGGGGGTGCATCTTTGCACTCCTCTCACCGCCAACTTAAAAAGTGGGTGCGTGAGTTCAATGCCCTGGAGCCAACAGCAGATTCTCGGAAGCCGCTCAAGTGGTCCCGCATGCCCATCATCTTTGATTAGGAGGATCACCCTGACCGCACTTCCGTAGTAGGGTGTTTGCCGTTGTTGGTTTCACCAACGATCCGCAACCTCAAGGTCACAAAGATGTTGGTTGACAGTGGGGCCAGGTTGAATCTAATTTCTCCGAAGGTCATCAGCAGACTCCAGATAACAGATGAAGAGCTCAAGGTTACTGGTACGTTCCAAGGGATCAACCCTGGCAGGAGTCGTCCTAAGGGGAAGATCGCGCTGCCGGTAACATTCGGGGGGGGGGGAGTTAAACTACCGGACTGAGAAGATCGTGTTTGATGTGGTTGACCTCCCCCTGCCGTACAATAGAATCCTTGGTCTCCCCGCCCTGGCCAAATTCATGCCGGCATCCCACTATGCCTACAACACTTTGAAGATGTCAAGGCCAATGGGCATCATTCCCGTTCCATCAGGCAATAAAGATGCAATCATATGCATGGACAAGATGTACTGGGAAGCAGCCGCGGAAGCCGCTGCTCCCGCCAAGGAAAGCAAGAAAAAGGAGAAAGCTAGCAAGGAATCCGGGAAGCGTATCTCTTCGGAGTGCGCTGCACCCGTTGATGACTTGCCGGAGAGTTCCAATAGCAAGAGATCCAAAGCTGCTGCACCCGCTGTGAAGAAGGTCCCGGCAGGGCTGGCTGGCGCTGACAGTACGTTTACCATCAGTGCCACCCTCGATGACAAATAGGAAAGCATGCTCGTTGCCTTCCTGCGGGTGAATGTCGATGTGTTTGCTTGGCAACCATCTGACATCCCCGGTGTTCCCAGGGAGGTAATCGAGCACCACCTTGCTATCTGCCCGCATGCCCGGCCCGTCAAGCAGAAGGTCCGGAGGCAAGATTTGGAGCGGCAGTAGTTTATTGCCGAGGAGATCAAGAAACTTGAGGCAGCTGGTTTGGTCAGAGGAGTGTTGCATCCAACATGGTTAGCAAACCCAGTGGTGGTACGCAAGGCGAATGGGAAATGGAGGCTTTGCATAGATTTCATAGATCTGAACAAAGCATGCCCGAAGGACCCATTCCCCTTGCCGCACATTGACCAGATTGTGGATTCCACCTCCGGGTGTGACCTGCTTTCATTCCTGGATGCCTACTCTCGATACCACCAGATCTTCATGTCCAACAAAGACAAAGAGAAGACCGCGTTTATAACCCCATGTGGCACGTACTATTTTGTACGGATGCCCTTCGGGTTGAAGAGCATCGGATCCACTTTTGCAAGAGCAGTGCTGATTGGCTTTGAGTCCCAGCTGCACAGAAATATCGAAGCTTATATGGATGATATAGTGGTCAAAACCAAGGACAGAATAATGAGGATTTGTAAGAGACATTTGCAAATCTACGCAAGATCAACTTGAAGGTGAACCCTGAGAAGTGTGTTTGGCATTCCTTCTAGCAAGCTACTTGGCTTCTTTGTGTCCCACCGGGGGATAGAAGCCAACCCCGACAAGATCAAGGTTATCGAGAAGATTCAAGCACCCAAGACAGTTAAAGACGTGAGGCGTTTGACTAGATGTGTTGCCGCACTGAGCAGGTTCATTTCCAAGTCCGCCGAACGCGCCTTGCTGTTCTTCAAAATCTTGAAGAAGGCAGGGCCCATGGAGTGGACCCCGGAGGCAGACGTTGCGCTACAAGATTTGAAGGCCTACCTCTCCTCTGTTCCCACCTTAGTTGCTCCTAAACCACAAGAGCCGTTGCTGCTATATTTAGCAGCGACCAATCAAGTGGTTAGCGCAGCGCTGGTGGCACAGCGGGAGGTAGATGAAGCGGCAGCTGCCACCGCCGTCCCCTCTGGAGAGGGAAGTGAACCCGTCCTGGCAAGGTCAGATGCAGTTCAAGACAAAGAAGAGCAAGGCAGCGGAGACAGTCCCAAGATCACGGCAAGGAAGAAGGTGGTGCAGCGCCCAGTGTACTTCGTTAGCTCCCTGCTACAGGGGGCTAGGGAGGTACTCTAGCATGCAAAAGTTGATTTTTGGTCTCATCATGGCCTCAAGGAAACTGCGCCACTACTTCCAAGCCCACGAGATCACGATTGTCACCCGCTTCCCCTTGCAACGCATACTCCGAAACCCCGAGGCCACTGGTAGGATCGTGGAATGGGCTTTGGAGTTATCCAGCTTTGGTTTGAGGTTTGAAACCACATCAACTATTCAGAGCAGAGCACTGGCAGAGTTCATTGCGGAGTGGACGCCAACCCCTGATGAAGAAGTACTGGAAACAGTCATCCCGGCAAGGAAGCGCCCCAAGAATGGATTATGTATTCTGATGGTGCCTTCTCCCTACAAGGTGCAGGGGCTGGCGTGCTTCTTGTTGCTCCCATTGGGGAGCACCTTAAGTACGTCTTCCAAATTCATTTCCCCTGGGAGAAGGCCACCAACAATACTGTAGAGTATGAAGGGCTCCTTGCCGGACTCAGGATTGCAACAGAACTGGGAATCAAGAAGCTGATCATCTATGGAGACTCACAACTTGTGGTGAGACAAGTCAGCAAGGATTATCAAAGACCATTGATGGAGGCATACGTCGAGGAAGTGAGAAAGTTGGAGGGGCGCTTTGACGGATTGCAAACAGAGCACGTGCCACATGCGGAAAACAACATTGCTGATCATCTGTCAAAGTGCGTTGCGCAAAAACTCCCTGTGGAACCAGGGACTTTTGTTCTGCATCTGACTCAACCCTCCGTATCCACAGCAACAATGGCTAGCAAGAGGAGGAAATTGAACTCTGGCAAGCCTCTCCTGGCAGAGCTTCCCGAAGCCCCCGACAGAGAGCTTGGCGGGAACAACTCCCCTTCGATCAGTGAGCTGCACCCTCCCGCCAAACTACCAGTCTTTGCGATCGAGGCATGCACTCCCATCGACGAGGAGGTGCCGCTAGTCCTTGTTGCCGAGCCCCAGGCTCCAACTTGGGCGTGGCACGTTGTTCATTTCCTCCAAACAGGAGAACTTCCCGAAGAACAAGAAGAAGCTAAAAGAGTAGCCCGGAGGGCCAGTATGTATCAGTTTGTTGATGACACACTATACAGAAGAAGGCCCAACGGTGTGAAATTGAAGTGCATTTGTCGGGAAGGAGGAAAGGAACTGCTGGCAGAGATACACAAGGGTATGTGTGGCTCCCACATCGGATCAAGGGCCTCGGTCGGGAAAGCTTTCCGGCAAGGTTTCTACTGGCCCACAGCCCTCCAATACGCAATTGAACTAGTCACCAAGTGTGAAGCCTGCCAGTTCCACTCCAAGAATATCCATCAGCCTGCTCAAGCTCTCCAAACAATCCCTTTGTCATGGCCATTTTCGGTCTGGGGCTCGACATCTTGGGCCCCTTCCCCTGTGCTACCGAGGGCTTTGAATTCTTGTTCATCACAATCGACAAGTTTACAAAGTGGTCGGAAGTAGAGCCCATGAGAAAGGTGACCGCGCAGTCAGCTATCAAGTTCTTAACAGGATTAGTGTGCCGCTTCGGGGTACCTGCCCGAATCATCACCGACAATGGCACCCAATTCACAAGCCGCGCCTTCATGCAATACGTTCATGCCCTCGGAAGCAAGGTATCGTTTCCCTCTGTGGGCAAGCTGAGAGGGCGAACACTGAAGTGCTGCGAGGTCTCCAGACAAGAACTTTTGATAGGCTGCAGAAGTGCGGCAGGCGATGGATTGATGAGCTGCCGGTGGTTCTTTGGTCCCTCCGTACGACACCAAATCGAGCTACCAGGCAGACTCCCTTCTCCCTAGTCTATGGGGAAGAAGCAGTTATCCCCACGAAACTCATATTCGGGTCTCCTCGAGTGCTTGCCTATGATGAAGTAGCGCAGGAACAACACCGGCGTGACGATGTTGTGCTACTTGAGGAGAACCGTCTCCGGGCTGCTACGTGTGCTGTATGCTACCAGCAAGCCCTGCGTCGCTATCACAGCCGCAGGGTTCATGCTCGGAGTTTTGAGGAAGGCGACCTTGTCCTTAGGCGTGTTAGTCTGCCAAGGGTGCAAACAAGTTGACGCCGAAGTGGGAAGGCCCTTACCGGGTAGTATGAGTCACCAGACCTGGTGCAGTCCGTCTGGAGACCGGAGATGGCATTCAATTGCAAAACTCATGGAATATTGAGCATCTCTGTAAGTTCTACCCGTAAGGCACGGCTGTCGGGCCCTGCCCGGCAGCCACCCTTTTGTACAAGCTTTGCCGAAGTTGCATGTAACCCTTTGTACAAAGCCAGGCGCAGACCCTGAGCAACAGAGAAATAAACGAAGCGTTGGGGGCCCCCAAAACTTGCATGCATGCATAAGCATATCATGAGCATAACATGATCATGTAGATGAGGTTGCATGAGGCATTGTTTTCATCTGCACTAAGTTGCAGGGTTCTTGCCGTGGACCTGGTCCCGAAGAGAAGAAATGAAGACGAGCCTACGTGATGATCCCCGGCAAGCCAAATAGATAAGTCCCTTCTTATCCATACTTGTTCTGTAATTTGAAAGCTTGTGCATATGAAAACCCCGCCACCTTCGAAACATAGGTGCTCCTACCCTTTGACTCGAATGCTACTTCAGTCAGGGTGGTCGCAGTGGCCTTTGATGGAAAAGGTTTAGCAGGGGGGCTGGTCCCTTTTTGTGGTTTAGTGCCCAGCAGGCCTAGCTCTGCGGCAGCAAACTAAGGGCACCGGCAGGATAGCCTACCGGGGAAACTTGTTTACTTAAATGTATAGAGGCATTTCACCTCTGCATGGATATGATACATGCACAAGTACCCGGCAAAGCTCGTCTTTTCATTAATATGCTGACAAGCAAGTACAGATTTTACAAAACACAAACATGGATAAAGATGTTTACTTTATTTAGACTAAAGTTTGGCCCGTGCCTACATATTTTAGACTGAAAAAAGATAAGTGCCCCGTAATCCTTCCTTGTCCCTCTCCTCCTAGGCACTACGATGAGAAGAGAAGAGGGCAAAAGGGGTGCCTGGACAGAAGCCCAGCCTGACCCCGTCGGGCCCCATGATAGGGAGCCCGACAGGATCAG
The DNA here is from genome assembly GCA_011799875.1 of Thinopyrum elongatum. NCBI lineage: Eukaryota > Viridiplantae > Streptophyta > Magnoliopsida > Poales > Poaceae > Thinopyrum > Thinopyrum elongatum. Next base: position 375,607,100 of record CM022303.1, on the reverse strand, counting down.
GAGAGCACGGGCGAAGGTGATGGTGAAGAGAGCGGCGGAAGGGTCCCCCTGACCACCACCACCAGGGCCAGCAGGATGCGGCAGGGCGAATAAAGCTGCAGCCCGCGAGGAAGCCTGCGGAGGCCCAGCTGGAAGGCTGCTGGAGGAGCCGAAGAAATCATCCCCACCTCTGCATCCAACTCCCCAGCAAATCGCCTTGCCAGGAATGAGATGCAGGTGCAGATGATGGTACTGCTGCCTGACGGTGATGGTGCGGCTGGTGTTCAGCCGGAGTCAGAGCTGTCGTCCTTCCCTTCGGCATCATCGTCATCGCCGTCACTGTCCTCCTCATCGCTATCGCTTGAGGAGGAGCTTTCGTCGTCGGTCGAGCTCTCCGCGCAACACCCTAAGGGAGCACCGAAGCACCCAAAGACCTTGACGTAGAGCAGCTCGGCGTCCATTAACTTAAAATGGAGGATGTGCCCCTCCGACAAGCTGTGGGCATGGGCAAAAGTCTTCCAGCCGCGTCGGAAGAGCATGACATGAGGGGCGGGGAAATCCACATCCCCCCGCATGATGCCATTACAGCAACCCCTCATGTGCAGCTTCAGTGCGCGCGGTTGTTCAAGCTCCATCACCCTCGCAAATGGAGTAGGGAGGCGGAGGCGGCCGTGCGGGGGCTTATACAACCTGATGATGAACTCCAGCGGTTGATCTCCGACGTGGCCTTCTATTTGGGGATGAGCGGCCGGTGGAGGTGCGACCAGAGCATCGCCCCATCCTCCTCGACCCCGAGCGCCACGGCGGCCACGGCCTCGCCCCCTCCCGCCTCCTCTCACGGTAGGCTCCGCCCCCGCGTTTTCAATGGGAGGAGGGAGGCGCTATCGAGTAGAAGCTCTCGTCGCCACCGTCGGAGAACCGCCACGACCCCGGCCCCTCACCATGGTGGACGAGAGCTGCTAAGAAGAAGAAGGGGTGAGATTTGTGGAGAAGCACCCTGCCCTACGTTCCTTTTTATAGGCGAACGGGGCAGGGGGCTAGCTCCTCTCCCTGAAGGCAGCCACCCTACTCCTCCAATCCAGCTTCCCCACACCACCAACGGCTTGTGGAATCAAGGCCGACCCTCAGCGCCAATCCATGGCGTCTGGGTTTCTGCCATGGCATGCATTTCCATGCCCTCCGCATCCACCACCAACCACACGCAACGCATGCGGTACACATGGCGGAGGCACCGTAAGTGGGAAAGATAGTGGAATGGCAGTTACCACCCCGTGAACGTGTGATGTGGGTAGCCCATGGACCGTGGCTCATAATCCCTCCCATAACGTCTTGCACGACGGGCGGGAAAACCAAAAACTGACTCAAACTCAGATTAATGAAGAAGCAAAGAAGATCTCAAAGGGTGAGCTACCACAGCCTCCCCCGCCTATGTACTGGACAGGGCCTACCCCGACGATGCTCAGCAGCACGTTCAGGCCAGGCCCGGGGGTTCCTGTCGGTGCAACAAACCCCAAGTATGTTGCCCAGACTGTACACAGGCTCGAGAACAAGGTTGCAGCATTCAAGACCAGACCAAGCGGAAGAGATCAGCTCTTTGAGGAATCAAAGGGCGGATCAAGAAGACCAAGACCAACCATGGGAACAAGATACCACTAAGGAAAAACCTCCCTTGCCGGGCAGGAGGGCCTGGCAAGGTCGAGGTTGCCCCGAAGACAAGTCGCAAGACTGCCCCAGCAAGCTTGCCGGGGATGTTGAGGGCGGACTACCCCGCCAAGGCTCCACCGCTCCACCTCACAGCAACACAAGTCATCGATCAGTGCGGTGTCAAGCCCCCAAGTGACTAAGTGGCTGTTATTTGGCACGTGGCAGCCACTTCCAGAGGAAATCACCTCCAAATGACACCCGTCCAGAGACGTGTCACGCAGGCAGGCAAGAAGGTGGCCAAACGGCCCAGCAAGGCTTGCCGGGCTGCGCTACGATGTGACACTAAGTGGTGCATTTAATGCACTCTGTCCTGCCTGCAGAGTTAGCTATGATAGCACTGTTTGCTATCTAATTAGTACACAATGACTGATTTGCCATTGTGGTGATCCCTTGATAGAAAAGGAGGGCCATGGCAACCTTATAAAGAATTCGGACCCTTGTACACTCATACGCACGTAGCTGCTCTCGCCCCGAGGCAACCTTGCCGGGCTAGAGCGTTGCGCCTCCACCACGGTCCTCTCATCAATCCACCAAAGTAGGAGTAGGGTTTTACGCCTCGTGGCAGCCCGAACCTGGGTAAAAACTGCCCATGTGATCACTACCACGCTGCTCCGCGCCCTCTGCTCTTTGTGCAATGCGTCCTTCCCCCTGCCGAACCACAAGGGGCTGATGGCCCCATAGGGGGCCGTGTTTTCCCACGACACATACTTTTGATCCTACAAGTGATATCAGAGCTTTGGTCTCCGTAAGCCTTGATTTCCATTGCTTTGGTGATCATAGCCTTGGTTTCACAACCTAGGAGAGTATGGCATCTAGTGGGGGTAACTATCACCATAGAGGTTCTTACTTTCATGGTAAAATTTTGCTAGTTGGAAGCATAAGATGAAAATGCATATTCTTGGTCATAACCCCGCCGTTTGGGTTGTTGTTCATAATGGCTTGCAAGATGAATTCTTTGAAGATGGAAGAGAACCGGATCGTGAAGCGACCGTGGAAGAATTGAAGATGTTGCAATACAATGCTCAAGCTTGGCATATTCTCTTCAATGGATTGTGCCCCGAGGAATTCAACAAAATCAGCCGTCTTGAGAATGCAAAGGAAATTTGGGATACTTTGGTTGATATGCATGAAGGTACCGAGTCCGTCAAGGAATCCAAGTTGGATGTGCTTCAAAGTCAACTTGACAAGTTCAAGATGAAGGATGGTGAAGGGGTCGCTGAAATGTACTCTAGGCTTGCTCTCATCACAAATGAGATTGCCGGCTTAGGAAGTGAAGAGATGACTGACAAGTTCATCACCAAGAAGATCCTTAGAGCTTTTGATGAAAAATATGATATCGTGTGCACATTGATCCAAATGATGCCCAATTACATAGATCTCAAGCCCACGGAAGTCATTGGTAGAATTGTTGCTCATGAGATATCACTCAAGGATAAGGAAGAGCTCCACAGCAAGTCAAGTGGTGCTTACAAAGCTTCAAGTGATGCTCCTACAACATCAAGTGACAAGTTAGTCTCCAATGAAGAATTGAACTTAATGGTGAAAAACTTCAATAAGTTATACAAGAGTAGAAGCAAAGATAGGAGATCCAAGTCAAGGTCCTACAATGAGAAGAGATTTTCTAGTCGTGATCGTAATTACTACAGTTGTGGAAGACTCGGACACTATTCCCATAAGTGTACAGATCCCTACAAGAAAAGAGAAGACTCGCCAAAAAGTAGAGCAGAAGAGATGAATCACCTCATAGAGAGAGGAGTAGAGATGATCGTTATGAATGAAGACCCTCTCGAAGAAGCAAGTTTTCGAAAAGGAAAGACAAGTCATCAAAGAGCTACACAATACGAAGACATCATGCTCATGTTGGTGAATGGGTTTCCGGCTCCGACCCCGACAACTACTCCGAGAGAAGCTATCACTCCGACTCCGAATATACTCAAGATGAAGGTGTTGCCGGTCTTGCACTAGTGTCATCCAACTCCCATGCCATATTTGATTCACCAAATGAAGGAATTGTAAGATGCTTCATGGCTAAAGGCGCCAAGGTATCACACCCTGAGTATCTTGATTTTAATAGTGATGAAGATGATTTGCTAGGCGATAATGATTTGCTTGTTGATAAAACTAGTGATGTGAACTATAATGAACTTGCTAGTAATCATGCTAATCAAGATGAAACGAATGACAATGATAATAAGGAGATTGAGCGTCTAACTAAAGAACCTAAACACTCTTAAGTTGGCTCGTGAAGCAACTCAAGAGGATCATAGAGAGCTCCTAAGAACTCATGAGAAGCTACGCTTTGAGAAGCTAAATTTAGAGCAAGAACATGAGTTTCTAAAAGCAATCAATGATGATCTTCGAAAGAAGAGTTCTTCTTACATTGCTAAATGTCCCCTCTTCTCTACTTACATTCCACAAGTTAAACCTAGTAACAAGAGCAAGAAAGATTCTTCTTCTACTAGTAACATTAACCATGCTAAATCCAATATTGTTGCTTCTAGTAATTCTCTTCATTCCACTAACGATTCTCTTACTCAAGTTACACTTGAGCAAGAAAATAGCTTATTGAAGGGAATTATAGAGAAAGGTGTTTACAAGAGTCTTGCCAGGAGTAAGCAATTTGAGGAAATTGTACGCAAGCAAGGAAGACACCGGAAGAATCAAGGTGTTGGTTTTGAACGAAAGTTCAATGCCAATGGAGTTGAATGGGAATAAGATCAATACCCCAAGATGAAGTTTGTTCCTCAACAAGAGAAGTATGACCCCTCTTGTTTTGAGGGAACACAAGTTCAAGATGATCTTCCACCACAAGACCACAAGCTAAAAGGCAAGGACAAGCTTCAGGAAGAAATTGACTCATTTGAAGAAGCACCCAAAGCCATGGTCAAGTGGGTTCCCAAGACTTCATCAAGTTCAACTACAACTCCAAGGATTCCCATCAAGTTGATGTGGATCCCAAAGAAGAAGAACTAGAGTGTCTTGAGGGTCACTCTGCCAACATACTTCACTCATTCATTCTGGAAGGACTTGTGCAACCAACTTTCACATCTTTTACTACTTCATGGAGTCGCAAACCCTCTTGTTGGTAAGACAAGGGACAAGGTAACTCAATGCTTTCATGGACATCATCATATGTGCAATTCACTCTATGTCTATGGATATCCTTGTATGTTCCTTGTGGGACTAACCCATGTAGGTACTGAAAGTGCAAAACTCCAAAGGATTGCTCCAAACTCTTGATGGACAACATCAACATTGAGCATCCACATCTTCACTATCTACATGAAGTCATCATCGAATAAACCCAAGGTTAGTTCATCCCTCCTTGGGGGGATATCACATCTAGGGGGATCTTTGCTCTAAAAATTGAGCTAAAGCAACTCTAATGGTGTGAACACATTAATGCTTTATGTCAAAATGGTAACCCCACTTGTGCTTAAACGATGAGTATGACCTATGATCAAATGTTCTCATTTGACTCCTAAGTCAATATACTCATATATAGATGACCTAGTCATCACAAATTGCTTGATAGATGTGAGATTTGGTTGTGCATTGTTGACACGTATTTCATTTGCTATTTTATTGTGCGAGTATGTTGGTTTGCATATTTTCTCCATTCGAGGACATCCATTTGTTGTTTTGATTGTCTTGGTTTTTCTGGCCAAGTTGATGTACAAGAATGCCTAAGAACCTTCTCTAGCTATCTATGCTTTCTTGTCCCAAATTCTTTTCATGCTACATCACATAAATTGAAGAAGTTTTTTTGGACCCTCTGGTTGAGGCACACTCAGAGCCACCGATCTAAAAGGGCTTATCTCCAAAACCTTCAAATTTGCTTTCGGTGTGACCAATTCACTCCTACTCGGACTCACTGAAACAGTTTGATTGATTTAGGTTTTTGATCTTGGTGCCACCGATTTGCTGTAACTGCACACAGTTACACATCTTGGTGCACCGATTTGTTCCATTCGGTACCACCGACAGCAGCTGGGTATATATTTCCCGCAGGCCCGTACGATTGAAATTTCTCAAACACCACGCCTCCCGCACCCCTCTGCTGTCGTCACCCTCATCTCTGAACTTTATCGTGGGATCCAGAACGCCCTCGTCGTTGGACCGTCAACGGGTTTCTGTCTCGTTGTTGCCACCATAGGGGATTTGCGCCGAGTTAGGGTAAAAATCCCACCCCCTTGTGCTTCAAATTTTTTTGATTCAATGCACTAGGGATTTGACATGAATCTTCCTACATATGAACTACTTCAATCCACCAGATCGTTTCCATAGACTATATGCGAGTAAAAACTTTAGGTTTAAGTTTCCGCCGAACGCATCTTGGACCGACTGAATTGGAATTTTCAGCGTCACCGATTTGGCCCTCGCCGTTGCACTAGTATGTCTCGGTGCCACCGAGAAGTAAGAATCGGTGAGATCAAAAGTAACATTTCTGTGAAACCCTAGCATCTCGAAGACACCGAACCACATCTCGGTCTGACCGAAATGATGTGTTTAGGTTCTGTTTGAGTGCTTGGGTATCACCGAGATTATAAACTCGGTGGATCCGGAATGCACTCTGTGAAAACTTAAAACTAAGATTTGAACTAAATTTTCATGAAAACGTCTTCTTTTTGTGATGACTCATCTACTCTACCCATACCTACCTATTCACACGGTCTGTTTGCAAGATGTCTAGTGCCAGTGACAGCCAGAATGTGTCAGAACAACATGAGGATCTCAGTGAGGGATCCAGTCCAGAGGGTAGCTATTATGAAGGAGAGAGGAGCTCACCTGAATTGCCCAAGGCTGCCACGAGGACCAGAAAGAAGAGAACCTCAGATGATGAGGATGAAGATTTTATGGCTAGTGAGGCCACAACAAAGAAGAAGAAAGTGGTGCTTGCTAAGGAGTATGGCATAATAGCCAGCACAAAACCTTCAGGCAGTGCCAAGGAGAGGTTAGCTGTGTGGAAAGTCCCACTCTCCAAGGCAGATAATGCCACAGCTCCAAGGGAACGCATGACATTCACACTTGAGGAGCCAAGTGATACAGAGGCTGCTGCAGGAAAAAAAAAGAAGAGGGCTAGGAAGACTATTGCCTATGTCATTGGCAAACCTTCCATGGTTGCTAGTGAGGAGGAAGAAGAGGAGGAACCAACTACTGATGCACCTCCAACCAAGACTCAAAAGCTCATGTGTGATGCAATGAAGTCTGCTGCCCCCTCCAAGCACAAGTCCAAGCCCAAAGCTCCAGCACCAAAGAGATCAACAAGGAACATTTCAGCTAGTGAGAAGAACAAGGCCCCAGTGCGTGAAGCTGAGATTGATGATGAGCCACTAGTGCTCAGGAAGTTGAAGCCAAAGATTCCAGACCATGACAACTCACATCCAATGGCAGAGAACATGATGCTCGGTAAGGATAAAGGTTTGCGAGAGGGAGGATGTCTGATCCATATTCTGTCAGGAGGAGGACTGCATGTGATTATCATTTCCACACATGAGAGCAACATGATTTCTATGAAACTGTGCTACTTGACAAGAAGCCAATTGTCAGTGATATGAAATGGGTGGACTGGAAGTACATTGATGCAAATGAGGATCACTTCCCCCATGTCCATGAGAGCTTTAGGCTTGCAAGAGTTGATGCCTTTGTTGGAAAGAAGCTCACAAAGTGGAATGATGAGATGATCATGCAATTCTACTCCACATCACATTTTTATCCAGATGGCAGAATTGTGTGGATGACTAAGGGATCCAAATACCAGTCAAGCACCTCGGAATGGGCTGAACTTCTTGGTGCTCCAGAGGAAAAGGAAGATGATATTGATGTCTATGGCAAGCCCGGGATGGATCACAATTCTATGGCTAACATGTACAAGCCCATACCCAAGAAAGATCTTGACACGCATAAGCTTGGTTCTGTAAAGCATTTGCTTGCTAGTTTGGCCACCACCAACACTATCTTGAGGCACACTCTTTTGCCCAAGTCTGGAGATGACAAGATGATCTGTGGCCACTCCATCAACTTGCTACATTTGTTTGATACTCCGCAGAAATTTAAAGTAATGAGCCTTATCATTGAGACTATCAAGAGAACTGCAGCTGACCAGAAGAGATCATGTGGATTTGCTCCACACATTCAGTTACTCATCAACTCTAAGGTTGGAACGAGCACATACTTAGTTGATCATGAGCATCTTCCATTACAGCCTGAGTTTGAGGACAATGTTGCAGTGATGGACCCTTCACATCCTTCGTCTGCTCAAGCTCAAGAGGAAATTCAGGCAGTTGCAGCAGCAAAAGAAGCACAGAAGGCCTCTGCTCCCAATGCACCCATTGCCAACCTTAAGTCCAAGAATGACCAGATGACTTATCTGCGAAGCTATCCTGAGGATTGAGCAAAGTCTGGCCAACCTCGCCAAGAACCAGGAGAGCCTAGAGCAGATAGTCGAGACTAAGATTCATGATCTTGATGTGAAGATCACTGAGGTACAGACCATTGTGGAGAAGCTCAGAGATGATGTTGACGTAGCTAGAGCTTATGATAGTGGAGATAACAGAGCTACAACTGAGAGATACCAGGCAGTACCCAGAGCACCTAGATCTACTGCAGTGCCAGTTGCAGACACAAGGACTACTCACTCTGCACTTGCTGCTACTTCTACAGTGCCACCTCCAGTCTCAACTCCACCAGTTCAGCGAACGTCAGATGAAGCCTTTGCGGATGCACTTCTCTCAATGCCATCTACGCACACCAGAGCCGCCAGCCAGACATCACCTTCAGGAGCTGCCGAGGATCATGCCTAGAGAGACTTATAGCTCTATACCTATTCGAACTTTTTGGTACTTGTTGCCAAAGGGGGAGAATTTCTATAGATCATTAGGCTTCAAAAGAGAGTGTCTTGCTTTTGCTTGTTGGTTTTTCTTGAGTTCTTGCTACTATTTCCGTTTGATTTGTGCTACTTTGTTTGTTATATGTGTGAGATACTACTTTGGTTATGCGTGATTGATCATACTATGCTTCATGTGATGCTTAATGCTTATCTCTATCATTATTCTCGTATGATCATTCCCTTATGTTTTTGGTGATGCGTGCTTACTATTCCATTTATATCATTTTGTGCGCTCCACCAAGTTGTATGTGACATGGAAGAGTGACCCATGATCCAAATCGATTGTGCATTTGCATTCAAACGCAAATTTTTAATAATGCACAAATTTAGGGGGAGCTCTTGCTTAGCACATACTTCTCAAAGCGATGATGTATTTAATTCTTTTAATCATGTGTCGAAGCTTTGATCTATATGTAGTCATCAATTACCAAAAAGGGGGAGATTGAAAGTGCAACTAATCCCTGGGTGGTTTTGGTAATTCATAACAACATATACCTCATTGAACTAATGTGCATTCAAGATAAATATTTTAGGATGTTCAATGATTATCATGGCTAGGATTAAAGATGTGGACCCTCAAAATGCTAAGGACAAGGATTGGCAAAAGCTCAAGACTCTACATTTTTGGTTAAGTGATCCAAGATCACATTGAGTCCATAGGAAAGCCAATACTATTAAAAGGGGATGAGGTGTTGCTTAATGATCTATTTGCTCAAGTGCTTAGTGATATTGCTCCAAAACCCTCAGCCACTTTCTCTATCCAAATATGTCCAAACCCTAAATTCCAACTCGGCCCCACCGATATTTCCTACCTGGAGCCACCGAGTTCATCTGGACTTAGCCACAACCAAAACCCTAACAATTCGGATCCACCGATATGGATCTCGGTCCCACTGAGATGGCCTTGCCAGCTCTCTGTTGCTTATTGCAATTGTTTCGGTTCCACCAAGAATTGCAATAGGACCCATCGAGATGGCTTGACCAATTCTCGGTTGCCTTATTGCTTCACTTCAGTTCCACCAAGATGATGCAATCGGTGCCACCGAGGCGAGGTTTGCCCTAAGCCCTTGCACATCGGTCCCTCTGAGTTGTTCCCGTCGGTCCCACCAAGATTCCTAACGTTCATATTTTTACACAGATTCGTGCCACCGAGTTTTCTGATCGGTGCCACGGAGATGGGTCAAAAGTGTGTAATGGTTGGATTTTGTGTGGAAGTTATATATACCCCTCCACCCCTTCTTCCTCATTGAGGAGAGCCATCAAAACGTGCCTACACTTCCATCATTCATTTTCTGAGAGAGAACCACCTACTCATGTGTTGAGATCAAGAGATTCCAATCCTACCATTTAAACCTTGATTTCTAGCCTTCTCCAAGTTGCTTTCCACTCAAATCCTTCTTCCACCATAGCCAAATATGTGAGAGAGAGTTGAGTGTTGGGAAGACTATCATTTGAAGCACAAGAGCAAGGAGTTCATCATCAACACACTGCCTATTACCTTTTGGAGAGTGGTGTCTCCTAGATTTGTTATGTGTCACTTGGGAGCCTCCGACATGATTTGGAGTTGAACCAAGAAGTTTGTAAGGGCAAGGAAATCACCTACTTCATGGACGATGGCCATGGTGGGATAGACAAGGTTGCTTCTTTATGGACCCTTCATGGGTGGAGCCCTCCGTGGACTCGCGCAACCGTTACCCTTTTTGGGTTGAAGTCTCCATCAACGTGGACGTACGATAGCACCACCTATCGGAACCATGCCAAAAAAATTCATGTCCCCATTGAGTTTGCCTTCTCCCAACCCTTCCCTATACTTCCAAAGCTATACTCTTAGACTTGCATGTGTAGGGTGTTAGTTGACTTGTCATAATTGCTAAAATCTTCCTACAACAAAAATTGGGAAAAGGATAGATTTTTATGTGGTCAAGTAGTCTAACACCCCTCCTCTAGACATACTTTTCACCCTACACTCCCACATATTACCATCTTGATGTAGGGTGGAACCCTAGGGGCCGATCTTTCATGATTGGAGCGGATCCTGCGAAGAACACGAGGGGAAACAAGAGGAAACAATCAAATCAACGAGAAACGATCACACATGTGCTAGATCCACATATAAATAGAGATCACAAAGATCCAAGGACAACAAGGGAGGAAACACGGTAGCTAGTTCTTCCCAATCCGTGAGGAGATGGGGTCTTGAATCCACGAGGGGATCTTCCCTTGACGGGGTCTTGAATCCACTTGGGGGATCTTCTCCTAGGAGGCCTCGGTCTCCAATGGAGTAAGGGTACAAGTGGATGAGCAATGCTCTAATCTCCAAATGAGCTAAGATAATGCTAACCCTAACTAGGAGGAGGGGGTCTATATATAGTGCTAGTGTAAGTTCGGGCAAAGGGGTACATGGGCTTTCGGCCCGGATACACTGCACGCAGGCAGGCGGGGCCGGATGTCCGGGCGTTCGAGGAGGGGCCGAATGTCCGGGGCATGGGGGCCTGATGTCCGGGCTGGCTTCGGTTGTGTTCTGTGAAGGATGCCGGATTTCCAGGCTGGGGCTGGATGTCTGGCGGCTCGCGTCGGGCCGGATGTCTGGTGCCTGGAGATGCTCCTCGGCTGGGCTGTTGCTATGGCCGCTGTCTTCAGGGGCCGGATGTCCAGGTCCTGGGAACTTCCTCCGGTTCCACTCATCGGTCGTTCTTTATCCGTGCACTTGGGGACTTGTCCATGATCCCGAGCATCTCCGAGAGGGTCTTCTTGATACCTAATCACATGTAGTGTCTTTGCATGAGGTAGCAACCATGTCTCGCACGAATGGAAAGGGGAAGCATTTAGGAGCGCGTTCACCTTATGTCCAATGGCGTATGCTTGAGGTTTCATCATATGTCCACTTGGGGCTTGAGGATTAGTCGTAGTGTATATAGGGATGATTGTAGGATGCTCCGCATCATCTCCCCCCCCCCCTTGGGAAAGATCCAACCTCGGATCGTAAACCTCATCACCATGGAAATGGTTGTCGTGGATGGACTTGTAGTTGGATGGAGTGGAAGACATGGCGCAATCCAAGTACTCCAAGGTGTCGCCGGAGTGGTATACATGCAAAAAGAGCAAACACAAATGACACTCGGAAATACAATGGTTAGCGCACACAAGGTGTTCATCAAGTAAGCATGAGGTCGTCCGATGGAATTGTGCATGACAAGGCATAAGATGCTTATCCAAATGATGTAAAATGACATGTAAAGCATTCATGTTGTCAAATTCATTTGTTGTATGCACAAAGTTGTTGTGAATGTGATTAATGCAACCATTGTGCAAAATGATGTCATAATGGGATGGTTTATCAAAAGGATGAGAATGGCAATTGGTGCTCACTGTGATTATGTTATCATGCAATTGATGGTAGGCAAGATGATCATGATGTATGAATATGCCATCAAGGAAGATCACACCAAATTTGCTATGAAAGTGCACAAGCTCATATATCATGGATGACATAGAAATACAAGATGCAACAAGGCAATCATAATGTGAGTCACTCCATGCATAACGTGCAAACTTGTTATGGGTAGTGTTGTACCATGTCTCGATGTCCTGGCAAGAGTGGTGGTCCAGTGGTTCATCCACTAAGTCCGGGCTCTCCTCAACTTGAAGGTCCATAGGGTCAATCTCCAATGTCGTGTCTCCATCCAATAGATGTATCATCTAGACAAGAAGGAGCAAACAACAATGAAAGTATGGCCCATCCAATATGCCTATGTGAAGATGGCTCAAAAGGAAGGAGTTCACCTTATGAATGTTCCCAAAGATGTTGGTGTTGCACATCGTGTACGCCTTCACATGACAAAGGTGTTTCATGACGGTACCGCCTTGTGAATCCTTCAAAATGAAAGAACATGACAAACACTCGGAAAAACAAATGGGGTTAGCGGAGATGCAAAATCTATCATCCGTGTGGGGGAATACCCAACAAGTGTTGTCATCATTCTTATCATAAGAAATGACAAGGGAATGTGGCATGGTATGGAAGCATATGATGCGAGCACAACCAAAGAAAATAAGCTCAATCAAACAAGCATGCATCGCAAGTAATATGTCCAAGTCTCCAAGATCAATAAGCATAGCATGGGTGCACTCACTACAATGGCATATGAGAGGTGCAACTAATGGAGACAAGAGACAATGATCAAGACAAATCAAGTGAGAGGCATGAACATATATGCGATCAACCCAATTAAAGGAGCAAGAATGGATCATGGGTGATGCAACAAAGCAAGTAATCATATGAATCAAGTCATGCAAGCTAGTAGTTCGAAGATGCAACATACTAGAGGTAATCAAGGTCATCATGTCATGTGTGCAAATAGTGGGCATATATAATGCACATGACATATCACAAGCATGAAAACAAGATATAAGCAAAGTATCATCATTGCATTGGCGAGAGGTTCTATGTAAATAGCAATGGAACATCACGACTCTCCCAACACAAGAACCAACAATAGAATGGAGCATGTATAGAACATGGCAATAGCAACTAGTATCTCCACCAAGCATGCAAATACACATAGTACTAGTAGGATGGTGAATCATATGTAAGCACAAGCAAGGGTCACAATTGCATGGCAAAGGCATAGAAAGAGGTATAACATGCAAAGTGAACACGGTAAAATGGGTATAAGATGACAAATGGTATATAGCCCATAGCCATGTGAGAGCCAAGTAAAAGTAATGCGCGATGTCCTTGCGCGAAGGGAACGGTGGAAGAAACATTCCAAGGAATCCCAAAGCATAGTTGCTCTCAAGAGCTCGTTTCGTCAACTCATGGGATTGTGAGGTTGACGAGTGTTCATAAGTACCTACACAAAACAAAGGCAAAGGGAAAATTGTCTGTGCGTGGTATATGTGCACATCATCCATTATGATGCGCGCGTGCATGTGTTGGTTAGCACAAAATATCCAATGCTCAAATAAATGAGATGCATGATATAGAAACATGTCATCCATCATGATAGGTTTGTTGTTATGTATAGCATAATGGAGACTAAAATTGTGTAATGCATCACTAGTAATATCTAGAGCAATGTCATGAATGGTATGCATATGGTGCTCACAAGGGATGGAATCATGCGATACACAATAATTTTCATGGCATGGCATATGAGATGAATTGCACAAATTTTGCAAAGGTAGCATAGCAATATCATCGCAAGAGAAACAAAATCCAATAACCATGATCTCGTCATCTATGCCATAAGTGCAAATAGGATTTATTTTAATGGGTCATGCATAGTTACTATGTTGAGATTGTAATGATGCAATATGGGAGATCTCACTCATAGCATATGACTAGTTTAATGGAGTGTCAAACATGACGTGACCAATAGAATTTTCACATGATATCCTATGGAGCATAGCATCACAACTAGGCAATTCAACATGCTCATCATCATATTCATCATAAATGGGTGGCACATCTAAGCAAGACATAGTATGTGATGAATCCATAAGGTGATCAACATCATGCAAGCAACCATTGTCAAGGTAGTCCACTAGTGGGACAAGTGAAGTACCATCACCTATGTTACCTGTGGAGTTCCACTCATGTGGTGTAGGTGAGGTGTCAAAGATTGACGCTTGGTCACTAGCTTCATCAACTTGATGGTACCATGATGGGGGTGCATTATCGCCCATCATGGCCATCGGTTTGCCCATTGGAGGTATGGACTCGTCGAGGATTGGCGCTTCGTCTTGTAGGAAATCTAGCACCAAAAAGGAAAACACACTCGGAGTAGAGGTTAAGTCGTTAGAAATCATAGTGGCCTCACGTGCCGTCTCAACTACCTCACTCGCTAAGTGTTGTGGCTCACTCACTCCCGGTAAGATGCTCCCACTCATATGGTTGGTGGAGTCACTCAAATGGCTCTCAACCTCACATAGGATGTGTGGCATGCTCTTATGTGCGGGGATAGTGGTGGCCACACTCATCCTCTCATAGGAAATGCACTCAATGTCACATATGGTGGAGGCACTCATATCACTCATGTGGTGGTGGCTCTCCTCACATGGGAATTGGAGCATCTCGTCATATGTGGGTGTCAGAGAGATGTAGGTGCAAATGTCTCCATGCACAACTCCTATCGTGGCCTTGGTTGAAGGGATAGTCCCATGCTCAACCTCCTCATCCATAACGCCTCCAAAGATGAATGCCATAGGAAGTGGCAAATCATCGCTCGCCTCTGAGACCAAAAAGAGGTTCTCATGTGCATACTCGTAGCTAGACTCGGAGTATGGGTCCCATTGGGGCGACATCTTCATGTTGTTGAAGAGGTTCATGCTTATCGCCGTGGTCAAAGGGGATGGCCCTTGCTCGTCCGTCTTGTAGCCGTCTTGTTGTAGGAGGTCCATATGATGTGGCAACTCGTAGCTCGTATCCATGAACGAAGGGAATTTTCCATGCTCGACCATCTTCCTTGAGGGGCTTTCGAAGATGGAAGTGTCGTCCTCGCTTGTAGGTGGTCGCCTTGGACTTGATGATGTCGATATACACTACTGGAATCAGCTGCTTTGCCGTCTGCCAAAGCAGACGGCAAAGGCACTGTTGGCAGACGGCAAAGAAGGAAAGTTCTTTGCCGTCTGCTAGCAGACGGCAAAGCTTGTGGACGGCACAAAAAATGTGACAGCCCCGTTAGGGGGCTAACGGCGCTCTTTGCCGTCTGCCAGCAGACGGCAAAGAGCTTTCCTTCTTTGCCGTCTGATGGCAGACGGCCAAAGAGCGCTCCTTTGCGTCTGCTGGCAGACGGCAAAGACCCTGCTCCTTTGCCGTCTGCGGCAGATGGCAAAGAGGCCAAATAGGCCCGAACCAGGTGAACAGTGTGCTGCCACGTGGCCAATTTGCCGTCTGCTAGCAGATGGCAAATTGGTTATATGCCCCTGTTTTTTCTTAATTCAATCAATTTCACAGATATATATATATATTCATTTCAAATATTTCAACAGTACATAAGCCCAACATATCCCTACCATATGGATCATCAACAATCAACACAATATATCATCTCCAACACATAATTACACCAAATGAAAAGTCCAACATATCCAACAATTAAGCAAAAGGGCCATATACAATATAGCCACCATCCATCCAACATATATACGTAGCAAGTTTTAAATTGTCTCCTACAAAATCAAAAAAAAAGGAAGGACAACGAGAAGAGTAGACTCCAACGCAAGCTTCCGTGATCTGAAGCAAATCTGCAAATGGGAAAGAAGAAAGTTAGAAGAACAAGAAGAAGAAGATAAGAAGAGAAAAAGAAGCATAATTTTTTTCTCTTTCCTTTTCTTCTTCTTATTGCTTACTGTGTCATTTTAGATCTAACTACGTTAAATAGGCCATTTTGACCTAAATAGGCTAAGTATGTCAAAATGAACTAAATAAGCTAAGTATAGGTCATTTGGAGAATATTAAGTCATTTTTGAGCTAAATAAGTCATTTTGGAGCTAAATAGGTCATTTGGAGCTAAATATTGCTCAAAATGACTTAATATGCTCCATATTAAGTCATTTTGGAGCTAAAATGGTCATTTTGGAGCATATTAAGTCATTTTGGAGCAGATAGGTCATTTTGGAGCATATTAAGTCATTTTGGAGTAAATAGGTCATTTTGGAGCATTTAAGTCATTTTGGAGCATATTAGTCATTTTGGAGCTAAATAGGTCACTTGGAGCATATTAAGTCATTTTGGAGCTAGATAGGTCATTTTGGAGCTAAATAGGTCATTTTGGAGCTAAATATCTCCAAAAGACTTAATATGCTCTGGACATGACTTAATATGCTCCAAAATGATTTAACATGCAAATAGGTCATTTTGGAGCATATTAAGTCATTTTGGAGCTAATAGGTCATTTTGGAGCTTAAAGGTCATTTTAGGAGCATATTAAGGTCATTTTTAGTATAATAGGTCATTTCGAGGCTAAATAGGTCATTTTGGAGCATATAAGTCATTTTGGAGCTAAATAGGTCATTTTGGAGCTAAATAGGTCAATTAGTAGCATATTAAGTCATTTTTGAGCTAAATAGGTCATTTTGGAGCTAAATAGGTCATTTTGGAGCTTAATAGGTCATTTAGGAGAATATTAAGTCATTTTCGAGCTAAATAGGTCATTTTGGAGCATATTAAGCTTAATTAGCTCCAAAATGATCTATTTAGCTCGAAAATGACTTAATATGCTCCTAAATGACCTATTAAGCTCCAAAATGACTTAATAAGCTCCAAAATGACTTAATATGCTCCAAAATGACTTAATAAGCTCCAAAATGACTTAATATAGGTAATTTTGGAGCATATTAAGTCATTTTGGAGCTAAATAGGTCATTTTGGAGCTTAATAGGTCATTTAGGAGCATATTAAGTCATTTTGGAGCTAAATAGATCATTTTGGAGCTTAATAGGTCATTTTGGAGCATATTAAGTCATTTTGGAGCTAAATAGGTCATTCTGGAGCTAAATAGGTCATTTAGGAGCATATTAAGTCATTTTGGAGCTAAATAGGTCATTTTGGAGCTAAATAGGTCATTTTGGAGCATATTAAGTCATTTTGGAGCATATTAATTCATTTTATAGCATATTAAGTCATTTTGGAGGAATAAATGCTAAGTTTAAGTCATTTGAGAGCTATCCTAGGTTAAATAGGTCATTTTTGAGCTAATTAAGCCTATTATGTCATTTTTGAGCTAGCTAAGCATATTGAGTCATTTTGGAGGAAAAAATGCTAAGTATATGATTATGTCGCTAGTATCCATATGGCAGAGAACCCGGGCCGACATGACTAGTCATAGAACCAAGGTGGCACAAACGTACAGGGACAGGCATACATGACCCAGCAATGCACGTGTCGGTCATCAGCGAGTGCAACCAAGTCGTAGCAAGCTACAAGGACTTCGGTGATACACCGCGTGACATTTCCCCGTAGGGACAGACACAGGAGCAAAGAAGGACACATGCCGGTCAATCCATGTGTTCCGAAGCAGTAGCGAACTACCATGGCTCAATGGAAGCACTAGGAGGCATTTCCCTGTATGGAAGGCTACCAAAGGCACACGACTAGGTCATTTCTTAAGCTAAGTATGCATTTGTTAAGCTAAACACTTGGGAAAACTTACCGTCATCAAGGAGGTGTAGTTGTAGGACCGGTCGCGCCAGTGGCAGACGGAGAAGCATCGGTCGATGCTTGTCGGGAGTTATGCTGCACCAAAGATCATTTCCAATGTATCGTTAGCATGATGCAACTCAAATGTGAAGACTAGTAACTAATGACCATTCAAATGAAACTCACCGTGCCCGCCGGAACAATGTCTGGCATCGCCGGAGGAGTCGTGCCGGTCTTCTCGCACATGGCCTGCACATTTGGTTTTGACGAGTCAATCATATTAGATACTAATGTAAGGAACATTACGTGCATGATTTGGCTAACATGCAAAAGAAAATTACCGCGAACATCTCGTATAGGGCCTGGGTAGCCATCATGTTCCGGTTCCTCTCCTCCTCCAACAGCTTAGCCGTTTGCCGGTCCCTCTCCGCTAGAAGCGCCTGCGTGTTCGCTCTCTCTGCCTCAATAGCAGCCTGCAACACCACTCGTTAGCATTGTAATAATCGACGGCCGCACACACAATGTAATGGAGGAAAGGTATCTGATTCCGTATAACTAACCTTGAATTGGATCTCCACTGGCCGTGCACGAGGCAATATCTCAGGATCGGAGCTGGTCTGGCGCTTCTTGATCTGCGGGAGAGTGCTACTACAACGTATCAGTCCATTCCCAATGGCTAACGAGCCATGGGACCTTCCGCCACCAGATATCATCACCAGCTCTGGATCAAGAGGTTGGCTCGGGTTAAAGTCCGGCCCTTTCCTCTTCTTCCCCTGGTCTCTGTACGTCACAAGCTTGTGGTGGGAGGTGAGGTTGGTGAATTTCTCTGGATCATCGAGGTCAGACTCAGAGAATGCCTTGGCCTTCTTGTACGAGGCAGTATTGGACATGGCATAGAGGTCGAACAGCTCTGGCACTGGAGCCTTGTTGTATCACCCCTAAAAGAGAGGAACAGAGTATTAGTTAAGGGCTCAAGCTAGCATGAAGAATGAATTTGCATGAATCATGAAGCAAACCACATACCCAGTTTTCCCCGAACTGATGTAGGTTGACGCTGCCTAGATGGTGTGGGACACCTTTCATTTGGGCACGCTTCTCCTTTGCAATGTCATGGATGGAGCGCCATTGGGGAGTGCACCACTCATCCACCAACACCTCCCAACAGTCCATCCTATCCGCACACCATCTCGGGGGCACCTAAGTTAAGCAAGAGAAATTTGAGCACTACGCCTACGAATCAAATCAAGGAAACTAAGTACAAGGCCTTAAGAATAGGTAATTACCTTCATGTACTTCTCCTTACTCAGAAAATTGACGCGCAACTTCTCTTTTTTCCTCCTAATACCAACCGAGGCAAAGTAGTCTCGAATAGCCTGCGTCCGAGCCTCGTGCCGAAAGTTTTGAAGTAGGCGCCTGCACTCGGTGTCGATAACCCGAGCCGCGGCCTCCTCCTGTCCCTTAGCACACCTGTAGAAGGTCTGCAATCAAACAAGAAAACACGGATTAGTACAATCACTAGGGTTGCCAATCAAAGAAGAAAACACAACGTAGACGGCAAAGGAGAAATTACCCAAAACATCTGGATCACAATGTCGGCGACCGTGTGGCACTCGACATCGCCGATCCTATGCCCCGGCGGGGCCGAGGCAGCCAAGTAGTGCTCCCAGGTCATTCCTAGCTCTCGAACCCGGCCCTCACCGGGTAACGTGACCCACCCCGGGAAGCTCTGGCGACAAATCACACCAAGGACACTGTTGGGCTTGCGGACATTCGGCTCGTGTGTCCAAGACCTGCAGTATGACAAGGCCAACGCATTAGATATTCGAAGAAACATGAAGACAAAAGGTTAAAAAAGAGTAAATGCACTTACTTCTCCCCGCTAGGCGCAATCAACCACCTCTGGTCGGGGGTCGTCGGGGTGTCAGGGAGCTTTGTACCACCACGCTGGTAGACTTTGCGCCCCTCAACCCACTCACTCTCGCTATAGCTATCAGAGCTATAGCCACCCTCAGCACCGCCACTCGACTCCGGCGAGTCCTCCAAAGGGTTCTGCTGCGACTCAGTGTGATCCCTGCTGAGGTTCGGAGTCTCGTGGGACGGAGTCTCGCGGGACGAAGGCTCGGCGGCCCGATGCTCGTCGGCCCGAGGCTCGTCGGCCGTAGGCGCGTCTGCCATAGGCTCGTGGACCGGAGTCCGAGACGGCTCCACCTCAGGCGGCCCCATCTCAGACGGAGCACTCCTGTGGTCGGGTAATCAGCTGGGTGGCGGCGAGGAAGGTGTAGCAGCAGCCTTCCTACCTCGCCCACCGCCACGTCCACCTCTAGCAACCTTCTTCCCCGCCCCCCCCCCCCGACCCCTCTCCCGGTCGAAGAAGAAGCGACCGCCGTGGTGTCTGCATACTGAGATCCAGCACTCTCCGGAGGCTCTGGGGGAATGGATAACACACACCTCCCCACCACGCGCCGAGGAAGGAGCCTCGGAGCGCTCTCGACCCGCGCCCACCATCTGTCAACACCTGCAATGACAAAGAGTAAACGAAATTAGTACAACATAAAAAGAATGAATACCTGACATGAATAATATGTATATAATTTTAGTGTATCATCATCATGAACATAATAAAAAATTGAATACCTAACATGAACTAATTAATAATATATATGTACATAATAATAATTGAATACCTGACATGAACTGAAATATTAATCTTCATCGTCATCATTAATAAATGCATCATCATCATCGTCTATATATGCTTCGGGGTCAATAAATGCATCATCATCATCACTATCAGTAATGACGTGCTCATCATCATCAATAAATGCATCAACATGTGGAAGGCCTCCTGTACGTAATCGGCCAAGCATTGACAGGTCATCCGCAGCAGTAACCTCTTCTTGTTCTGGCTCTTCTTGTTCCGGCTCAGACTCGGATTCACTGCCGCTGTCTACTTCAATGTTCTGGGGTGAAGTAGAGCGGTTCTTGAAACGTTTTTTGGAAAGACGTGTTTCTTGGAAGAATTCTCCTTCATATGTGTCTGGGTTAATGTGAGGTTCATAATCCTCTTCATTGGGGGGAGGTGGTCTAACATGTGGCGGCACATCATAAACGACATCCCAACCATTGAGATTTGGATCACTTTGGCAAGTCCATGGTAGATAGAAAACTTGGGTTGCCTGTTGAGCCGTAATATAGACATCGGGAACTTCCAAATGGGTGCTTTGTTTGATTTCGACTAGCCCTAGATGTTCATGAGTCCTTCTAGTCTCCTTCGGCTGGAACCAATAACATTTGAAGACTACGACATTCGGTGGGTTGGCACCATAGAATAGAAGTTCATAAATTGCTTCAATTCTTCCATAATACTCGGTATCTCCTTCGCCGATAGCAGAGACACAACAATTTGTAGACTTTCGGTCGGCCATAGATAGCTCTTTGCCATAGGTACGAAAGCGATACCCGTTGATGTCGTATTTGTCAAATGAACGGACCTTATAGTCAAAACCATTAGCGACTTGTCTCAATTCAGCGTCCATAGACTCTGAACTAGCCTACAAGTTTAATACGAAAGGATTGTTGCATTAGCCGAAAATTAGAAGAAGAAATGAAATGGTCTAATGGAAATTACCGTTTGTTTGAACCAAGAGATGAACCCGGGATAGCCGCCTCCATACATTGCCAGAAGCTCATACTCTTCGACGGAATCCTTTTGGATCACCGCTCCATTCGAGAATTCGGCGACGTATCGACTGTATCAAATATCCAGGAATAAGAGCAGTTCAAAGGAATTAGAGGTTGCGAAACAATGTACCGAGAACTTACTCGATGTACGGCCGCACTTCTGTTAGGTTGTTCAAGATATACAACGTAATGGTCCGCCATTCGTCGACCTCCAACGATAAGGGAGTATAAGCACCGGCTGGTGCGAGCTTCCCTTTGAATAGGCTGAGGTTGGATCCACCCTTTTTAGGGTCGCCAGCATTGTACCGAGGCTTCGGATTATGCAAATGACGATTTTTGGCTTCGTAGTGTGCTGTCACGAAGTTTGCCGCCTCCTCAGTAATGAATGCCTCGGCCATCGATGCTTCAATTCGACGTTTATTTTTACATTTTTCTCGAAGCGTCTTCTGCATCCTCTCAGTTGCGTAGCACCAACGATTCTGCACGGGCCCCCCCAATCGTGCCTCGGTCGGGAGATGCAAAATCAAATGCTGCATTGGATTAAAGAAGCCCGGTGGAAAGATCTTCTCTAACTTGCAGATCAACTCCGGCGCCAACTCTTCCAGTTCTTCTAGCAAGCCAGGCGATAGTTCTTTCGCACAAAGAACACGGAAGAAATAGCTCAGCTCTGCCAGTACTAGCCATTCATCCTCAGGGATAAAGCCACGCAACATCACCGGCATTACCCGCTCAAGCCATATGTGCCAATCATGACTCTTGAGGCCAAATATTTTCAATTTTTCAAGGCTCGCTCCCCTCTTTAGATTCGCTGCATACCCATCGGGGAACATCAACTCATTTTTCACCCACAGGAGCATTTCCCTCATAACTGGCCTTCCAAGATTGAACCATGCCTTTGGCTTCGTCCAGTTCTTCTTTCCTTTTGGTTGTCGCATGTTTTGTAGCGGTCTATCACATAGAGACTGCTGATCGACTCTAGCCTTAGGATTATCCTTTGTTTTCCCCTCTATGCCGAACAATGTACCAAAGAGGGCCTCGCCGACATTCTTTTCAGTGTGCATCACGTCGATGTTGTGTGGGCAAAGGAGGTGTTTGAAGTAAGGCAGATCCCACAAGCATGTCTTGTGAGTCCAGGCGTGTTCGGAATTATACCCCTTGAAATACCCTGGACGCTCCGGATCCGGCTCGAGAGAGTTTAACTGATCCAGGGTCTGTTAGCCTGTCAATGCAGGTGGTGCAGAGTTTTTGACAACTCTACCTTTGATGAAGTTCTTCTTGTCTTTTCTGAACTTATGGCGAGGACCCAGGAACTGTCTATGCATGTCGAAGCAAGAAAACTTGCCACCCGCCTGCAGCCGACGAAACTCAAGAGCTGCCTTGCATGTGGGGCACGGGAACCTTCCATGCACACACCAGCCAACGAATAGCGCATACACCGGTGAGTCATGCATTGAGTACATGTACCACGCACGCATTAGGAAGTTTTTTTTTGTAGCGGCGTCGTATGTCTTGATCCCATTATCCCAAGCTTCTTGCAGTTCATCCTTAAGCGGCTGCATGTACACATTCATATTCTTCCCCGGATAGTTGGGCCCCGGAATTATCAACGTCAGGAAAATGTTCTTTCTTTGCATAATCTGTCCGGGGGGGAGATTGAGTGGAATGACAAATACAGGCCAACAACTGTATTGGGCTGCCATCATACCAAACACATTGAACCCATCCGTGCTTATGGCGAGTCGAGGATGCCTTGGATCTGCCGCTTTAGTATGATGTATTGCATCGAAGTGCTTCCACGCAAAAGCGTCCGATGTGTGTACCAACATCGGCTCCCCATCTGCATCTAGTTCGGTTCTTTTGCCCAATTTGTGCCATGTCATCTGTCTGGCCGTCTCTTCGACCATGAAAAGACGTTGAAGTCTTGGTATGATTGGCATATACTGAAGAACATTAACTGGGATTTTTGTCTGACTCTTCTCACCCATACCGTTGTCTACCTCAACATACCTGGAAGACTGGCAAACGGGACAATACTTCAAGTCCGCATACTCAAGCCTAAATAAGGCACATCCTTTCTCACAGGCATCTATCTTCTCATAGGGCATCTTAAGTACACGGAGGATTTTGTCCGACTGGTACAGGTTTGCAGGCATTACATGGCCTTTGGGTAGAAAGCGTCCAAATAGTGTCATCATCGCGTCGTAGCATTCTCTGCCCAAGTTGAATTGAGCCTTCAGAGCCATTACTTGTGCGATGGCATCCAGCTGACAAAGCTCAGTGTGCTCGTGGAGAGGACGTTTTGAAGACTCCAACATATCATTGAAGGCCTTTGCAGATTCCTCCATCTCATCGTCCGAATCCCGAGCATCATCAAAGTCTTCCACCATGTCTTCCATCCCGGTACCATGCTCGTCGGTGCGACGACGGCCCTCCTCAGCTCTGGCATGTTGGGCAGACTCACCATGAAATGTCTAGACCGTATAATTAGGCGTGAAACCCAACTTCTGCAGGTCTTTGATCATTTAAAACTCTGACTTCTTATGAAAGTTGTCGCACTTGAGACAGGGGCACCAGGTTGTTTCCTGTCCATTTGCAAATGCGGCCCTCACAAACCCATTGGTTTTTCTCATCCATTCACGGGTCATGTCTTTCTGACTAGTGCGACCGGTGTACATCCACGCACGATCACTCATCTTGCCTAGCTACTGGACACACAAGAAATACATACATAATTCAGCAAACCATACTCATCAGTTAATAGAGTTTGTCAATTTTATTATGTCCATGCAACCTAGACGCTAGTAGGTAAAGATAGGTCCTAATCCCACCCGAGTATGTGTAGATTGGGTTCGTTTTCCCATGCTCTGCTCCGGATCCGATGCAAAATTTCGGCAGCACCTCCCCGCTGTTCTCCTGATACACGTCTCGGCAATAAGCAGAGAGGATGTGTACCCGGAGAACAACAGGGAGGCACTGACGAAATTCTGCATCGGATCCGGAGTAGAGCATATGGGAAAACGAACCCAATCTACACATACTCGGGCTGTCCATGGATAACGTTGGACAATTCAAAAGAATCACGGTTATAAATATGCAAATGAATGCATATTTATAGATGTAACCCTTTCGAACAGGAGACGCATAGTGGTCACGCATACTGATGATTGACACCTACAGCTAGCAAGTTTCATCGGCACGAAGACCGAAACAGAGCAAATGAAGGGGGGAGGAGGAGATGTCATTTGTGCTCACCCACGAACGCAGAGGCGGAGCTCGTCGAACGCACGGGGAGGTCGTCGAACACCAGACCCTCGCAGCAACGAAAGAACTACACATTTAAATCAGAAAATATATGACCTAACTCATAATTCACAAATATATGACGGGGTGTCGGGTCGGGGTGTCGGGTTGACTTTCATTCCGTCGATGCTCCCTTCAACAACTCTCACCTCTCAAGTGGTGGTATATATGTATGGTGGGGCACTCCTTGCCTGTTTATTTCGACCGTCGGTGACGGTCGTTACTCCCATCCCTTGCTGCGTTACCAAGGTCTCACAGCAAGAGATGAGGAGCAACGACCACCTACGACAACAGCCGGTGTCTTTCCTCTTATAACATCTCTCATCTCTCAATGTTATTTCGACCGTCGGTGACGGTCGGTCTTTTCGTCCTCCCCCTGCTTTACCAAGGTCACAGAGGGGGAGGACGAGAAAGACCGACCACCTACGAACAGCCAGTATCCTTCCTTCAAGAGCATCTCATCTCTCACTCTCATCTCTTTCAAAAGGAAGCACCATCAGAATGAAAGTCATCCCTCGACCACTCGACCCCTCGACCCCTCGACGACCCTCGACCCTCGACCCCTCGGAGATTCTTTTCCTTCTTTTCTCTCCTCGACGACCCATGAACGACTACACCGCACCGAACTCCAGCCATCGACACAACGACCGGAACAGAGCAAATAGGGGAAGTTCAGGGAGGAGATGACAGTCGAGCTCACCCTTAGACCGTAGAGGCGGTAGTCGAACGACGATGACAACGGCAACGGGACCGACAGTGCTCCTGGAGGTGAAGAGAAGATCCCTGCACATGAAAAGCAATCCAACATAAGCACCGCAGAACAATATAATCAACAACATCTAACCTAACGGAATAAAAAGACACTATTTTTTTAAATGAAAATCCATACATAAATCCACCCATACATCTATATAGCATTCATCCATCTTTCCATCCATACATCTACACAGCATACATCCATCTAGCAATCCATATAACAACTACAAATTGTTCAAAATCACATATACATACATCCATCCACAGATTGCTGGCACCGCCCCTGTATACATACATCCATCTATCCATCCATCCTTACATCAATCTATCCATCCATCCACAGATCCATCAACTCCTAAATCCATACATGCAAAAAAATTAAGAATAAAGAGGGGACCGGTGCTCACCGTGGGCTGGGCAGAGGGGGCAGAGGGCAAGGAGGAGCTGGTGCGGCGGTGGTGGAGGAGGGGGGGGAGGAGGAGGGAGGGGGCAGCGCAGTGGAGGAGGGGAGGGGGCGCCGGTGGTGGAGAGGGGAGGGGGCCACGGTGGTGGAGGGGGGAGGGGGGAGGCGGTGGAGGGAGGGAGGGAGGGGGCGGGGGAGGGAGGGAGGGGGGGGGCGGAGGTGGGGGAGGGAGGGAGGGGGGCGGCGGTGGCGGAGGGAGGGAGGGGGGAGGCGGTGGAGAGGAGGGGGGACGGCGGCGGGGGTGGAGGGGGAGGGGGCGGCGGCGGGGGTGGAAGAGGGGGGTGCGGCGGCGGTGGTGGAGGGAGAGGGCGGTGGCGGCCTGCGCGGGAGGGGGTGGCGGCGGCGGCCTGTGCGGGAGGCAGAGGGTGGGGAGGCGGGAGAAAGAGATGTGGAGGAGGGCGCGCGCGCGGGGGGCCAAATTAACCCCCCGCATTGCCGTCTGTTTTTTTTTCTCTTTGCCGTCTGCTGGCGGACGGCAAAGAATTCTTTGCCGTCCGCCAGCAGACGGCAAAGAGGATGACCGTTAGACCGCCACCGCCGTGAAACTGTGGGCCCCTCTTACCTCTTTGCCGTCTGCTGGCAGACGGCAAAGATTTCTTTGCCGTCTGCCAGCAGACGGCAAAGAAGTGGCCCGTGTGACCTACCCAGTGCAGTACCCCCGTGGGGTCCACTTTGGACTTTGCCGTCTGCTGGCAGATGGCAAAGAACTCTTTGCCGTCTGCTGGCAGACGGCAAAGAGCTGGCAGATGGCAAAGACCCTGTTTGCCATCAGCTGGTTCTTTGCCGTCTGCTTTGAGAAGACAGACGGCAAAGAGCCTCTTTGCCATCAGCTGGCAGACGGCAAAGAGTTGGCAGATGGCAAAGACCCAGATTCCAGTAGTGATAGGCGTACTCGTGGGAAGTAGGCGAAGATGTCGTACGTCCAAAGGTGAAGATGCCTTGATAACACTTGGCGAAGATGCCGAAGTGGTGGTGGTAGCCGTATCTTCCTCTTGGTGGTGCTTGTCTCGCGGTCTTCTCTTGTGCTCATGAAGGTTGGCCGCAGCTTGATGTAGAGCTTGTTGGGACTTGTAGGTGTACGTGTCTAGACCATTTTCATGTTGATGGTGTCGTTGTCGTGCTTGAGCTCGTAGTAGATGTCGTTCATCGTCATAGTGCACATGATGCTTGGAGGTGACTTGCCCTTCATGACAATGTGGATCAAGAATGTGATGATGGTCGCCATGTAGATGTGGATGTGGACGAATTATGCTTGCATCGCATGAGCGCTCCGAAGATTTGCCACTTGCTCGCCGCCGCCTTGAGGATGACGAAGGGGACGAAGACTTGTTGTTGCACTACAAGAAATATGTCAACTTGTGACCTTCTATTAGTGACCCTGGAAGAATTGGTCATAAATCTATGACCATTTGAGACCAATTGGTCAAAAGCTGTTCGGGGGGCTCCAAACCCTAAACCATAACGACCATTTTGGTCAGACAGGTCGTAATTTCCTTACACGAAATGGTCGTAAAGCAAACAGCACTGGTCCGCTGCCTTATTTCTAGCTGATAAAGACCAATATAAATGGTAATAGCCTTGTAAATTGTGGTGCATTGCTATGACTAGGCACCACCTCATTAGTTTTGCCTATGTCTCATGTCTATGTGTCAATTTTTGCCCTAGGTTGTGAAGCAGCCTATATTTCTATCATTCCCAAAATTCCCAAAAAAATTGGGCATTCTTTACTATCCAAATCATTGCCTCATGAAAATATTCAACTCCATTTGCCTGGTAAATCCTCCTTGGCAAATTTCCAAAGTTTTTGTTCACCTAGAACCATTGTGAAGGAAGTACTAGCTAGGCATATCGTAATGAGCTGAATTTTTGCCACATCTTCTATATTCCCAAATCATAGCTCTCCACAAAATTTGAGCCCCATCTAACAATCCATGTGAGCTCACCATCCAATCTTTGTTTCTGGTAATATTTTCAGTTTGTGAAGCAACTATATTTTATGTTAATTTATAATTGCTGAAAATTTACCACGACATGACACTGCCCATAGAACCTCCCTCCACCAAATTTTAGCTCATTTATTATTGCCAATTTCCCTCAACATGTTTCCCAATTTTCTGTTCAGTGGAGAGCACTGTGAAGGAAGTACAATTTTTATTTATCCAAATGGTATGAATTTTTTAAAGTGCCTTCATATTCCCAAATTATCATCCTCCTCCAAATTTCAGATCAATCCATTCATTCATTTGAGTCCAGCTTCAACATTCATATTTTTGTCCAGTGTGGTACTTTGCAAAGCAAGTGACACCTAGGCTCCTCCATTTGAGCTGCAAATTTTCCAAGACAGTGTCCTTAGTAGATGATCAACCTCGGCCAAAACTCAGGCCCATTGGCCATGTGCATTTTCCCCACCACTAATCAAACACTTGGCTGCTAATTCATGTTTAAGCTCACTTGAGTCTCCTCATGAGATTCTTCTATTGCCTTCTTCTTCCTGACACCTACCGGGGGAGTTCCCAACCCACTAGACATGCCTAGGCCATCCAGAACGCGTGGCAACGCCATGGTCATGCGGTGACCACGCGGCGGGCAAGCGAGTTTACGCGCTCTGGAGTTGGGGCCCTCGGCCATCGTCCAAACCTTGATGTATCGCCACCAAACCATGTATTTATGATTAAATAGATACTTATGTACCAAGAAATGATTTTTGGAAAAAATAAAGAGCAAACTATGAGGCAACTGCAGTTCAAATTTGGCCCGCTTCCTACTAAATCGGCAGAAATTTGTCTTTTTCATGAGAGGTGGATCAAAGATTTTTACACCCAACCATTTGGTTATGTCCTAGTATTTTATAAAATTGATTTGGTACAATTTTGCAACAAATATATGGTAGGTCCTTCACAAAAAACTCATTTTGCGCACTGAGAAAATGGAAAATGAAATTTCCGTCCAAAGAAAATGAAAACTTCCTTAGGCAACATTGTTTTCCATTCCAAGATGCACCCTTGTGCACAATATTAGATCATTTGAACAAACTATGCCATGAATGTGGCCATAAGATTGATCATTTGGCTTGAAAGCCATGAATCTCCACACATGATAGCTCATTTCTGAGAACACTTTTTAAAAATAATTGCCGTAGTACAAGTTTATTATTTTTCCTGGTAACTTGGTCACATATAATGACACAATGCGAAGGTTTTCCAATTTTTTGATTTTTTTAGAATTTTTCATGCCCGTTTCAAAAATGCGGTCAAAACGGTGGGCATGACCGTTCCTAGCTAGTGGTTCAATCTTGGAAAACTTTTGGTGTTTCTCTGATTAAATAGATACTTTTGTACCTAAAAATGATTTTTAGAAAAAATAAAGAGCAAACTATGAGGCAGCCGCAGTTCAAATTTGACCCACTTCCAGCTGAGCCGGCGAAATTTTGTCTTTTTCACGAGATGTGGATCAAAAATCTTTTAACACCCAACCATTTGGTCAATTGTACATTAAATATGGCCTAATATTTTAGAAATTTGATTTGGTCCAATTTTGCAACAAATATATTGTTGGTCCTTCACAAAAAAACTCATTTTGGACACTCGAAAAATGAAAAATGATTTTTTCGTTATTCGAGGAAATAACACTACTACTTATTAGGAAACTTAACAAACATTGTCATGAAAAGAGAAGCAAACTTACCACCGGACGTCGTGGTGCTGCGTTGGAGCTCACGCTGCAATGGAGCTTCGCCGGGCGCCGTGGTGCCGCGTTGAAGCTCTTGGCGTGCCGTTGAGAGCTGCAACGGAGGTTCATGGGGATGTCATCGGTGCTGCGTTGAAGCTTTTTCATGCTTGGTGCTTTCATGACATATTGATGTGATAAAACGATCACCAATGCGTAGATCGGGCGGCTGCTAGGTGGATGATTTCTAGAAAAATCATCTGGCTGACTGGTAGCACCCATTGTTAATCGATTACGACCAATTTAGATGGTCATAATGTCATCAAAGCCTATACTTTGTTCTGATTGGTCTATGGGCATGTCACGCGGATCAAGCATCAGAAACCGTCGGATATAGCCAGATCCAACGGCCCACACCCCTCACCCTCTCACCCACCCACCGCGAGCTACCCTTAAAAAACCCACCGTGAGCTCCTCTCTCTCCTCCGCGCAGCGAACCCTAGCCCCTCTCTCCCCCGCACACCACTCCTCCTCCCTTCCAGATCACAACCGCCACCTCCTCCCTTCCAGATCGCCGCCGCCACCTCCCTCCGGCGGAGCTCCCCGCACACACTCTTCCTCCTCCCCATCCCCACCGTCGCTCTCCTCTGCCCCGACCCCGTCGCCATCATCTCGTCTCCCCCCTCCAACGCCTCGATCCCGCCCACCCGCCCGATCGGATCCGGCCAAATCCCGCACCGGCGGCCATGGAGAACCTGATCTCACTCGTCAACAAGCTGCAGCGCGCCTGCACTATGCTCGGCGACCACGGTGAGGAGAGCGCCCTCCCCAGCAGCAACAGCAGCAGCAGCACGCGATGAGCGGCGTGAGGTGGGCGGCGAGGCCGACGACCTTCACGGCGGCGCAGTACGAGGAGCTGGAGCAGCAGGCGCTCATCTACAAGTACCTCATCGCGGGCATCCCTGTCCCGCTGGATCTCCTCTGCCCCATCCGCCGCGGCTTCGACTCCCTCGTCTCGCGCTTCTACCACCACCACACCCGTACGTTCTCCTACCTCGGCAGAGTATTTCTTCTATAATCCACATGCACGCTTTTTGCATTGGGTTAGTTTATTCGTCCTTCCTTGTCATGGGGGTTATTCATGTCTGGTTGTTGGGAGCCTTACCCACGCATTCACTCGCTCACCAATGGTCCTGCCATGCCACGGACGATTTCAGCGAGCCGTCCTGCATCGCATCACATGAACCTATTACAATAATTTCAGCTAGATTTGGGCTGCTGTTGCTTGTTTGAATCTGTTCTAGTTTCGTTACACATAGTTGCCCACATGACCAGTAATTGCGTAGTGCTAGGAAGCTAGGTACTACCACTACTACTTGGGATCAACTAAGGGGGCGTGTTATTTCGCGTAATAAGAATCCTCCTAGTTTCAAGCAAGCAGTTCTGCATGAACTCGTGCTGTTAAGAGTAGTTCAAGCGAATCTCAGTACGAGTGGGTATGCCATATGCGGTTCTGTGCCTTGACATTTGAACTCCTTTGGCACACCGATCTGTAGTATTATTCTCCCTTCTTACATGGTCTTGGATGTACAAAGGAAGTGCTTTGTTTTCTCAATGTCAGTGGAACAGATGAAAACAGAATTGATAACTTCTCTTTTGGTCTTGTCATGTGCTGAAAGTAAGTGGTAGCATCAAATGCAAATTTATCAGTGATGATCCATAGCTGTCAACCATTGGTTTTAATATGCAAACAACAATAGTGCTAGAGATGCTACAATATATTTAATGTATACTTTGTTGTAAGTTCTTGCTTACATTAGTGTCTTTCATTTCTGTCCTAATTAATGTGTAACTGAGAATGAACATATTTCTCTCTTTTTAGACTGCTAGATTGTACAAGAACGATCTGCTCTAGTCTAAACAAGTTGGGATCCATAAATACAATAGGACTTCGTTTGTGTTTCACCTAGCTTGTAACTAATATCCTTACTGCTAATTTACCTCAAGTTTATCTGAACATGGTTGAAATAAGCGCTGCAAATTTTGATCTCTAAAATCAATTTTTACCCCAAGTCCTTAAGTAATTATTTTCATTACATCACAGTTAGCTGAGAATATTGACTTGAATATTTTATATATGCCCTGATGCATGTACACACACGGTTGAGCAAATATCGAGCTGCAGTGGAACAACCTGGAATTAGAGAAGTTCAAGGACAAGATCAATGAGGTGACCGACGTTATGGCGGCTGTGTACGGCGGCGACCACAAGTTCTGCGGTGAGTTGGCTCCATCTCCTACCCCTAGCTCCCTCTTTTCTGCTCCTATAGCATTCTCTGTTGGTTTAGAACACTAGCAGCAGGATTCTACCATGTATACCTACTAAGCAGTAGGAGCTCAAACACCCCGTGTACACCAGCAGCTGGATTGGTTCTATATATACTAGCAGCGGTACCTCAAGTACATGTAACTGGACTCCCAAGTTCTTTCCAGGGTGTTGTTCTTGTAAATTCTTCCATGTCTTGCTCTTTTGCTGGTGCCACTACACATGTTAGATTGTTAGCTGTACTTGTTCCATCTCAAATTACTTAAGTGTCATTCATATGTATAACATAATTGTATTGCAAAAAAAATCTTCTTTATAAATTATGTTGGCTAAAGAAATAAGCTATGTACAACACACACATAGATAGGCAATCTTCTTCTGTTTCCATTTTCAATGTGTTATTTACATAATTTCTTCATTGTGGATTGCTTCTCCTTACTGCCTCCTAGTCCCCCTTTTCTTTGTGTTGTCACTTTTGCTTGTGGTAGCCATTACGTAGTTGAATCCTGTCTGTCTACTAATTATCAGTTAATAGTATTTGGCTTCTATGTGATGACATGTGTTGATAGATAGATACTTCCTCCATCCCATAATGTAAGACGTTTTTGCAAGCTAAACTAGTTGTAAAAATGTCTTACATTGTGAGACGGAGTAGTACTAGATATATGTTTTCTAGGTTACATGCTAATTGTACTCCTTCGGTTAACTCTTTTAAACATGACTTAGTTATTTAAACCCTGCCCTGCCTATGTATATGCCAAGTGTAGCTTCCCCTAAGATATTCACTTTGCAACTCCATCTATTAATTCTTTGATGCGGAATGCAATTTGCAGGAAGCTCGATAAAGCTTGGACGTTGGTGAGGGCTCCGACGGTGGTGATGCTGCTGGGCTGGTTGTGGCCTCATGCGTGGTAGTAGGCTAGGCTGGCCCTTGACTTCAACAGTTTGACTACCTCCTCTGCTCCTGCCTCTGCACCACAAACCTCTGGTGAACTCCGGTGAACTCGTGCGGCTACCTTCTTCACTGTGATCATCTTAGTTCTGTTGCTCTGATGCATTGAGTTGTATACCTGGTTATTAGAGGTTTTTTCTGCTAGTACTTCTGGTAAGGCAATATAATTGGTTGTTTTGTGCTGCTGGCCTAATTAAACATGATCAGTATGTATACTTCTTTGAGATAGACATTTCATGCATGTTTATGAGGTACGAATTCCACAGATGTCACAAAATATTGGTGTCCAAGTGTCTCTTCTTATCTTTATATTTGCTTAGCTAAAATCTTAGAGTAACCATAATTGTACTTGACAAGTAAACATTAGCATCTTAAATGATCAGCTTACTGATGTAGTAGTAGAAACTTCATGGTTGATCCTGATTGCTGAACATGGGAGATGTATCTTCTTTTGCATATCAATTACATAGCAGTACTTGTAATGGAATAGGTTTATTCTCATATTCTTGGTTTGGGATAATCTCAATTTGATGTCATTCGTTCTATCTAAATGTGGTGTAATTTCGTACAAGTGTGTGTCCCGATTTACATGCTTGCTCTTGTACATGTTGCTTTCTGTTTGAGCCTATGCTGTAAGTAATACTGAGATGTTCATGGGGGCGGTGGTTCTTTATGTGATGTTGGTCCTGGGAAGGGCATGCATTGTTTATTTCTAGAGTTTTTGTGTTTGTGAAAGATGCCATGTTCACTACATGTGAAATCTTTCACTCCTAGATATTCCATGTTCACCGAATGTTTATTTTGTTATGTGCCAACTTAAATGCTCTAAACAATTTACATGTTAATAACGAGTGTCGAGTTATGCGCTTTTTGTCAATTACATGTACCTTTTATTGGTTATTAATTATGATTCTTATAGATTTACAGCTCTTAATTATGCTTCTATTTCATTGTTGACCCTGCAATAAAAGACTGTTAATGTGGTTAGTAGTATGATTTTCATGTCTAGCCAAATGATTTTTTGTGCTTTCCAAAGTGATATGTACCCAACTGCTTGCTTGTATACTTGTTCTGTATTTTGTTCTTAATTGTTTTTATTGTTAGTAGTACTAACAATGTGGATTTCCTCTCACAAGAGCTCTATGCAAAAGAAGCTCCATGCAAAAGCAGATTGAAAGGAGCAAGAGAGTTTGTGACTGCTATACAAGGAGGTCCATGCTGAAGAAGATTGACAGGAGCAGTAGAGCTTGTAATCCTGTGATTGCCATTGTATTTGTGTTGTATGATGTATCTGTGTTTACCCACACAAAAAAAGTATCTGCATTGTAATACTATGATTGCCATTCTAGTTATTATTTCAAACATTGTTTTTTTGTCAGTGCTGATTTAAATATTGGTTACTTATTTACTATCAAATTGAAATATGAAGAACTGACCCTGGGACCCATTACTAGAAACTGACAATTGGGACCCATCTTATGAGAAAAAAACTAAAACTCTTGAGCCATGAAGGCCACGGCCCAAAAATTAAAAAGGCTGAATTTTTGGGCTTGACCCATGTAGCTGAACAGAATTCGTAGGAAAAATAATAATAGGAAGACCGAATTGTTGGGCTTGGCCAAGTAAAGCACTGACCGAATTGTTGGGCTAGGCCCATGTAGAACAGCAAATAGGATTGGGCTGATTCTAAGCAACGACCTTTTCATTTGGTCGCAAATTTGCCACATCAGCTTGCCACGTTGGATCCGACGTGGCCTAGGCTGGTTGCCAGCGATAAAAACAAAAGGTCGTAGGACCAACGACCTTTTGTTTTGGTCGTTGCCTTCTACGACGATATCACAGAGAAGGTCGTTAAGATTCATTAAAGACGGTCAACTTTTGACCAATTGTTTTTGGTCATAAAAAGGTCGCAAATGAAAAACAACGACCATTCAGCGACCAATAGTGATGGTCGCAAGTTGACATATTTCTTGTAGTGTTGGACAACACTTGTCGGATGTCCTCCATGTGTTTGTCCATCCTTTCGCTTTGGTAGTCGAATGTGTCGTCGATGTAGTCCCTTGTTCATGCTTCGGATTGTCGTATGTTGGTGGCGAGGTTCTCGATGCGCTTGCGCAAGGTAGATTGTGCGCCTTACGTTGCTCGTTGTAGTTCGACGGTGTGAGTGATGGTGACATAGTTATTCGCGCCGTCGTTGTCACCGAAGACCGGAGATGATGTGCTTTGCCTATCCATCACAAGACTCGAACAAATGTGAGTGGAAGAAAGGAAAGAACTACACCAATGTACCTTATCCAATGTTGAAGATGGATCAATGATCACTCAATAATGTATTATGGAAATAACACAATTGGTACCGGATCTTGTCGATTCTCACACCTACACAAGCAAGGCTTATGGAGTAGCTTGGTGAGGATAGTGGCACAAAAAATTTGATGCAAATTGTTAGCAAGAGTCAATAATGTTGAAAGAGATTCACAAATTTGCAAGTGCAACAAGTAGACCAATAGCAATGAATGGCACACGGAAACACACACACACACACACGGATAGATAAATGGGGTCGTGCAACCAAGGAATGAGCTCAAAATGTGGAATCGACAGAAAATGCTCTTGTTGCACAACTCTAGAGAGACGCTAGCACGATTGCTCAATATGCAAGATAAGATACTTGTGCACAACCTATAAGAGACAAAAATGCAACGACTTCTATCCCGAGTATGCTATGTATATATGATTCCCGGTGTTCCTCTCAAGATGATCCAAGATGATCGGATATGACAATCTTATATGCAATGTGGCGATGCTACAGCTATTGCTTACAAGCTCTTTGTTTTTCTCTTTACTTAAAAGCTTATTATCTTTTTTTTATATGGCCACTTATGCGAAATGCACAAACCAAGATAGCAATTGTGTATATGCGGGAACAATCTTGTGACACAAGAGATGATATGATGATACCAAGATGAGGATACCAAAATGATATGGTATGTATGCAATCGAAGGGCGGATCGATGATCACTAATGTGCACAAGTAACATTGCCGGCAATACTCAAAGGCTAGTCACGATAGGAAAGTGACGCAAAATGGGCTAGGGGTTAACAATGCAATGGCAAGGAGAATGTACAATGATGTCATCGAGGTTACTGTTCCTTGCTTACGGTTGATGTTGTCAAAATGGTGAAGTGGTCAATGTCGATGACGACCTCGTGGCGATGATGAGTGGCGGTGTTCTCGATGTTGAACCGTTCCTAACTAGCCAAAACACCTTAGGAAACAAAAAAACTGTGAATTTAAAATCTCAAATATCAAATGGTGGTAGCGGAATGCGGTGGTGGTTAAGGAAGTATTGGTGGAAACCCGGCCAAAATGGGTTAAGGTGGCGGAAGGATGTGATGGGCTGTACATGGTGTCGGAGTTGAAGGCACGGTCCCTAAGTAGCTGAAACACCTTAGGCGACACAAATCAGAATTCAAGCGACCTCAAATGAAATGGGGAACAAAATGGGTTAGGTTGCGTAAGTCGGTGGTGGTAATGCGGATGATATGGAGGAAGCCCTAGGCAAAGATGCCAAAGTGCCAAAAAATTTGATGGAGTCAAATGATGGTGGAAGTATTTTTGTGTGATGGGGGATGTCAATAGCTTCAAAACGAGCTAAAGAACGTCCAAATCTGAGTCCGAATGAATTAGTTATGGACAAAACGGTGAAATATGGGAGGCTGAATTCCCAGGGGTCGGACATCCGGGGTCGAGGCCGGAAATCCAGGACTTGATGTCTAGAACCGCGCGTGAAATTGCGCTCCAGGAGCCGGATGTCCAGGCTACGGGCCGGATGTCTGGGGCGGTAGATGTCCGGGGCCACGGGCCGGATGTCCGGGCTCCAACTCCGAGGATGAACTCGATGAACTCGATTTGGGGGCGAAAATTGATGATTCCAAGGGCAAAATTGGAGAGATTTCGTGGATGGAAAGTGGGGAAATTTGGGGAGAAGGTAGATCTACTCAATACACAACGAATCCATGAATCAAAATCAACAAAACATCATCAAACCAACAAATCACAACAAAATTGGGGGCTATTTTTTTGTGGGGATTTTTGAAATTAGGACAAAATCAAAGCAAAATCAGGCTAGAAAACTATGGGGGGGACTCCAAATTCGTGAGCAGCATGGCTCATGATACCAAGATGATGTAGGGTGGAACCCTAGGGGCCGATCTTTCATGATTGGAGCAGATCCTGCAAAGAACACGAAGAACACAAGAGGGGAAACGAGAGCAAACACTCAAATCAACGAGAAACGGTCACACATGTGCTAGATCCACATACAAATAGAAGTCACAACGATCCAAGGATAACAAGGGAGGATACAAGGTAGCTAGTTCTTCCCAATCCGTGAGGAGATGTGGTCTTGAATCCACGAGGGGATCTTCCCTTGACGGGGTCTTGAATCCACTTGGGGGATCTTCTCCTAGGAGGCCTCGGTCTCCAATACAGTAGGGGTACAAGTGGATGAGCAATGCTCTAATCTCCAAATGAGCTAAGACAATGCTAACCCTAACTAGGAGGAGGAGGGGGTCTATATATAGTGCTAGTGTAAGTTGGGGCGAAGGGGTACATGGGCTTTTGACCCGGATACACTGCACGCAGGCAGGCGGGGCCGGATATCCAGGCATCGGGTCGGATGTCCGGGCGTTCGAGGAGGGGCCGGATGTCCGGGGCATGGGGGCCCGATGTCCGGGCTGGCTTCGGTTGCGTTCTGTAAAGGATGCCGGATTTACGAGCTGGGGCCGGATGTCCAGCGGCTCGCGTCGGGCCGGATGTTTGGGGCCTGGGCCAGATGTCCGGTGCCTAGAGATGCTCCTCGGCTGTGCTATTGTTGTGGCCGCTGTCTTTAGGGGCCGGATGTCCGGGCCAGGGGCCGGATGTCCGGTTCCTGGGAACTTCCTCCGGTTCCACTCATCGGTTGTCTTTATCCATGCACTTGGGGACTTGTCCGTGATCCCGAGCTTCTCCGAGAGGGTCTTCTTGATACCTAAGCAGATGTAGTGTCTTTGCATGAGGTAGCAACCATGTCTCGCACGAATGGAAAGGGGAAGCATTTAGGAGTGGGTTACCTTGTGTCCAATGGCATATGCTTGAGGTCTCATTGTATGTCCACTTGGGGCTTGAGGAGTAGTTGTAGTGTATATGGGGATGATCGTAGGATGCTCCACATCACATCTCTATATCGCAAAACTATTGCAAGGAATCAAACTTATCATATTCAGTGATCTACTTGAAAGTTTTTATTATATCCCTCTCAAAAGGTGTGTCCATCAAAAGATGATTGTGACAAACTAAAAAGCAAGCAAAGTAAAGACTCATATAATAATCGATGCTCCAAGCAAAACTCATATCATGTGATGAATAAAAATATAGCTCCAAGTAATTTACCGATGGTTAGTATAACAAGCAAACCATCAACTGTAGGTACTGTTGTAAACCCATTCATATTTTTTTATTGCATAATACCTACTGTATTCTAACTTCACCATGACTTATACCCCGGTACAATCCATAGATTCATCAAAACAAGCAAACTATGCAACAAAAATAGAATTTGTCAAAAACAGAATAGTCTATAACGATATGGACAAATGCACTACTTTTGTAACACCAAAAATTCTAAAAAATTAGGAAACTGTGGATTTGTATATCAATCATGTGTAAAAACTTGAGAATTTTATCTCATTCCAGTGAATTTAAACAATTCTACTACCGGGCGTAAACGTTTCTCTTTTTTACAGAATCAAATCAACTATCGACCAAATCATCCCAAAGGCTTTACTTGGCGAAAACACTAATTTAAACACGAAAACACAACTATAAGAATAGAATAATTTTGTGCACACTCAAAAATAGAAAAGAAAAAGGAAAAATAAAGATAACTATTGGGTTGCCTCCCAACAAGAGCTATTGTTTTACGCCCCTAGCTAGGCATAATGCATAGTTTCAAGTGTTGTTATCCTTCATTCCCAAGTCCTTCTTAATCAAATCTTCCAAAACATCTATTAATAAATATCTATTCTCATGTACCTCTTTCCTAGTGGCAGAGCTTAAACTATTGAATGGTCTTTGTTCGGTAATTTTAACATTCATTACTCCAAATTCCGAATCATCAGCATAAACATCTTCATATAAAACATGTATTTCATCTTCAATAGGTTCCCTAGCCATCTCCTCAAACCACTCATTACCAAATCCTTCACCAATACATTTAGTGATCCACTCAAATTTATCACAAGTATGGTGGTACAAAGTTTTAATAATTTCAGCATAAGGAACTCTCCTCCTAAGATTCTAACTATGAGCAAAATAATCTTTGGATTCCAAATTATGTATAGTATGTTTATCATGGAGAGTTTCTTCTATTGGAGGATGCCCAAAATTTATCCTATAGTAAGAAAAAAAATCTCCAGCTTCTCGGATTATATAGTCGAATTCACACATAAGGATAATAGCAGCAATCTTCTTTCTTTTGGGATCATGAATGTTGGGAAGTTCATAGAATATCTTTTGTTGTGCCGGATGAATATGCAAAAAAAAAATTCTAACTTAACCACAAGCATAGCAATAGCATCCACATAGCAATTTGTTTTATCAAGAATAGATCCTCTAATTATGGGTATGACTCCCATGCAATCAAAAAAATCCTGAATAATATTCTTCCCGATAATATCCCTGCTACCCACATGATAGACTTTAGTTTTGAAATTGGTGGGAGCTTTAGTTTCCGGATGATCATGATTAAGAACACAAGATTCAAGTTTTTCCTCAAGAGTCTCACAAGCGCTATCTTCAGTAGCGCTTTCAACAATAACTTTCTCAAATTCATACATGATAACATCTTCAAACAAGCAAACAAAAATATTTTTGTGTTTTTTGTAAAACTGTTTTAGTAGTGGGGGAGATGAAAATGAGAGAAAAATGGCAAATCAAAGTAAGAACAAATAGATGATAGTTTATGCGAAGGTGCTTGATAGGTCTTGGTGATGTCTCCTCGGCAACTGCCAGAAACTCTTCCTGCTACTTGTGAGCTGTGTTGGGATTTCCTCGAAGAGCAGAGGACGATGTAGTACAGTAGAGATAAGTATTTCCCTCAGTTAAGAACCAAGGTTACCAATCCAGTAGGAGGACCACACGAAACCTCGTTAGCAGCACCTACACACAAAAGAGCAAATACTTGCACCCAACGCGATCAAGGGGGTTGTCAATCCCCTTGGCGGTTATTTGCAAGGATCAAATCTGATAGTGATAGATAGATAAATAAATACAACACAAAATAAAGTAATGGTAAATAAATTGCAGCAAGGGATTTTTGGATTTAATATATGATAAAAGTTGACCCGATGGCCAGTTTTCACTAGAGGCTTCTCTCTCGAACAAAAAACATACGGTGGGTAAACAAATTACTGTTGGGCAATTGATAGAAAAGCGCATAGTTATGATGATATTCAAGGCAATGACCATGTATATAGGCATCACATCCAAGACAAGTAGACAGACTCCTCCCTACATCTACTACTATTACTCCACTCATCGACCGCTATCCAGCATGCATCTAGAGTATTAAGTTCATGAAAAATGGAGTAACGCCTTAAGCAAGTTGACATGATGTAGACAAAGTAAACCCAATCAATATGAATAAACCCTATAGTTTTCCCTTAATGGCAATAATACAAATACGTGTCTTGTCCCCTTCCGTCACTGGGATATAGATCACCGCAAGATTGAACCCATTACAAAGCACCTCTCCCATTGCAAGATAAATCAATCTAGTTGGCCAAACCAAATAAATAGATCGGAGAGAAATACAAAGCTATAATAATTATGCATAAAAGAATTCAGAAAATACTCAAATATTTCTCATGAATAATCTGATCATAAACCCACAATTCATCGGATCCCAAAAAACACACTGCTAAAGAAGATTACATTGAATAGATCTCCAAGAACATTGTATGGAAGATCAAAGAGAGAGAAGAAGCCATCTAGCTACTAGCTATGGACCTGTAGGTCCATGGTAAACTACTCACACATCATCAAAAGGGCAGAAAGGTTGATGTAGAAGCCCTCCATGATTGATTCCCCCTCTGGCAGAGAACCAAAAAAGGCCTCTAGATGGGATCACGGAAGAACAGAAACCTGCGGTGGTGGAAAAACTATTTTTGGGTGGCTCTCTGTTGGTTTCCCGATTTTAGAGAATTTATAGAGGTGGAATTAGGTTAGATGGAGCCATGAGGAGCCCATAAGGCATCAGGATGCGCCCACCCCTTGGGCATGCCCTGTGATAGAGGCTAAGGTGTCACGTCTTTCGATGAAATGATGGCTAAGGTGTCCTATGATTGTGATTGAATTGAATGTCCACCACCACACATGTGTTATCCTCTTGCACCTTCACCCTCATTCTTGCAGAGCAACCTATCCTCTGTGAGGTTTTGTTTCACTTCCTATCAGCTTCTGAAATAGTTGGATTGTGTTTCCCTTGGCACACGAACACAAAGTACTTATGAACATCATTTCCCCCAGTCTTTCTGACGCCAAAACCAACGTGCCTAGCGTATCGGTTGTAAAACTCCTAGGCTTTTTCTACATTCTTGATTGCCATCTTCAGTCTTGGTATTAGATAACCTAGGAGATCCGGCTTCTGCAGAAAAAACAAACAATATATAAAAATGCAGTTTTTAATATACTTTCCTGAGACCCTTTGTTTCTCCAAAAAAAATGTTGGATCATATCAGTTGCAAATATTTATTATTTTATTTTGTTCATGCACATGTTTGTATGATCGCAACTCCAGCGGAGTCAGCTGCTGGCCCGTTGGGATGGGGCAGGGCGGAGTTATCATAGCCGGGTGCAGGAGTGGATCACGAGGAGGTAAGAGGGGTGAAGTTGGCCTCTCACTTGTTTGCTTCCTCTTGGCTTGTGGTGGTTGTGGAGGTACGCCAATCCTGATATTAGTTTTCTCTTTTCTTCTAAGTAGCAATCCATCTATCTCATGTCACATACGCTCATGATTTGTAGCAGCAGCATCCCTTGGAAGTAGTGTGCACATCACTTTCCTTCATGTGTGTGTGTGTGTGTGTGTGTGTGTGTGTGTGTGTGTGTGTGTTTTGTAATTGTCCTTACATTTGGTTCACTTGCTGCTCGCTCACATTAATTTTCCACACCAGGATAACCCCCATCGTTATATGCTAAACCTGAGCTAACATCCTCCTCCATCAGTCTGCTGGTGAATCCAAATAATCCACGTGGGTTTTCCGGTGTCACCCAATTAGCACTAAAAAAAGACACATCCGTGACATTATGGCCCGAATGAAAACTTTTTCTGTCATGCTTATGACACTTCTATGATGATAATTGTGACAAAAAACACGTATCATCATAGATGTGGTGGGCTCCTACTTCTATGACAAAAAATCATGATAGAAAATAGGCTTTTCATCCTGGGCGGGCCGGAGACGCATCTGCATGACATTCTTTGGGCCGTCCATGATGGAAAAAATCATGGTAGAAGCGAGGGCAAGGAAAATATCGGGGAGTTCCCGGTTACGGTGGGTGGTCAGGGACGAGTGATTCACTGTGGTTTGCGTGTTTCTCTCGTATGCGCGTGTGTGCAAGCCATTGGCTAACTGAACCTGAGCAAGACGTTCGCTTACTGAACCCGAGCGATTGCACTAGCTACGTTACTGAACCCGAGCGATCGATCTCTTGGTTGTTAACTGAATCTGAG
The DNA here is from genome assembly GCA_011799875.1 of Thinopyrum elongatum. Taxonomy (NCBI): domain Eukaryota; kingdom Viridiplantae; phylum Streptophyta; class Magnoliopsida; order Poales; family Poaceae; genus Thinopyrum; species Thinopyrum elongatum. Next base: position 375,564,469 of record CM022303.1, on the reverse strand, counting down.
CGATTCATTCATTGTTGACTGAACCCGAGCGATTCCTTCACTGCTGCTCCTAACTAAACCCGAGCGGTCGATCGCTGCTGCTGCTTACTGAAGCCGATCGAGGCCCCATGCGAGACGTGGCCAGCCGGTGTTGGGTTGCCTCTCGATGAACAGTGACCGTTGCTACCGTGCACACGGTATGTAGAACGAGTCGAGACGTGGTGAGTCGAGCCGGCTCATTGGCTGTGGATGAACAGTTTCCGGTGGGGGTTGAATGAACTGGACCCAGTGGTAGTAGGTTATTGCCGCTGGATGAACAGGACCTCGAGGAGGCTGCCACACCCTAGCCGGTTGGGGTGGATGAAAAGGACCCCGTGGAGGCTAGATGAACAGTAGCCGGTGGAAGCTAGATGAACAGTACCTGGTGGAGGCAGGAGGAAGTCGCGGTGGATGAACACTAGCAGGTGGAGGCTGGAGGAAGTCGATGGTGGATGAACAGTAGTTTGTGGAGGCTGGAGCAAGGTAGTCAATAGTGGATGAATAGTAGCCCTGTGGAGTCCTGTTTTGCGGTACGCCACACCCCTCCTGATGAACAGGACCCCATTTCGGTCGTAGGAGGCTGGAGAGAAGTCCATTTCCTCCATTTTGCGGTATGCCACACCCCTCCTGATGAACAGGACCCCGTTTCGACCATAGGTGGTTGGAGAGAAGTCTGTTTCCTCCGTTTTGCGGTATGCCAGACCCCTCCCGATGAACAGGATCTTGTTTCGACCATAGGCGGTCGAACAGAAGGCCGTTTCCTCCGTTTTGAGGTACGCTAGACCCCATTTCGGCTATTTCGTCCAAGCCGGTTGACTCCCGTTGAACAGGATGCATTCCGACCCAGTCGGTTGCCTCCCGATGAACATGATGTTGTTTCTCCATTCCGACCCAACCGGTTGGCTGCCGATGAACAAGACGTCGTCATTGTACGCATTCAAGACCATGCCCGTATGTACGTACGTGGCCGTCTTTTTTGTAGCGTCGCTATCGTATGTGTACATGATTAAGATGGGACTGTCTGAACTGCTACCGCTCCTTACTCGACCATGGTTCATTGTGGTAGATAGACCGATCGACCGGTATGTATGTCCACATCTGCGACCACACAGACAATGGTAGATACGCTTCGACCTGGTGGGTCCCAGCTATTAGGCAGGATAAGAACGCACTTCCTTGCATGCGAAGATATAGCTAGTGGGTCCCAGCTGTCAGGGGGAGGAATCTTTTTTTTGCCTAATAAGAAGGCACTTCCTTGTGTGCAAAGATGTAGCTGGTGGGTCCAGATATTAGCCTCACCACGTACAATCCTCTTCCGATGGCTGTCATTCATGGACCATGTTGATGACACCGTGCCGAGAGCACCAACACGGTGGACGACGGCGAGGCCTAGGAAGGGAACGAACCAGAGCCGGGGAAGACACGGCAGTGGTTTCCCACGCGGAAGGGGGTACGATGGTTCACTGGTTTGGCTGCGGTGTGAGGCTGACGTCGCCGGAAAATAACAGGGGGTGTGGTTGAGTAAAGGGAAGGCCTGGCCAGCGCTGGGAGTAGGGTGGGGCGGTGATGCCTGCGCTGCAGCACAGCCGGCCATGGGAGGGAGGAGCAGGCGGTACGGCCGGCGCTGGTTTGGGCGATTGGAGCAAGCAGATCAAAGGTTGAAGAAGCAACACGGCGGTTGGCTTAACATTCAACAGTCACTCCTGCTAGAATCTTTTGTTGACTAAGTTCACAAGGCCCTGCGTACATGTCAACTTAGTAGGCCCACAAGTCAGCCTCCAAATCGGGTGGGTCCCAGCTAGCAGCAGGAGGAATCATTTTACTTGCACGTAATAAGGATCCACTTTCTTGCGTGCGAAGATGTAGCTGATGGGTCTCAGCTGTCAGGGGGAGGAAACTTTTTTCGCATAATAAGGAGGCTCTTCCTTGTGTGCGAAGATGTAGCTGGTGGGTCCCTCCTGTCAGTGGGAGGAATCATTTTTTCGCATAATAAGGTGGCACTTGCTTGCATGCGGCCATGGACCATGTGGGTTCCTACTGTCAGGCGCTCCACGTACGTCCCTCTTCCGATGGCTGCCGTTTGTTGACTATGTTGACCACACCGCGTAGAGAGCACCAACGTGGTGGATGATGGCGAGGCCTAGGAAGGGAACGACCTAGAGCCGGGAAAGACTCGTAGTGGTTGCCTACGCGATGGGGAGTACGAGGGTTTACTGGTTCGGCTGTCATCGCCGGAAAATAACAGGAGGTGTGGGTGAGTAGAGGAATGGTCTGGCTAGCGATGGGAGTAGGGTGGGGCGGTAAGGCCTGTGCGACAGCACAGCCAACCACGGGAGGCGGGAGCTGGCGGTCCCACCGGCGCTGGTTTGGGCGGCTGTAGCAAGAAAATTAGATATTGAAGAAGCATCAAGGCCGTTGGATTAACATCCAACAGTCACTGCTGCTAGAATCGTTTGCGGACTAAGTTGACAAAGCCTTGCGTACACGTCAACCTAGTAGACCCATAAGTCAGCCTCCAAATCTGTCGCAAATAGCATACAGCCCGAAATTTCTAGCCAAATTCAAATTAATTGAAAAGTTAAAATACCTTAATATAAAATCCAATAAAAAATTACCCGCACAAAAACAATGAAATTCTAAATATCAAAATCCAAAAGACGAAAGTAATTTGGAACTAATTGCATGTTTGCTGTATTTTTTGAATTTATAGCCCATTTCTTATTACTTATAGCCCATTTTCTGGGCAAGCCGAATGCATCCATCCTCATCTTGAAAGATTTCCGGCCGAGCAGGGCGTAGAAACGCAAGTAGGCCGCCGTTGGGTATTCTACAAAAAACAAAATAGCTGGGCTAGCTATTTTCAGAAAGAAAGAAAGAAAAAACTGGGTTGGTCATGTGGTAAACATATGAAATAAAAGCCTGGGCTAGACGGGCCACAGCTCCCGCACAACCAGTTGATACCCTGCTCTATCCAGAAAACAAAAAAAATATTGTCCGAGCTGCTGGGTCCCGGGTGTCAACCGCTCCTTGTGCAGTTATCTCACTTATTGACTACGTTGAGAGTGGCATGTGACCCAGATGTTTGGAAACCATCAGGAGGAACCATTTGTTTCTCGTAATAAATGAGGCACCTGCTTTTGTACTGTCATGACCCTGGTAGGTCCTTACTGTCATCCTCTCCACGTACAGTCATCTCCTTATTCTCCTCGGTTTTGACGATGTTGAAACACCAGAGGGTGGCACCGCAGTGAGCGAACCAAGGCGGGGGACGATGGTGAGGCCTCGGACGGGAACAAACAGGAGCCGGGGAAGATGCTCAAGAGTTTTAGGGTGCGGTGTGGTCGTGATGCGTGCGCTGCAGCACAGCCAGTCGTGGGAGGCGGGAGCAGGCGGTCCTGCTGGCGCTGGTTTGGCTTTGGCTGCTGGAGGAAGAACAGAATGAAGAAACACAACAGACGTTGAATGTCAATCCAACGGTCAAGGTTGGCACAATCATTTGTCGACTAAGCCGACACCACGTAGCATACTTTTTTGGAAGAGAAGAAAAACTGGGCTCGTTCGCCAGATAACATTCCTGAAACTACCACCATTTGATCTTGCGTCGCAACTAAAACCACCAGGAAAATGCGTTCGTTTGCCGTCCTCCTCCCAGGGAACGTTCGCCAAATAACATTCCCGAAAATCAAAGACTTGAGAAGGCATACAGAACAAACTAGTGTACCAGTAAAGGCATTGCTAACTTTTAGAAAAAAGAGAAACATGCTCATGTAACTGGTTAGAATCCAAACCTAGACTATATATAGTGATATGCTACTCTGCAAGTAATGAAACTAACATATCCAACGTTCGCTTCTCCTCTTCTCTAGTTGCTCTTCCTAGCATCAGAAGCTCCGGCCGCAGCAACCATGTCCGCTAGCTCGTCCACCTGCTCTTCAGCAGGCAATAGAGGCAACAACCAGATGTGCACGAAGTCGCCACCCATACCACCGCCTGTGGGTCTCATCACACCCCCGCCGGCACACTCAACGCAGCTGTTTGCTCATCACACTCCACTTCCGTTGGTGTGGTGCCACTGTTGCAAATCACGCAGAGTCATCCATCACGTCTCAGCTACAATCCTCAACCCTGATCGAGTCATCTACAAATGCCCGAATCATGGGGTAATAATATGTTTAAGTTGTTCGCCTGCTTTCAGTTGCTGATTTTTTTAATAGTTTGATTGATGATCTTCCAATTTGATTCATGCAGAAAAGGGAAGATTCTTGTGATTTGTATTTCTAGGAAGTTGCTGATGTGGGGGAATGGAACTACGCTAATTATTTGGTTAGCCGAGGAATCCCAATACCAGCAGGTTGGGGTATTGGACAAGTAACTGAAGGAATGGCAGAAGAGGAAGATGCAGAGCAAAAGGTTAAAGATGCAGTTCATCTAATCATGGATAAGCAAAATATGTTGAACGACCTTGGCAGCAATGAGGAGATGAAAGAGCTTGTGAAGATAATGGGCAAGATCGTTGTGCTCTATAGGATGATTGTCTCTTTATTTGCAGTGTATGTAGCACTCGTGATGTATTCAGTGGCTATGACATGAGCACTTTGCTGAAACTTGTAATGAATGAAACCTGTTTAGTAGGCTGGGCGTAGTGTTGTGAACATCTAATGATTTCTATTAACAGAAATCGGGGGGTATCCCCTTTTGCTAATAAATAAATAAATTAGCAGAGACCCTTTTGCTAATAAATAAATAAATAAATAAGCAGAGGCCCTGTCGGGTCAGCTTTGTTCCCATTGGAAGACGTAGAGAAAATTGCAGTCCAACAACAAACTATGTCATCAAATACAAGTTTCACAGCCAAATATGAGTACAACTAAACAACAATGTCATCATGTTTTAGTCGTCATACAATCACCAAACACAAATCAACATACATAATAAGTCATGTTCTCATAGCAAAATACTAAACAACAACTTCATCAGGTTTCAGTTGTCATAGCAAACACAATTTCACATAGTAGATAAAAAGTCGTCTTTTCACAGGAAAATACGACAAAAGCAATCTAATCATCATTCGCATTGGCAGCAGCGTCAACATCTTCGCCATATGTATCAGTCTAAACCGTAATTCCCCCCAGTGTCATCTTCTTCTTCATCCTCAATGTCCTCGAACATTGGCTTCTTATTGATCAACTCTTGTACGTCCACAACCCGACAGGGAATCTTTTAACCAACCTTATTGATGTGATGGTTCTCAAAGATACTATGAACATCTGTGGAATCCTCTACATTGGCAGGAGACTAAGCATCATCTTGTTGTGCAACTTCATTAGACGAATTCCTCTGCTCAAACTTTTGCAATACTCTCTAGTCATCGTTACGTGCAAATGTGTCTTCCAAGAAAAATATCTGTGTTGCCTGATTTGCCAAAATATAAGGCTCGTGGATGTGGTACGCCCCCTTGACATTGATGGATTTCAAATAATCATCAGCTTTGGGTTTTGCGATCCTGGAAAACTGGCTACACCAACGACAACTAAATAGAACCACACATCGATGAACCTCAAACCTGGAGATATACTGCAAGTGAGCAATGTCTGTTATGTTAGCATACATTTCAATTGTCTTTCTCTCGTGCGTATCCATGCTCAAGACGGCACTATTTTGTGCCTTCCTGCCTTCATCGCATGCAAGAGTATTGTAACACACATCTCCAACAATACAAGATTTATAATGTCTTACCCAAGTATCAGGACCCATTGCTAGTGCGTAAAGCGCGTCATTAACTGCCTGCCCATCATCCCATATCTTCTTAACCTATGGTTAGAAAATAGACTGACCTTCTTATGTACTCAATATAATAAAAAACTAACAGTGCAATTCAAAAGCTTACACGGCTCTTCAACCATTTCGCAAATCCTGCCCTAACCAATTTGTCAATGTTTCTTGGATTTTGTGCCAATAACTCCTCTTTGTAGATGCTGCACAACATAGTGATCGCGTCCAACATATTAATATATAAGAATGTGCTACAAGTTTAATAGATTACAATGTATAAGCTGCAGTACTTAGCACTAACTCGACATAAGGTAGAATGTCAAGATAGTTATTCAACACATACCAAACCATTTTGTCCAGAAAAAATAGGTTTGACATCTTGTCGACTCTTCCCTGTTACTCGAACAGAACAATCAAACACATTGAGCTCAGGATTGTTTTCACCCACCTTTTTGCTAAGCTGATCAGCTGTTTCAATGTATTTTGAGCAGAATATCAATGCTTCTGTAGCAATGTAGGCCTCTGCAATGGAACCCTCAAGTTTAGTTCTGTTCCTAATATAGCCCTTGAAAGTGCCTAGCGGCTCTTCAATAGGGTACATCCATCCATACTGTACTGGACCTCTAAGTAGTGCCTCATCAGGTAGATGAACAGCAAAATGCACCATCACATCAAAGAAGGCTGGAGGATATATCTTCTCAAGGTCGCATAGGATAGTTGGTATCTTCTCTTTAAGATGCTTCACAGCATCTATGCTGATATTTATACTGCAGAGTTCCCTGTAGAATTGTCCCACTCTGCAACTGCTCTGTATAAGTCAGGGCGGCCCAACCCTCTAAGGATAACAGGTAAAACCCTTTGAAGTAGGACATGGCAGTCATGAGTTTTCAACCCTTGTACCTTGTTTCCATCTGCATCGACTCTCCTTTCAGGGTTGGAAGCAAATCCATGTGGGAATCTCACACGTGACAGGACCTTACAGAATTCTTTTCTTTTTACCTTGTCCAAGACGAACACAGCTGGTGCCATATCCCATGATGCACCACCAACTTTCACCTGCAAATCAAATATGATACCCAGGTGTGTCAAATCAATCCTAGATTTTAAGGTATCTTTCGTCTTGTCTTCAATATTAAGCAGTGTGTCGGTAATGCTGTCACATATATTTTTCTCGATGTGCATCACATCAAGATTATGCTGCAGATCCAAATCTTTCCAATCGAATACTCCAAGTCCCACAAAGTGGACCTACGGGTAAACAATAATCTCTTCTACCCTGCCACGCTTCATTTTCCCGCTACCATTATCAGGATGGTTTCCTGGTATAATATGCCTGACCTTCTGTAATTCCTCCTACAACTCATCGCTGGTGAGCCTCTTTGGTGCATCATGGTTTTCATGAGCTGCATCGAACACATGTCTTCTGTATTTTGTAGGACACGGCTTGTCCTTGGCAAGGAAAAGGTGGTGTCCTATGTAACAGATCTTGCTAAGTATTGCGTATGACAGCGGATTCTTGTCATAGTGAACACATGAATTGTTACCATGTGTCGTTCGCCCTGACATAGTGCCCAAAGCCGAATAATCATGGATGCACCAAATTATAACAACATGCAGAAAGAAATCAACTGGTGGGCTGCTATATAGGTCTCGAGTGAGGATACCCCTCCATAACTTTTGAAGTTCCTCCACGAGAGGCTCCATGAATAAATCATAATCCTTTTCAAGACTTTTTTGACCTGGGATGAGCAAGGCCATCATGCAGTTTGATTCTTTGGTGCAGACATTTGGTGGCATGTTGTAAGGGATAGCAAGCACTGGCCACATGCTATATGTGGCGCTCTGGTGGCCAAATGGGTTGAATCCATCTGTAGCTAAGCCATGTCTAATGTTTCTCGAATCAGCAACAAACTTTTTGTGTTTTAGATTGAAGCTTGTCCAGTCACTACCATGAGATGGATGGCTCATTACATTCTGATCTCTGTAGTCCTGGTTCCTAGAATGCCACGGTACATTGTCTCTTGTTTGAGCATCATGAAACAACCTCTGTAATCTTGGTATAATTGGAAAATGTCTCAGAACCTTATGAGGAATCCTCTTCACAGCATCGCCATCTTTCTATCTTGATGATTTGCATTTTGGGCATTCACTTAAGTTGGCATAATCCTTCTAGAACAAAACACAATTATTCTCACAAACATGGATCATATCATATCCAATTCCAACTGTACAAAGGAAATTCTTCATTTTACTGTAGGTGTGTGGCAGCTCAGACGCATCTAGGTAAGATTTGCAGAAAGCAGCCAACATCGCATCGAATGATTTGTAGGTCATCCGCTCAGATGTCTTCACCTAAAGAAAGGTGACCATAGCTGAGAATACTGACAGCTTATTTCCTGCGGTGACTGCCACGTTGCATTGTTCCAACATGCGGGCCCATCATTTTTCTTCTGCAGGTGTAAGTTCTCGAAATGCGCGAGCATTTCATAGCATTGTTTCAATTTTGGTCAAAATCACTGGCTCCGCCACCACCTCCTCCTCCTCCTCTTCCTCCTGACCATCAGGCAGATCAAGATGGTGATCTGCTGGTTCCACATAGTCAGCAACATTGACGTTCAAAGCTTCACCATGATGAATCCACCTAGTATATGTGACCGACATCCCATACAAGTGTAGATGATTTTGCACAGTTGACTAGGGTCTTGAAACTGAATTCATACAACTGCTATATGGGCAGCGGACATCTGATTTCGGATCATCGTACTCAGCTCTGATAAAGTTCATGAAGTTTTCAACCCCCTCGACATATGCAGGGGAGCATCTTCAAGCAGAAGTTATCCAAGTCATGTCCATTTGTTAGACCTACAAATTAGTTCTTCTACTAGATATTACAAGAAAAACATATATGTTTTTTTAAGTCCAGAAAAAAAATACCTAGGTCGATGTCTAAAGCTATGGCAAGATATTTGGACAAGCAGATCTAAGTAACAAAATATATGTAAAGCTAATTCAGCAAACAGATTAAGTGCTAAATTATAGCAGGCTATTTCAGCAATCAATGAGGCCGAGCACATAGCCATCAAAGGCCATCTCAGCAACAAAGATTGAGTGTAAAACAGTGTCGAGCTATTTCACCTAACAGATTGGCTACTAGACCATGGCAATCGACTTCACAATACATACATGGTCCTAATATATGGCAGGATATTTTAGCAACTAATCGTGCGTGGCATGCTATCTCAGCAAAGCAAATTGAGTGCAAAATAGGGCAAGGAAACTTCTTAAGCAGAGCATATTGACCGTAAACTATTGCGGCAAGCAGTGAGATTAACAGCGTCTATCAGCTAACATTCAATGCTACTTCGACATGCACAGGGCCTCAGTCTAGAATGCGGGTACCGTGGGAGAAGCTGACCGCCGTGCGTGTCCACAAGAACATCACTAGCGGTGGCGGCGCGGCTGGAGGATGGCAGTATACGTGAGTGTACTGTGGGAGCGAGAGGATCATTGTGTGTCCTCTCGACGAACCGCGGCGCCGATATATCGACATGGTGGGGACGGCGGCTTTGGCAGAGCGAATGGAGTGGATGGGGGCAGGGGAAGGGGGGTTATTATTGGCTAGTTGGGCGAAGGGGAGTTGAATTTGGGATTTGGGGGGAATTTTCGCGCGGTGGGCGGGAGAGTTTGGCGCATGGTCGATTTCTCCAAATGCGGTCCCATGTGTCAGTGAAGAGGCAAGCCGAAGCGCATTCCCTTTGGGTTAGTGGTGTACAGGACCGACCGTGTGAGGGGTGCAGTGCGATCGCGATAGGCGTGCTATAAGTGTACCGCCTTTTCCTTTTGAACTTGGTGCTTCGTGCGATCCATCGATACCATTCTTGACTAAAACGGTGCGGCCGGGTCTTTTCCCGCGCGATATGCTGGGAGTTTGGCTTAGTTGGTTTGACAGACAGAGCGAGAGAAAGATGTGAAATGCGTGAATGTGTAGTGGACATACTATTGGAGGGCCTAAGAGAAATTGTGTATGTAAACCCTCTGTTTTTATTTACTACGCATATTAGCTTTGTCTCGGGTCAAACCTTCTAAACTTTGACCAAGTTTATACATACAAAAACAATGACAACCACAATACCAAGTAAACACGATTAGAATCATCATTAACCATATTTTCATACAATATATCTTACTATTATTGTGAAAGTTCATATACACCGGATGAGATTCATGCAAACACGGCAGATTTTCATTACATTTCAAACTTTTAGGACAAAAAAAGAAAAAGAAACCAGACCCTAAACCTATCCTATGGCGACAACCGACATCCACTTTCCTTTGTAATACTACTTCCGCGTCAGCGATGATGTCCTCCATCTGCCGTCTCCATGAATGGCAGCGGGGTTCAAGACCCGTGATGTGAAGGTGCGGTCTCCTGTGAGGAAGAGTAGAACATGAGAGATGAACCGGCCAACTTGGCACACCATGCCCTGCCACCTCCCATGCCCTACTCATCCTCGGAGGAGTCCCCATCCTCGGCGGTGCTAGTGGACGTGAGGTTGATGATGATGGGCGTGGACGGCCCATCGCTGTTCACCTACCACATGCACCACCGAACGTTGGACGACGGCATGTAGGACACGTGGCTGGCGGTGCTCTTATCGTCGGCCACCGCTTGTGCAACCGCGTCCGCGTACAGCTACGTCGTCATTGTGTTGTGAGCGGTGAGTTGAGCAAGGGCGGCGACCTCAAGCTTCATCCCCAAAGACAAGCTCTCCCACAGAGCGTTCCCGCTCGCGATCATGGTGGATGTGGTGCAAGGGAGGAGGATGTGCTCTGTTATGGAGTTTAGCTGGGTGTTGCCGCTTTAAGTAGCGCATTCCGGTGAGGCCAAGCATCTGGGTGCGTCAATGAGTCACTAGAGTTGGTTCCTCTGGCGGCGAGCTTGCTTAATGATGGCATACGAACGGACGGCATGAATGCGGGCAGCTGGCGCTGGCTGGGAATGCACGCGGATGAGGGACGAGGGTTTTTTGTGGGCCAGGGTAGTCAGATGCGGGCGTGGCAACATTGGAGATGCCCTTTGCTCACATGCGATCCCACATGTCATTGAAAAAGCAAGACCACCCGCGTTCCCTTGGGTCAGCAGCATGCCGGACCGACCGTCTGGGGGGGGGGGCACTTGAACGAAACGGGCGTGCTGTCAGTGTACCACCTTTTTCAGTTCGAACTTGTAAACCAAACACTTGTACTAGAGCGTAATACTGAAAGCATATATGAAGTTGGCACCTCACCTATAGCCATCCTAGTAGTAGCCCACATGTACAATAGTTATTCATACTAGCATAAGTACCATTATAATAAGTGTACCGCCCTTTACTTTTCAACTCGTGAAGCGTAACACTTGATTAAGTACCCAGAAGATGTGTGTTGCATGTATTTGAATGGCTTTGAGGTGTGCTGATTGAGGTGTCCGGCTAAGTTTAAAAAAAATATTGAGGTGTCCGGCTGTTTGAAGGAATAATTGGGCTGTGCCTGGTCTGTGTCGCATTTAGGGGTCCAACTTACCATGTTCCGGCTGTAGTAACTATTCTACTCCCTCCGTATCTTACTCGACCAAGGCGAGGGGGGCGAGAGAGCTTCATGTTGATTTGCTAATTAATATCATTACATGCAATGAACTAACCACTGCATGCCGTGTTAGGTAGTATCAAGTCATTAAAAACATACACACCTCACGTCTCTTATTGGTTGATTTATGTATTCATGTCAAAACACAAGAAACAAAGTGTGAGTTAATGCACCACGCCTAAGTGTTTTGTGATTAATTTGGATATTGTAAGATAACTTATGCATCAGTACGAAGGGAGTATAAGTAGCTTGGAAAAATAGTACTTACCTAGGTCAGTTTTGTGAGCCGTCCAAATATAATCATGTGGCTTTGCTTCTTTCTCATTCCTCTCCAACCCTCTTCTCCATCGATCATGCCGCCCAATGATCGTGTGGGGTGGAGAGAAGGGGGGTTTTGTGTGCGCACATCGATCATGTACCATCTGGCTATGGATCGATTGAAAGAGGACTAGGGTGCGTCCGGAGATCGACCAATCGACCAATCTAGAGACGGGCGGAGAGAAAGATGAATGTATGCTTAAAAAAGATAGATTAAAGGCTTGGTTACAATTAATGCATGGTAGAGTGACCTAGGCGTGTGTCGAAGAGTGACCTGACGAGCGAGATACAATCCCGATACATCGAGAGATCGATTATGTGTGACATGCACAAAGAGGAAGAGAGGGGTATGTGTGTGTGCGCGCAAGAGAGAGAGAGAGACCCTTACAAGAAATCGAGAGAGATCGAGTGGGTGCATTTGTGATACAAAGAGATGGTGCCTCAAAGAAAAAAATTGTGACAACACTTTATGTTGCGTGTGTGAGACATATTTATGCATAAGAAGACACATGGTATTTGAATCCCTAAAAAGGTTTCAAATATTAGAATTCGACCTGAAGTGGATTCAAATTTTTGGACCAGTGATCATAGCATCTGCAAATCATATGTAAAGGGCATTCAATGTTCGTTTCGCTTTTGAACGTACAATATACTCCTTCTGGTCCTTTTTAGTCTACATATAAGTTTTGTGTGTAGTCAAAGTATCTCTACTTTGATCAAACTTACAGAAAAAAGTATCAACATTCAACAACGCCCAATCAGTATTGTTAGATTCGTACATACTCCTAGATTTGTATTCAAATAGAAAATGGTTTCCAATTTGTATTCAAACACGTGAATGCTTGTTCTCGCGCATGCCCTTGCTACTAGGATTTCACCACGTCTAGCCAGTCCAATAGTAGTTTTTTTAAGCTCCCAGTCCAATAGTACTAGGAGTAGTAATACTAGTGGAGTACTGACAACATCTGCAGTATAGTATGGAGTGCTCCTAGTAGTACCTTTACAATGCCAAAGGAATATCTTTAGATTCATTATAGAATGTAGTTTCATTTTATGTATATTTGGTATTATAGATGTTGATATTTTTTAACACAAATTTAGTCAAAGTTTGTAAAGTTTGACTCGACACAAATCTTATATGTGGAGTAAAAAGGAACAGAGGGACTACTAGTACTAACACATGGCCCACCTCACACTCTCAACAAATTTCTTGGAATCTGTGCTACAATCTCCCCATCCAGCCATCCTCGTCTCTCTTCTAAATTCAGCCGACGCGGGCGTGGAAGGGGAGGGACGTCCGAGGAGGAGAGGGAGAGGGAAAGTTTACCTACTGTCGGTTTTCTCTGAACTGCGGTCCCACAAGCGAGCGAAAACACAAGACAAAGCGCGTTCCATTCGGTGAGCGACGTGCAGGGTCCATCGTCCCGGGGTGCAACGCGAACGCGACAAAAGTGATGTACACCATCCGTTCCTTATGAATTTGCATACTTCGAGTACTCCTTTTATTTTTTAACATAGTACAGATGCAAGCGCTCATACATACGCGCATACACTCACCACTATGAACGCACACACGCACACCCTATCCCTATGAGCACCTTCGAGAGACTGAGCCTGCATATCATCTTGAGATTTACAAAGTCACCGTAGGCGCCTCGTCGTAGACAGAAACGGTGGGGAGGTCCGGACGTCTACCACATGAAACTCTGAAACTTTTGTCCCATCCCACCGCACAACTGTCCAGGCTCCAGCCGTCCAGCTTTGCAAACTCCGCACAATCAAAACTGATTGACAGGTCGTCACCAGTACCACTATTCACACCGGAACCTTTGCTGCTCGGCCTACTTCAGTTACTTGCCGGCCGGTCACCACTGCCCCAAAACCACACCTCCTCTCCAGCCCATGCTCCCACCTTTCGATCCCCTAGCAGCATCAGTCGTCACCTAGTTCGCCAGAAAGCCATGGTGTGCAGCAAGATCACGTACTACAAGATGTTGAAGCTGGGGCGCCGCACAGAAATCGCGGTGGCGGTCCTCGCCATAGACCTCCGTTCCGAAGCTCGCTTTGCGGTAGGCCAATCCCCGAGCCCTCTGGAACCGAGCTCCGAGGAGGAGGAAGCCGATCCGATGTTCATGGAGGAGGTCACGGCGCAGAAGGCCCCCGATGTGGATGAGACGATGGACGTCGACTTCGTGTCGGCATCTGGGTCCCCCATGGTGCAGGCGGACCAGCGGTTCCACCTGGCGATCCTAAAGGAGCACCGGGTGGCGGAGGCTCAACTCGACAAGGAGCACGCGCATGCCCCTACCATCGAGGCCCTCCTACAGGCGGAACCGGATATTGTGGACCTGAACCAGGCGGCGGAGGCTCAACTCAATGCGGAGCGTGTGGATGCCACTGCTATCCAGGCCCTCCTGCACGCAGAACTAGACATCGTGGAGTTGAACCGGGCGGCGGAGTCTCAACTCGACGCGGAGTGCGCGGATGCCACTGCCATTGAGGCCCTCAAGCAAGCGGAACCGAACATCGTGGATGTGAACCGGGCGGTGCTAGCGTACATGCAGAGCGCCCGCACGCTCCGCGTTAACGAGTACCTGGTGGCCATGGACAACCATGCTGCGGAGACACACGTCGGCAGCTCCGGCTGGTTCGCGCCGGCAGCCAAAGACGACGAGGCCGGCTCATTCCGCGAGCAGTGATAGTTTTTCTTTATGTTGTTGTTTTTAGGGATCTTTTGCTGTGTACAAACAAATTTATGCAATTCGCCTTACTTTCATCATTTGGGTCAGTCGACCATTTCAGGCGGTTGGATGAAGATCCTACTTCTCCTAACCCTTCTTCCTCACCTCTTCTTCTTCCCCAGCAGACCACCGCACGGGCCGCCGGCCGAACCACCGCCGCCCGGCCCCCGCGACAGGAGGCGCTACCACCACCGTGGCACTGCCCCACCCTCCCCTGAACCGCCCACCACCACCGGTCTTCCGCCACCCCCGAGCATCCCTCTAGACCCCCCGCGCCAAGTTTTTCCTCCGGCGAGGCCAGACCACTGCCCCCACCACCGCCGTCCACCACCACCACCCGAAACCCTAAGATAGATAATGGGGTAGCCCTCAGCGAGCCCCTTCCTTCTCCTTCCTTCCCTCCGTCGAACTCTCAAAAATCGGCTGACACCAATTTGAAATTCAGTCGACTGTCATTTAGGTAATGTGAAAAAATATAGAGTCCTCATGAACATACTGTATGAACAAAAATTAGGTGTCAGCGGTTGGATGGCTGAGTTTGGTTTGATCACATGCGGTACCACGTGTCAATGAAAAAGGCAAGCCGAGGCGCGTTCCCTTGGGTTCGCGGCGTGCCGGATCGACTGTGTGAGGGTGCGGTGCGACCTCAACAGGCGTGCATAAGCGTACATCCTTTTCATTTTGAACTTGTAAATCGTACTCCCTCCGGTCCTTTTTACTCCGCATATTAGATTTTTATCAAATTAAACTTTGCAAAGTTTCACCAAATTTATATTAAAAAATATCAACATCTACAATATCAAATATATACACTATGAACCTACATTTCATAATGAATCTAACAACATTGATTTGGAATTGTGAATGTTGATACTTTTTTCTATAAGATTGGTCAAAGTAGAGATACATTGACTTTGGACAAAACTTATATGCAGACTAAAAAGGACCGAATGGAGTAACATTTGGTTTGCGAGGGTGAGCGACTTCGATTTTAGTAGTACGTAGTGTGTTAAAAAGAAGGGCGGGGTTTTCCTTCTCGAGATCGATCGATACAAATCCTGATTATAAATGCGACGGCGGGCCGGGCTAGTTTGGCCCATGCTCGGATTGCTAACATGCATTCCCACATGGCAGTGAAATACAAGCCGATTTGCGTTGAGCGGAGGGGCAAATCAAACATGCGCTGGTCTGATCCGAATGCGACAGGCGATCTGTGAGTGTTCTTTTTCCTTGTTTTAACCTTGTAAAGATAACCCCCTCAACAAAAAATTTGTGAAGATAACACTTGGTGGTTCTTTGACCTTGCATGATACATCGACGAAATTCCCAATTATAATGACGCTGAATTTTCTACTACTAAATCCCGTAAAAAGGCGTCCTCTTCGCCCCTCCGGCCACAATCATCGCGCTAATAATATACTCCCCCCATTTTTGTATACGAGGCCACAAACTCATAGTACAGGTATGTCACATCCCTAGTCTGGTAATCACCTAGGCTAGTTTTCTTTGCTGCATCATGTTTAAATTTCCTTTAAATTTTGAAATGGGGATTGATCCAAACCCTAGCACCAAATTAAACCCAAATAGGCCCAACAAAATCTCTTTTAATGAACCCAAAATGCCCTCCAAAAATGTTCATAATTTATGGCACAAGGTGAAAACCTAAACCAAAAAAGTGCACATTTTTCCAGGACATAAATGGGCTTTCAATTAATCCAATATGTATTTGAGTTGGGGCTCCTATAAATATTTTTACAGCTCCAAATATTTTGAAACTTGGTGAGGGTCTCTGAAATAATTCAATGAGTGCCCATAAAAAGTTTCAGAGTTGTATAAAATGGTTTAGTGCTAAAACTAAATCAAAACAAATGACAGAAAAAGAAAAACAGAAAGAAAATGGAATTAGGCAGAGAGAGAGAGAGGGTACCTCGGCCGCTTACCTAGGAAGCCCAGCTAGCCCAGCCCAGCCCTCACCGTCTTCAACCTCCTGCCAGTAGGCAGGAGAGCGTGTGCCCGTGGCGCGCGCACGCGCTCGGCCACCTCCTGCTTGCCGCTGCTGTTGGAGGACGCTAATAGCGCCACGCGGACCCCCAGAGCCATCCCATTCATTCCGCCCTCTGCTCGTCCTCTCCCTCGCTCCTCTGCTCACACCTGAGAGCTCCATGGCCCTGCGGTTGCCGCCCGCGTAGCCACAGCCGACCCTACGCCTCGCCGCCATGTCCCCGAGCTCCGTCTCTTTGCACTGAAGCTCTCCACGAATGAACTCGATGCCAGAAGCCCCGTATCTTCGTCCCCGGCCTCGTATTCAAGCTCCGGCCACCGAGATCGCCATCGTTGTTCTGGCCGCACCAGACCTCCCCCGAGCTTGCTGACGACGATGCCGGATCCGCTGTGAGCCACCACATCGACTCCCCCTTCTCCCCTGCTCTCCCGTGCCCTCTAGCTCCCCTGCCCACATGAGCCAAAGCAGGGCTCTGCCATTGCCATCGCACACGCGCTCCCCATGCTCCGTTTCCTGTCATCATGCAACGGGCGTGCTCAAGAGCGCCCCTGGCGCTAACGTGCAGCCCAGCCAGCTCGGTGGCGAGCCCTGGTGCAGCGCCCGCACATCACCGAGCTCCGCCGCCACTACTACATGCCGTCCCCGGCATCCCCACGACCACCGCTGGATGCCCCACACCACGGGCTCTCCAACGCACCTAACAGCGCGACCAACCATGGCCGAAAACGGCCGGCCGGTGATCGCCGCCGCGTCGGGCCATCGGTGGCGTAACCCTACTGACATGGCACGGCCATTAGGAGCTAACCCCACTAATTAGCCACCCCACAGCCGATGATAGCGGGCCCTACCGCAGGGTCAAACCCGGTCAGCGCTGGATTTGACCGAGATTACCGAGTGTGTCACTAACCAGTGGGTCCCACTAGTCAGATTTGACTCTGGTCAGTGCTGTGAACTTGCTGATGCAAGCATGATGCAGTGCTGATGCAATAAACCAATTCTAGATTATTTCTATTTTAGAAATATTTCAACATTTTAGAAAATTAGCAAAACTTCAAAAATGCATAGAAAATTAACGGTAACTCGGAATGAAATAATTTATATATGAAAAATTATCAGAAAAATTCAATCTATCCATCTGTACCATGTTCATGAATGAAAATCCAAGTTATATCTATTGTATAAGTGAAAACACATAAAGGGCATTTTAAATGCTTAAGTTTGGAGTTGTATTTGAGTCCTTGATTCAAATGAGCTTCATTTAACTTGTTGCTAGTAGCATTAGCTCAAAATACATCATATCTCCATGTCATGATCATGCATCATATTGTTGCATTTTGTTGTGTATTGATTGTCTTTGCTACTGTCCTTCTCGATAGGTTTTGCCTCTCCTAGTGGCACCGGGTATCTATCTGAGGGGCAGTGCTACCGTGTTGATCTTCAGGCAAGCAACCCCCCTTGAGCATTCCGATACAATCCCACTCTCTCACTCCTGCTCTCTTTTACTGCATTCAGACAACAGTGTTTCAATTGTTACTTGTTGCGGTAGCTGAACCCACTTCCTTTGCATGACCTGTCTTTGCCATAGTAAATAGTAAACCTTACTAGCATGGTTAGGAGTTGCTTGAGCCCCTATTGTGATCTTTACCATGATATGTATGTTATGCTTGCTATGCTTAGAGTTGTGTCAGGTCTGGTTCATCTAGGTGATGGATTGGACTGAATCAATGGTGTTCTGATGATGAGAGCTAAGTGTGTGAACACGATTTGGTAAAGGTAGCGATGAGAGGCCATGTAGGAGTACATGGTGGGTTGTCTCATTGAGACCATCCTTAAAACTGAGTCATGTGTATGTTATCCAAGACTAGCTACTACCACACATTGGGATCCTTAATTGACTCTCTCAGCTTATTAATCGCCTTGATCTCTATCCAGGGGTTGCAACTAGTTTCTAGTGTTTGTAGGTCGTGCTATTTTTCTACCAAGTGGCACCTGGTACCGGTGCGCTTGGGATAGACTAGGCACCATGGCACGGTGTACCAAGCATAGTTCCACCCGGCGAGGTGGGCTTGGGAACCTGCACACAAAGTTTGGGTCGTAATGGAAACTTCGGCTGGACTTTCCTTGCGGGTTCAGCCTCAAATAAGCAATAAACCTAGACTAGAGTCTTGCATGGCTAGTCAGGTTGTATCCGACACCCTCACTAGGCTTCCGCTTGAATGTTGTCAGGATACATGACGTGTATATGGTGGTAAGTGGTGAGAGCATGTGTGAAGAAGTACACCCCTGCGGGATAATTTGATCTATTCGAATAGCCGCGTCCTCGGATATGGACTACTTGGAGACTTATATGATCATAGACCACTCAAAGTGGATACCCTAAAATGCGCAAGATAAGTGTGAGTGTTATGGATGGCCTTCTCGTAGGGAGACGGGAGAGAATTCATAGTGGCGTATTGTTGTGGTGATTAGTGGACTCGTGTGCGCTTTCTCACCTCAAAGAAATTACTGGTAGTCGTAGTTCAGGATAGCCACTGTCAAAGCTGGCTAGCTGCAGTTAAACTCCACCACCCCCTTTGATACTGATGCATATGTAGTTAGTTCTGATGTAAGTCTTACTGAGTACCTTTGTACTCATGTTTTCCTAATTTATGTTTTGCAGAGGAGACTTCAGTCTCACTAGTAGTTCTACGTGGACTTCGACGAGTATCTTGTATCCCAGCTATGATCTTGTACCCTTGGGAGGGTCTTGTAGATAGTCAGGCTTCCTAGACTTTTTCTTTTTTAGTTGTCAGTACTCAAACATGTTATGCTTCTGTTGCTTGTATGCTTTGTATGATGGGTCATGTGACCCCTGTTTGTAATATCATGTTATGTATGGCTCCTTGGAGCCTTTTAAATAAATATTTTGAGTCGTAGAGTTATGTTGTGATGCCATGTTGTATCTACACATATCGAGCATATTGTGTGTATGTTATTGAAATGCTTTGGTATGTGTGGGATCCGACACCTAGTTGCTTATTCTTGGTAGCCTTCCTTATGGGGAAATGCCTCCTAGTGCTTCCACTGAGCCATGGTAGCTTGCTATTGCTTCGGAACACATGGATTGACCGGCATGTGTCCTTCTTTGCTCTTGTGTCTATCCCTTCGAGGAAATGTCACGCGGTGTTTATCGAGTCCTGATAGCTTGCTACAGCCCGGTTACACTCGCTGCTGACCGACACCTGCATTGTTGGGTCATGTATGCCTGTCCTTGTAGGTTTGTGCCACCTTGGGTTTACGACTAGTCATGTCGGTCCAGGTTCTCTGTCATATGGATGCTAGCAACACAATCATATATGTGAGCCAAAAGGCGCAAATGGTCCCGGCCTAGGTAAGGCTGCAGCCGTGGGGATACAGTGCGTGAGGCCACAAAGTGATATGATGTGTTACATGCTAGATCGGTTTGACTTAGGATCGGGATCCCGACAAGGTACCAGGGTAAGCATTAATGTCGGTTTAAGCCAATGTTATAAGCTAGCTTTCCTCCTCGTTTGACGTGTCAATTAATGCGTATTTTTTCTCCCCAACGCCCAATAAGCCAACCCGCTCACTCCTCATTGGTCGATTAATGCAGTGCATGCAAACCAACCTTCTCACTTCCGCATGCATGCAAGGGATATTAATGTCGTTGGTTGCTAGTACGAGGCAAACCCCATCAATTTTGCCTCGATTAGTGTTAGTGGCCTTATATAGCTGCAAATTGTAATTTTGATAGTGGCCTTGTATACAAAAAAATGGAGGTACTACCTATTTGACTTCCTTTCCCATTACGGTGATGTTGACGATATCTCGATCGTTGTGGCTTTGCCGAAGTGCATTTGACAGAGCACATCATTGCGGCAAAGGACGGTATGTGTTCGTAAGTGCCACCTGCAAGCTGAGACAACTGCCTTCTTTGTATCCATGAAGTCCGTTGAACCAAAGTAGGCCTAAATGTAGCACAATAGCATTGTCCATCCAGCTTACTGCGGTAAAGATGGTTTCTCCAAGAAGACAATGGAGAAGCAGAGTCAGCGAAGAGTGAAATGATGGTTGCTTCGTCTATGCTTTGTGATTTGATGCCTCACTGCTTTGTGATTTGTTATAAAAGGGATAAGGGAGTATACTTTGTGCTCTATGCATGCGTCCAAGCACGGGAGAAGGAGTAGAGAGGTTGCACTTTTCTATTCCTTTAATCAATGGCATCGGCACACTAGGGAGCTCTGGTTCCCTCTTTTTTGGCTTTGGCAGCACCCTCTGCAATGGTTCCCATCGATGCCAAAAGCTATTTTACCATTTGGCTACACATTGTGGATGCCCTTAAGCATACCACTTGGTTTTTCTCCCCGGTGCTTCCTATAAAAATCTCGATTATATTGATCTAAAAAATATATCAAGATTAGTAAAAAGGAGGTGATTTTGCCGCACGGAAGGCGGGGGAGGTTTTTTATTTTTAGAGGAGGTTGGCCTGGCGGTTTGCTAACATGCGGTCCCACGTGTTAGTGATGTATCAAGCCGATCCGCGTCCCACATGAGGCAGAACAATGGCAGAAGCAACACGTGGTTAACTTGAAGAAGATGAGGGAGAAGCGGATTCAGCAAATAGTGAAATGCTGGTTGATTCGTCCCTCCAACTTTTTTTAGCATCACTTCGTCCCTCCAACTTAACTGCGAGAAAGGTGCAGCTTTGTGATTTGACACCTTATTGCTCCTTACTACTGCGGCGCCACAACCGGGGTGCGCCCCATGCTGCTCTGCACTATTATTTGGTGCATGCCAGGTGGACCCAGTTGCTTGATGTCTCACATGTCAGTGAAAGAGACTAGAACATTTATGAAAGCGAGCGCTCCACTCTTACGACGGAGGAGTACACGACACGGCGGCCCAGTGAACAGTTACTTGTATTGTACTACTATAGTTTTGTTGTTTTGCATGATCCATCAACACAAACATGATTAAACATGCGAGGGCGGGATTTTTCCCGCGCGGTAGGCAGGGTAGTTTGCCATAGTCGGTTTGACACAAAGAGCGAGAGAAAGTGTGAAATGCTTGAATGTGTAATGGGGCCATTGTGTGTGTGTGTGTGTAGTCCGACATTTCATATCACCAGATGATACTAGCCATACATTTCAAAGCAATTTTAATGTATGCAAACTGAATAATTGAAGTAACAATAAGAGATCTAAAACTAAAAACACATATGATTTATTGTGTTAGAGTATAGTAGTATTGTATTGCATAGTAGATAGATGTAACATGCGAGAACATGTAGGGATTTACTTTTGGAGGGCCTACAGAGAGAAATTGGGCATAAAGTGAATTCAAATATTTGTATTCGTCTTCATAGCATTTGTAACTCATATCTAGAGTTTGTACGGTAGACACGAATGCTTGTTCGCCCTTACGAAAACAGTACAACAATAATGGGGTGTGCTACTTCTTGAGCTTGCCCTTATCAATCCAGTAGGAGGAACACACAAGTCACCAATGGTTGCACCTACACTAACAAACAAATACTTGCACCCAACGCAATAAAGGGGTTGTCAATCCCTTCACGGTTACTTGCAAGGATGATATCTGATAGAGATAGGTATAAAAGATAAATAAAAGTGCAAAAACTAAATAAAAGTAAATAAATTGCAGCAAGGTATTTTTGGGTTTTTGGTTTTATAGACCTGAAAATAATACGATAAAAATAGAACCGGGGGCCATAGTTTTCACTAGAGGCTTCTCTCTTGAAAGAACGCATACGGTGGGTAAACAAATTACTATTGAGCAATTGATAAAAAAAGCGCAAAGTTATGACGATGTCTAAGGCAATGATCATGAATATAGGCATCACATCTGTGACAAGTAGACCGACTCCTGCCTGCATCTACTACTATTACTCCACACATCGACCTCTATCCATCATGCATCTAGTGTATTAAGTTAACAAGAACGGAGTAACGCCTTAAGCAAGATGACATGATGTAGAGGGATAGATCCAATCAATATGAAATAAACCCCATCTTTTTATCCTTAATGGCAACAATACAAATACGTGCCTCGCTACCCCTTCTGTCACTGGGTGAGGACACCGCAAGATTGAACCCAAAACAAAGCACCTCTCCCATTGCAAGAAAAACCAATCTAGTTTGCCAAACCAAATCAATAGATCGGAGAGAAATACAAAGCAATCTTAACCATGCATAAAAGAGTTCAGAGAAGACTCAAATAATATACATAGATAATCTGATCATAAATCCACAATTCATCAGATCTCAACAAACGCACCACAAAAGAAGATTACATCGAATAGATCTCCAAGAACATCAAGGAGAACATTGTATTGAAGATCAAAGAGAGAGAAGAATCCATCTAGCTACTAGCTATGGACCCGTAGGTCTATGGTAAACTACTCACACATCATCGGAAGGGCAGCAAGGTTGATGTAGAGGCCCTCTGTGATCGAATCCCCCCCCCCCCCGGCAGAGTACCGGAATAGGTCTCTAGTTGGGATCTCACGAGGACAGAAACTTGCGGTGGCGGAAAAATATTTTGGTGTGCCCTCTGGTATACGGGGAATATTTGGGTATTTATGGAGTTGAGATTAGGGTTGGAGGTGCCATGGTGGGCCCACAAGCCCGGGAGGCGCCCCCCTAGGGCGCGGCCTCCAGGCTTGTGGCCCATCCGTGGCTCTTCTGGTCTCCTCCCGGAGCTTCCTATGTCTCTTCTGGTCCAAGAAAAATCGTCCAAAAGTTTCATTCTGTTTGGACTCCGTTTGGTATTGATTTTCTATAAAAAAACAAAAACATGGAAAAAAACAGAAACTGGCACTGGGCACTAGTAATAGGTTAGTCCCAAAAAATGATATAAAATAGCATAATGATGCAAATAAAACATCCAAGATGGATAATATAATAGCATGGAACAATCAAAAATTATAGATACGTTTGAGACGTATCAAGCATCCCCAAGCTTAATTCCTGCTCGTCCTCGAGTAGGTAAATGATAAAAACAGAATTTTTGATGTGGAATGCTACCTAACATGTTTATCATGTAATCTTTCTTTATGTGGCATGAATATTCAGATCCATAAAATTCAAAAAAAAAGTTTAATATTGACATAAAAAACAATAATACTTCAAGCATACTAATAAAGCAATCATGTCTTCCCAAAATATTCTAGCTAAACAAAGTTATCCCTACAAAATCATATAATCTTGTCATGCTCTATCTTCATAACACAGCCCCGATGACAAGCCAAGCAATTGGTTCATACTTTTAATGCTCTTAAGCTTTTTCAACTCTCACGCAATACATGAGCATGAGCAATTGATATAGCACTATGGGTAAAATAGAATATGATTGTGGAGGTTATGTGGAGAAGACAAAAAAGGAGAAAACTCACATCGACGAGGCTAATCAATAGGCTATGGAGATGCCCATCAATTGATGGCAATGCAAGGAGTAGGGATTTCCATGTAACGGATGCACTAGAGCTATAAGTGTATGAAAGCTCAAAAGAAAACTAAGTGGGTGTGCATCCAACTCACTTGCTCATGAAGACCTAGGGCAATTTGAGGAAGCCCATCATTGGAATATACAAGCCAAGTTCTATAATGAAAAAATCGCACAAGTAATATATGAAAGTGAGAAAATAGGAGACTCTCTATCATGAAGAACATGGTGCTACTTTGAAGCACAAGTGTGGAAAAGGATAGTAACATTGTCCCTTCTCTCTTTTTCTCTCATTTTTCTTTATTTTTCTTTTTTCTTTTCTCTTTTTTTTAATTTTGGGCTCCTTGGCCTCTTTTTTTATTTTGGGCTCTTTGGCCTCTTTTTTATTTTAAGTCCAGAGTCTCATCCCGACTTGTGGGGGAATCATAGTCTCCATCATCCTTTCCTCACATGGGACAATGCTCTAATAATGATGATCATCACACTTTTATTTACTTACAACTCAAGAAGTACAACTCGATACTAGAACAAAAATATGACTCTATATGAATGCCTCCGGCGGTGTACCGGGATGTACAATGATCTAGTGTGACATGTATAAAAAAATATGGGCAGTGGCCAAGCCACAAATACTATGTCAACTATATGATCATGCAAAGCAATATGGCAATGATGGTGTGTGTCATAATAAAATGGAACGGTGGAAGTTGCATGGCAATATATGTCGGAATGGCTATGGAAATGGCATAACAGGTAGGTATGGTGGTTGTTTTCAGGAAGATATAAGGTGGCTTATGTGTGAAAGAGCGTATCATATCAAGGGGTTTGGATGCACCGACGAATTCGCACCAACTCTCAAGGTGAGAAAGGGCAATGCATGGTACCAAAGAGGCTAGCAATGGCAGAAGGGTGAGAGTGCGTATAATCCATGGACTCAACAATAGTCATAAAGAACTCACATACTTATTGCAAAAGTTTATTAGCCCTCAAAGCAAAGTACAAATACGCATGCTCCTAGGGGGATAGATTAGTAGGAAAAGACCATCGCTAGTCCCCAACCGCCACTCATAAGGAAGACAATCAAAAATAAATCATGCTCCAACTTCATCGCATAACGAGAGACCATACGTGCATGCTTCGGGAATCACAAACCTTAACACAAATATTCTTACCAAACCACAACTACTAACTAGCATGACTCTAATATCACCATCTTTATATCTCAAAACAATTGCAAGGAATCAAACTTCTCATATATTCAATGATCTTCATGAAAGTTTTTATTATAATCCCTCTTGAATACCCATCATATTAGGAATAAATTCTTAAGCTAAGAAAATTTCCATACTATTTTTAAGACTATCAAAATAATATAAGTGAAGCATGAGAGTTCATCAATTTCTTCAAAATAAAACTACCGCTATGCTCTAAAAAGATATAAGTGAAGCACTAGAGCAACTATCTAGCTCAAAAGATATAAGTGAAGCACATAGAGCATTCTAATAAATTCACGATTAATGTGTGTCCCTCTCAAAAGGTGTGTACAGCAAGGATGATTGTGACAAACTAAAAAGCAAAGACTAATATAATACAAGACGCTTCAACAAAAACACATAGATCCCTCAAAACAAGCGAACAACACAACAAAAACAGAATCTGTCAAAAATAGAACAGTCTGTAAAGACCCGAATTATAGTCATACTTCTGTAACTGTAAAAATTCTGAAAAATTAGGAAAACATAGACAACCTGTATATCAAACTTGTGTAAACAATTCAGAGTTTTTCCATGTTCCATCAAATTTTAACAATTCTGCTACTAGGCGCAAAAGTTTCTGTTTTTCAGCAAAATCAAATCAATGATCTTCCAAATCATCCCAAAGGTCTTACTTGGCTCAAACACTAACTAAAACATTAAAACACAATCATAACAGAGGTATAATTGCGTATTTATTGAAAAACAGAAGCAAAAACAAAAAAACAAAAAATAAAATTGGCTTGCCTCCCAACAAGCGCTATTGTTTTACGCCCCTAGATAGGCATATTGCATAGATCTAGGTATTGTCATCTTTGGTATTCAATCCATAAGTGGCCCTCATAATAGATTCATATGGAAACTTAATTTTCTTTCTTGGAAAGTGTTCCATGCCTTTCCTTAACGGAAATTGAAATCTAATGTTTCCTTCTTTCATATCAATAATTGCACCAATCGTTCTAAGGAAAGGTCTACCAAGAAAAATAGAGCATGAAGGATTGCAATCTATATCAAGCACAATAAAATCTATGGGCACATAATTCCTATTTGCAACAATAAGAACATCATTAATTCTTCCCATAGGTTTCTTAATAGTGGAATCTGCTAAGTGCAAATTTAAAGAACAATCATCAAGTTTATGGAAACCTAGCACATCACATAAAGTTTTTGGAATAGTGGGAATGCTAGCACCCAAATCACACAAGGCATTGCACTCATAATATTTAATCTTAATCTTAATAGTAGGTTCCCATTCATCATAAATCTTTCTAGGGATTGAAACTTCCAACTCAAGTGTTTCTTCAAAAGATTTCATCATAGCATCAACAATATGATTAGTAAAAGCTTTATTTTGATTATAAGCATGAGGTGAATTAAGCATAGATTGTAACAAGGAAATACAATCAATCAAAGAACAATTATCATAATTAAAGTCCTTGAAATCCAAAAGAGTAGGCTCATCACTAGTTAAAGTTTTGACCTCGCCAATCCCACTTAAATCAATTTTTTCATTAAGATCTTCACTCTCCAAATTATTGGGGCGCCTTCTAGATAAAGTTGACTCATCTCCAGTCCCTTCTTTATCAAGTTTCATATTAGTAAACAAAGATTCAATAGGAGTCACACCAATCACTTTAATATCATCATCATGATTATTGCAAAAACTAGAACAACATACTTTTTCTAGCCATTCTCTCTTAGCACGCATCCTAGAGGATCTCTCCCTACTTTCATTAATAGAAATTTGAATAGCTTTTAGAGACTCATTAATATCAAGCTTCGGTGGCATACATCTAATCTTAAAAGAATCAATCTCATGAGAAATTCTAATAACGTTTCTAGCCAAATCATCAATCTTGAGCAAATTTTCTTCTACCATAGCATTGAAAATATTTTGGGAGTTAATAAATTCTTTAATATTATTCTCAAGATCGGAGGGTATCTTATTATAATTTTAATAAGAATTGTTGTAGGAATTACCATAATTATTAGAGGAATTACTAGGAAACAACGTAGGTTTAAAATTGCCTCTATACGCATTATTACCAAAATTGTTCCTACCAACAAATTCACATCCATAGATTAATTATTATTATCAATCAAAGTAGACAAAGGCATATCATTAGGATACATAGGAGCACTCTTGCTAGCAATCAATTTCATAAGTTCATCCATCTTTCCACTCAAAGTATTAATTTCTTCAATCGCATGCACATTTTTACGTAGAAGATCTTTCGGTATGCCATTGAGAGTAATTTGTCATAATATTATCTAGAAGTTTAGTAGCCTCTCCTAATGTGATTTCCATAAAAGTACCACCCACAGCAGAATCTAATAGATTTCTAGATGCAAAATTCAATCCGGCATAAAAAATTTGTATGATCATCCATAAACTTAAACCATGAGTAGGGCAATTTCTTATCATCAATTTCA
Source organism: Thinopyrum elongatum (assembly GCA_011799875.1). NCBI lineage: Eukaryota > Viridiplantae > Streptophyta > Magnoliopsida > Poales > Poaceae > Thinopyrum > Thinopyrum elongatum. The sequence goes on along the minus strand of CM022303.1, from coordinate 375,536,846 downwards.
TCCTCTTCCAAGATTGTGCAACATGTTCATGATCTAGTTGCTTAAAATTCATTATATCGTTCCTAAGGGAGATGATCTTAGCGGGAGGAAAATACTTGGAAATAAAAGCATTTTTACACTTATTCCATGAATCAGTACTATTTTTAGGTAAAGATGAAAACCAAGTTTTAGCATGATCACGCAGTGAGAACGGAAATAGCTTCAATTTAACAATATCATTATCCACATCATTTTCTTTTGCATATCACACAATTCAACGAAAGTATTTAGATGGGATGCAGCATCTTCATTAGGACTACCAGAAAGTTGTTCTTTCATAACAAGATTCAACAAAGCGGCATTAATTTCATAAGATTCCGCAATAGTGGCAGGAGCAATCGGAGTACTAATAAAATCATTATTATTAGTGTTGGAAAAATCACACAACTTGTTATTTTCTTGAGACATCATGGAAAAGCAAGCAATCTAGCACACAAGCAAACGAAAAGACGAATGGAACGAAGGTGAATAAAAAGGGCAAATATTTTTTTGTTTTTCTAAAAACATTTTATAAGCGGGGGAGAGGAAAATGAGAGGCAAATGGCGAATAATGTAAATGCAAGAGATGAGAGTTTATGATGGGTACTTGGTAGGCTTGATGTATATCCTCCCCGGCAACGGTGCCAGAAATTCTTCTTGCTACTTCTTGAGCTTGTGTTGGTTTTTCCCTTGATAAGGAAAGGGTGATGCAGCAAAGTAGAGATAAGTATTTCCCTCAGTTTGCAAACCAAGGTATCAATCCAGTAGGAGGAACACACAAGTCACCAATGGTTGCACCTACACAAACAAACAAATACTTGCACCCAACGCGATAAAGGGGTTGTCAATCCCTTCACGATTACTTGCAAGGATGAGATCTGATAGAGATAGGTATAAAATAAAAATAAAAATGCAAAACAAAATAAAAGTAAAGAAATTGCAGCAAGGTATTTTTGGGTTTTTGGTTTTATAGATCTGAAAATAATATGATAAAAATAGACCCGGGGGCCATAGTTTTCACTAGAGGCTTCTCTCTTGAAAGAACGCATACGGTGGGTAAAGAAATTACTGTTAAGCAATTGATAGAAAAGCGCAAAGTTATGACAATATCTAAGGCAATGATCATGAATATAGGCATCACGTCCGTGACAAGTAGACCGACTCCTGCCTGCATCTACTACTATTACTCCACACATCGACCGCTATCCAGCATGCATCTAGTGTATTAAGTTAACAAGAACGGAGTAACGCCTTAAGCAAGACGACATGATGTAGAGGGATAGATCCAATCAATATCAAATAAACCCCATCTTTTTATCCTTAATGGCAACAATACAAATACGTGCCCCACTACCCCTTCTGTCACTGGGTGAGGACACTGCAAGATTGAATCCAAAACAAAGCAGCTCTCTCATTGCAAGAAAAATCAATCTAGTTCGCCAAACTAAATCAATTGAACAGCGAGAAATACAAAGCTATCTTAATCATGCATAAAAGAGTTCAGAGAAGACTCAAATAATATTCATAGATAATTTGATCATAAATCCACAATTCATCGGCTCTCAACAAACGCACCACAAAAGAAGATTACATCGAATTGATCTCCAAGAACATCAAGGAGAACATTGTATTGAAGATCAAAGAGAGAGAAGAAGCCATCTAGCTACTAGCTATGGACCCGTAGGTCAGTGGTAAAATACTCACACATCGTTGGAAGGGCAACAAGGTTGATGTAGAGGCCCTCCGTGATCAAATCCCCCTCCGACAGAGTACCGGAACAGGTCTTCGGATGGGATCTCACGAGGACAGAAACTTACGGCACGGAAAAATATTTTTGGTGTTCCCTCTAGTATACGGGGAATATTTGGGTATTTATGGAGCTGAGATTAGGGTTGGAGGTGCCACGGTGGGCCCACAAGCTTGGGTGGCACCCCTCCCCTAGGGCGTGGCCTCCAGGCTTGTGGCCCATCCGTGACTCTTCTGGCCTCCTCCCGAAGCTTCCTAGGTGTCTTCTGGTCCAAGAATAATTGTCAAAAAGTTTCGTTCCATTTGGACTCCGTTTGGTATTGATTTTCTGTAAAAGACAAAAACATGGAAAAAAATAGCAACTTGCACTGGGCACTAGGTTAATAGTTTAGTCCCAAAAAATGATATAAAATAGCATAATAATGCATATAAAACATCCAAGATGGATAATATAATAGCATGGAACAATCAAAAATTATAGATACGTTGGAGACGTATCAGGGTGGCGTGGGCCAATTTAGGCAGTGGATGGTCGGCCTACTCATGTAATGCATGGATAATAAAGCTACAGTAATCCCCTACTAATTATGCCATGTCATCACTTTTACTGTTGCTAGGTACCACGTTGATTCAAACCAATTCAAAATTCAAATTTAAAATAAAGTCAAACAGTTAAAATTTTCAAATGTCAAAACTAAAATGTTCAAATTGCGGCAAATAATCATTTGTTAACATTGGTGGTGAACCAACATTTTTGTAAAGTGGTTTAATGCCCTAAACTAATTAAAACAGTGGTTAAAACAATTATTTAAATGTTTTTTAAATTATAAAAATTATTAAACTATTTTCTTTTTGAGCTAAACTAATTGTGGATGTGGCCTAATTTATTTTGCTATTTTAGGTACAAGTTTTGTATTTAATAAAACTAAATAAAGGAAACAATAAAGGAAAACAAAAAACAAAACACAAAACAAAGAAAATAAAATAAAAGGACCTCCCCACTCCCCCAGGCCTCGGCCCATCCCACCCCAACCGGACAGCCCACCCCCCCCCCCCCTCTCACGGTCGTCTTCTCCTTTTCGACGGACCGAGGGGCTCGCCCCTGCCGGACGGACAGGGATCCGGTGACATGCCCACAGGCAGTCACGCCGTAACATGCGGGCCGGCAGCGTTGGATGCAGGGGGCGGCCCAGATTAAATACTGTAGCGGAGAAACACTATGGATGGTACTGTAGCAGAGAACACTGTGGATGGGGGTACTGTAGACAAAACACTGTAGATCCGACACTGTTTATTCGAGATCTGTCCGTTGATTCTCGATCGGGTGGTCCAGAGAGGGGCGCATGTTACCATTACTGTTCATTGGTGACATGCTCACAGCATGTCACTGGTTCTCGATCCCTGCCGGACCGCCTCGACGGTGACTCCCTAGAGGAGATAAGGCGCCCCCCTCCCCCTCCCCCCCCGTGCCTCCTCATTCCTCCCCCTGCTCCACTACACAACGCCCCACTCCCCTCTCTCCCCCTCCGCCTAGCCCCTTCAGATCCGCCACCCCCACCATCGTCGTGGCCATGGACGCCACTGTCCACGCGCCTTCCGTCGACCCCATCGCCTAGGACCATGCCGGGAGCTCCGCCGTCGTTCTCCACATCGGCTGCAACCACTGCCTCGAGCTCGGGCCACTACATTGTCGCCCTCGTCCTCTTCCTCCACCTCAGCCGCGACGGGCGTCGTCGACGGATTGCCACCACGAGCGCCTTCCCGAGCCTGCTACGCAGCCGTCGAGTTCACTGTTAGTCGCGGTTCCCCCCATCCCTCTATTTTCCATGATGAATCATCGTCGTAGTCGCCGTGCTCGCCTTCCCCCCTTCTGCCCGTGTCCGGGCCGCGCCTGCCCGTGCCCCGCGGCCCCTGTAGCCGTCGCCGCGCCCGCCTGGTGCCGCGTTCATGCCCACCGCGTGCCCGGCCACGTCCCGCCGCACCCATGTGTCCGCCGCGCGTGAGGCCTCTGCGTCCTCGCCGTGCCCGACCAGGCTTGGCAACGCCCGCTCCTGCCCTCGCCTGCACTCACGTGGCCGCCACTACAGCTGCCCGGGGCGTGCCCTACCCGTCCTGCTGCTACTCGCCCCGGCATGGCCAAGCCCCTGTCCCACCTGCGCCCGCACGCACGCCTGCAGTTTTCCCCTGTCGCCGCACCTGCTGCTACGCTGCCGCCACTGCCGACCTCCCACGCCGGCGCCGCCCTCCGTTGGCTGCCCTGCCTCGCCTGCTTCTGGCCGTGGCTGCCGGCCCTCCACTGCGAGGCTGCGCGAGTGCCCAGCCAGGGTCATCTGGCTCCCTGGCTAGTGGGGCCCGCCCCGTGAAAAGAAATAAAAAAAGATTTGTAAATAAAGTAAGTAATAAATAAAATAATTAGTACATTAATTAATTACTTAATTAGTTAATTAGGTAATTAGCATAATATAACTCAATGACAGTTGGGCCCCGCTTTTAATTAAGCAAAATTACCTAAACTACTAAAGTTAGAGCCAATGACATACGGGCCCCATAGAAAACTATTCATCCTTTGACCATTCAAACATTGACTGGGTCAACTGGACTCCCCTGGCCCCACCAGTCATACACACTGGCTAAGTACTACTGTGTACAAAATGTAATTACTGTTTTAATTCGAATTTATAATAATTTCAGAAATTGTTTAAATCTTTGAAAAATAATATAGAATAATCCGTAACTCAGATGAAAATAATTTATATATGAAAGTTGCTCAGAAAAACGTGAAGATTCCGAATAAGCACTCCATTCGTCTGTCACACGCCCCTAGCATAGCGAACGTGGAACCATCCCCCTCCGTTTCATCTGTCTGAAATGCCAAACTTCGGGAAACATTCCCGGATGTTTTCCCCCTTCGCCGGTATAGTGTAGTAATGCATTAGAACACCCCTGGCATCGCATATCACCATGTCTTGCTTAGTAATGCATCTGTGTGCTTTGTATTTACTGTTTCTTCCCCCTCTTCTCTTCGGAAGACCCCGAGACTGATGCTACCCCTGTGATTGACTACGTCACCAACGACCCTTCTTCCCTTTCAGCAGAGCTTCCAGGCAAGCAAACCCCCTTGATCATTCCGATATCGCCCATTTCATTCTCTCTCATGCTTGCATTAGATTTTGCTACTGTAATGGATTGCTCCTATTCTGATGCCTAGCCTGCTTTTGTAGCCTGATATTGTTACCTACCTGCTTATCCTAAACTACTTAGTATAGGTTGGTTAGAGATCCACCAGTGACACCTCACCTTGTCCTAGTTGCCTCGGCTTGATGACCAATGACTCGATCAATGTGATCGATGTCCAGGGCCCGACAAAGCACATACCCCCCTTAGTTGCTCGGCTCTGTAGAGCTATTATCGAGTGCCGAGGGTGATACCTCGTAACGCACTCCTGATGGTAACTCTGTAGTGTAGCTATTTCGGTCGTGGTCATCGAGGGTGATTCCTCCTTCACCACTCCTGATACGACTCTGTCGTGCAACACCTCAAGTGTGAACCTCGAGGGTGGTTCGTCCTAAGTTCAGCTTGACGATTAGATCGAGTGGAATCCCTCGAGGGTGATTCCTCGGGTTTTCTACCTTGATGTTTTGGACACACGGTTACCCTGGCTTTACTTCAGACCTTTGCTAAAGTTGGGTCGGCCCAGAGGGGTACCCGTGAGAGATACCTATGAAAGTCGGGCGGGCCTAGAGAGCACCCGCGAGATAAGTACGAGCCACAGTCGGGCAGGTAGACCGCCCGAGTGAGAGGGTTGGGCCTGGCCCTTGCCGTATTTCCTCGAGACGGGGCGACGGGGTCACATGATCATGAGTCTCTGCTCGTCTCCGCGAGCTCCCAATACACTAAGGATTTGGGTATTTGATCTGAGTTGGCCACTGGCCTATATGCACTAACCGCCACACGGGAACATATATGGGCACTCGGCGTCGTATGTTTCTTCCGAAAGCTCTGTCAGACGTCCAGTTTAGCATTGCGGGATGGCCTGGTCGGCGGCCCAGAAGTGGTGGCCTGGATCGCCCTGCGCACAATGACCCAGAGTGCAATGGGCGATGGGCCCAAGACCCCGGAGCGCTTAGGATGTAGACCGGCGGGGACCTCTCTATGGAGCCTAGGTAGGACTATGACGTGTTGATCTTCCGAGGCCGGGCATGACCCAGTAAAGTGTGTCCAGCCAGAGTAATCAAGCGTGTTAGTTAATGTGGTGCACCCCTGCAAGGAAGTTATCTATTCGAATAGCCGTGTCCACGGTAATGGACGCTTGGAGTTGTATCCTGATCTATAACAACTAGAAATGGATACTTGAGACATGAGATGGATATGTTGGCTCCGGGATTGCTTTCTCGCAGGGAGTCGAGGAAGGATCTCTGGGCGTTAATACTACAACATGCTTGTTAAATATTAGATTGCTATTATGTACTCTTCTAAATGCTGCAAGATGCTTGAAGATGCTAGTCTTCGATAGGCTAGGCTTTCCCTTCTCCTCTGGCATTCTGCAGTTCAGTCCACAGATACAGCTCATTCCTTTGATACCAATGCATACTTAGTATAGTTCTGATGCTTGCGAGTAATTTGGATGAGTACTCACAGTTGCTTTGCTACCCATTTCCCCCTTCTTTCTTCTTTCCAGTTGTTGCAACCAGATGGTGGATCCCAGGAGCCAGATGCCACCCCCGTCGACTACTACTACTACCCCGAGGGTGCCTACTACTACGTGGAGACCGCTGACGACCAGGAGTAGTTAGGAGGTCCCAGGCAGGAGGCCTTGCATTTTTTATCGTTGTAGCTTTTGTGCTGGCCTTCTTAAGGCAGTCTTGTTTAACTTATGCATGTACTCAAATACTGTTGCTTCCGCTGACTCGTTTGTATTTGAGCTTCTGTATTCGAGCCGTCGAGGCCCCTGGCTTGTACTTTGAAGCTTGTATTATTTTAATTTGTGTCTAGAGTTGTGTTGTGATATCTTCCCGTGAGTCCCTGATCTTGATCGTACACATTTGCGTGTATGATCAGAGCCGACTGCCTGTAGGAACCCCCTTTCCAACTCCTTGGCCGAAGTTGAGTCTAGTCTTTGAAAAACTGTTTCCTAACATGGCAGTGTAGCTTACGGGCCCACGTCGTCAATGGATGGTATTAGGATATTTTAGTCCTTGTCCTTACTCTGGGATTCTGATCTCTCTTCTATTCGAGTTAAAGTTTTCGCTAACTCTATCATTAGGATCCCGTGATCACCTCCACCTAGCGGTTTGTATTAATCCTTTCTTGAATTGAGGGCCAAGATCTGCTTCACAATGTTGACTGACCGCAGGATCCTCATATCGAGGGCACCCTGCGTCATCACTTGCAAATCCCTCGCTCCAGTGGTTATCTTCGATGATGATGTAGCTTTTGCTATGTCCCGTTGTTGTATCCCTCCATCGCGTGCATGCGTGCCACCTAGTATGTCTAGGATGTTTCTCTTGCCCGAACTCGTACTAACAACGTGTAATTGGATCTATATATGTATTTGTATGTCTTCAATGACTACTGCTTTGTATATACTGCGCCTTTGCTCACTGTTCAATTTACATCATGAATGACTCCATACACTTGCACCAACCCTTGCTGAACTAACCCCTGTTGCATTTAAGCAGGATGTTTAGACCCGCTGGTCGCGGTCGTGGTGGCGACAATCCACCACCGCCCGAATACATGGCCGGAATGGTACAACAGTTTAGCTGAATCGCCAGTTCATGGATGGAGCCATGGCTTAGTTTCCGCACCCCAATATGAATCAGTAACCTGCCCCAGTGACTCTGCAAGACTTTGCGCGTCTCAACCCTGTCATCTACCGTAGCTCAACTCAGCCCCTTGATGATGCTGACTGGCTCCATGACATCACTTTTGAGTTGGAGTCTACTGATGTAGCCCCTGCCAACTAGGTCACCTTCACATCTTACTACCTGAAAGGTCCCGCTACTCAATGGTGGGACAGCCATAGGCTTTCCTTACCTGTTGGAACCGCCATCACTTGCCGGAATTCCAAGCTACATTCCGTGGGCCAATGTCGAACCACCATGGTTAGTCACAACATCCCCGTTGAAATTGAAGGGTTGGAATTCCATGTTTCCCCCATTGTTTTGAAGTCTTCCAATATTGACCTCATTCTGGGAATGGAATGGTTGAAAACACATACCGCTTCTATCATTTCTGCCACTAAAATCGTCCATCTATTACATCCTTCTAGTGAGATAGTAAGCTACCATGCTCATCCTGTTCGAAATGCCGAAGCACGGATTTATTCCTTGAATGCGTTAAACGTTTCTCCTCTTGTGAGAAATGAAAACACTCCAGTCGTTTGTGAATTCCAAGGTGTCTTTCCAGAAGAACTACCTGGTCCATGACCTTGAACTTGCTAAAGTTAAATATGCACTAAAGCTGTGGTAGCATTTTCTTTTCTTGGTACTCATTGCGAGATCTTCACCGATCATCAAGTCTGAAGTAATTGTTTACTTAGCTAGATCTGGATCTCTGTCAACAGCGATGTATGGAAACAATTACAGACTATGACTATGGTATTTCTTATACCCCTGGCAAGGCTAATGTCGTGGCCAATGCCCTGAGTTGCAAGTCTTATTGCAACAACCACATGGCTTATAAAGCTCAATGCCTGCAAGATGATCTCACTTATAGAGAGCATCCGATACGTGTTCTCGCTCAAGTTGAACGTCGCACCCGTCAGCGGGCTATCAAATTTCTAAAGGTTCAGTGGTCAAATCAATCTGAAGATGAAGCCACTTGGGAACGCGAGGATGATGAATACCCCGCTTTGTTTCCTTCTACCTCCTAAATCTCGGGACGAGATTTCTTGTAGTGGAGGAGATTTGTAATGCCCGGATAATCAAGTTACAGTAATCCCCTGCTAATATTGCCATGTCATCACTTTTACTGTTGCTAGGTCCCACGTTGGTTCAAACCAATTCAAAATTCAAATTTAAAATAAAGTCAAACAATTAAAAATTTCAAATGTCAAAACTAAAATGTTGAAATTGTGGCAAATAATCATTTGTTAATATTGGTGGTGAACCAACATTTTTGTAAAGTGGTTTAATGCCCTAAACTAATTAAAACAGTGGTTAAAACAATTATTTAAATGCTTTTTAAATTATAAAAATTATTAACTTTTTTATTTTTGAGCTAAACTAATTGTGGATGTGGCCTAATTTATTTTGCTAGTTTAGGTACAAATTTTGTATTTAATAAAACTAAATAAAGGAAACAATAAAGGAAAACAGAAAACAAAACACAAAAGAAAGAAAAATAAAATAAAAGGCATCCCCACTCCTCCTGGGCCTCAGCCCATCCCACCCGAACCGGCCAGCCCACTCCCCCCCCCCCCCCCCCCCCCCAGCGCCCGCGGTCGTCTTCTCCTATTCGACCGACCGAGGGGCTCGCCCCCGCCGAACCGCCTCGACGGCGACTCCCTAGAGGAGATAAGCCCTCCCCCCCTCCCGCGCGCCTCCTCGTTCCTCCCCCTGCTCCACTACACCACGCACCACTCCCCTCTCTCCCCCTCCGCCTAGTCCCTCCAGATCTGCCACCCCCCACCATCTTCGTGGCCATGGATGCCACTGTCCACGCGCCTTCCGTCGACCCCATCTCCTAGGACCGCGTCGGGAGCTCCTCCGTCGTTCTCCACATCGCCTGCAACCACTGCCTCGAGCTCGGGCCACTACATCATCGTCGGCATCCCCTTCCTCCACCTCGGCCGTGACGGGCGTCGTCGACGGATTGCCACCACGAGCGCCTCCCCGAGCCTGCTACGTCGCTGTCGAGTTTACTGTGAGCCGCAGTGCCCCCCATCCCTCTATTTTACACGACGAATCATCGCCGTAGTCGTCGTGCTCGCCGCCCCCAGCCCACGTCCGGGCCGCACCTGCCCGCGCTGGCCGCGCCCCACGCGTCTCGCGGCCCCTGTAACCGTCGCCGCGCCTGCCTGGCGCCACGTTCGTGCCCACCGTGCGCCGCCTACAGCCCTCCCGCGCGCCCGGCCGCGTCCCGCCGCACCCCTGTGTCCGCCCGCGCGTGAGGTCTCCGCGTCCTCGCCGCGCCCGCCCAGGCTTGGCCACGCCTGCCCTGCCCTCGCCTGCGCTCGTGTGGCCACCGGCTGCTGCTGCCCGGGGCGCGCCCTGCCCGCCCTGCTGCTGCTACTCGCCCCGTCGCGACCGAGCCCCTGTCCCACCTGCGCCCGTGCACACACCTGCAGTTTTCCCCTGTCGTTGCGCCTGATGCTGCCCTTGCTGCTGCGCTGCCGACCGCCCACGCCGGCGCCGCCCTCCGCCGGCTGCCCTGCCTCGCTTGCTTCTGGCCGTGGCCGCCGGCCCTCCACTGCAAGGCCGCGTGAGTGCCCAGCCAGGGCTGTCTGGCTCCCTAGCCAGTGGGGCCCGCCCCCTGAAAAGAAATAAAACAATATTTGTAAATAAAGTAAATAATAAATAAAATAATTAGTACATTAATTAATTAGTTAATTAGGTAATTAGTGTAATATAACTCAATGACAGTTGGGCCTCGCTGTTAATTAAGCAAAATTACCTAAACTACTAAAGTTAGAGTCAATGACATACGGCCCCACATATCACTATTCATCCTTTGACCATTCAAACGTTGACTGGGTTAACTGAACCCCCTGGCCCCACCAGTCATACACACTGGCTAGGTACTGTTGTGTAGAAAATGTAATTACTGTTTTAATTCGAAATTATAATAATTTTAGAAATTGTTTAAATCTTTGAAAAATAATATAGAATAATCTGTAACTCGGATGAAAATAATTTATATATGAAAGTTGCTCAGAAAAACGTGACGATTCCGCATACGCACTATGTTTGTCTGTCACACACCCCGAGCATAGCGAACGTGGAACCATCCCCCTCCGTTTATCTGTCTGAAATGCCAAACTTCAGGGAAACATTCCTGGATGTTTTCCCCCTTCGCCGGTATCATGTAGTACTGCGTTAGAACACCCCTGGAACCACATATCGCCATGTCTTGCTTAGTAAAGCATCTGTGTGCTTTGTATTTACTGTTTCTTCCCCCTCTTCTCTTCGGTAGACCCCGAGACTGATGCTGCCCGTGTAATCGACTACGTCATCGACGACCCTTCTTCCCTTTCAGCAGAGCTTCTAGGCAAGCAAACCCCCTTGACCATTCTAATATCGCCCATTTCATTCTCTCTCATGCTTGCATTAGATTATGCTACTGTAATTGATTGCTCCTATTCTGATGCATAGCCTGCTTTTGTAACCTGATATTGTTACCTACCTACTTATCCTAAACTGCTTAGTATAGGTTGGTTAGTGATCCACCAGCGACCCCTCACCTTGTCCCAATTGCCTCGGCTTGATGAGCGATGACTCGATCAACGTGATCGACCTCTAGGGCCTGACATAGCACATCACCCCCCCCCCTTAGTTGCTCGGCTCTACAGAGCTACTATCGAGTGCCGAGGGTGATACCTCGTAACGCATTCTTGATGATAACTCTGTAGTGTAGCTATTTCGGTCATGGTCATCGAGTGTGATTCCTCCTTCACCACTCCTGATATGACTCTGTCGTGCAACACCTCAAGTGTGAACCTCGAGGGTGATTCCTCCTAAGTTCAGCTTGACAATTACATCGAGTGGAATCCCTCGAGGGTGATTCCTCGGGTTTTCTCCCTTGATGTTTTGGACACATGGTTACCCTCGCTTTACTTCAGACCTTTGTTAAAGTCGGGTCGGCCCCGAGGGGTACCCGTGAGAGATACCTGTGAAAGTCGGGCAGGCCCAGAGAGCACCCGCGAGATAATTACGAGGCACGGCCAGGTAGGTAGACCGCCCCAATGAGAGGGTTAGGCCTGGCCCTTGCCGTATTTCCTTGAAACGGGGCGACGGGGTCACATGATCGTGAGTCTTTGCTCATCTCCGCGAGCTCCCAATACACTAAGGATTTGGGTATTTGATCTGAGTTGGCCACTGTCCTATACACACTAACCACGCGGGGACAGATATGGGCACTCGATGTCGTACGTTTCTGCCGAAATCTCTGTCAGACGTCTAGTTCAGCTTTGCGGCACGGCCTGGTCGGCGCCCAGAGGTGGTGGCCTGGATCGCCCTATGCGCAATGAGCCGGAGTGCAATGGGCGATGGGCCCAAGACCCCGGAGCACTTAGGATGTAGACCGGCGGGGGCCTCTCTGTGGAGCCTAGGTAGGACTACGACGTGTTGATCTTCCGAGGCCGGGCATGACCCAGGAAAGTGTGTCCCGCTAGAGTAATCAAGCATGTTGGGTAATGTGGTGGACCCCTGCAGGGAAGTTATCTATTTGAATAGTCGTGTCCACGATAATGGACGCTCGGAGTTGTATCCCGGTCTATTACAACTAGAAATGGACACTTGAGACATGAGATGGATATGTTGGCTCCGGGATTGCTTTCTCGCAGGGAGTCGAGGAAGGATCTCTGGGCGTTAATAGTACAACATGCTTGTTAAATATTAAATTGCTATTATGTACTCTTCTGAATGCTGCAAGATGCTTGAAGATGCTAGTCTTTGATAGGATAGGTTTTCCCTTCTCCTCTGGCATTCTGCAGTTCAGTCCACAGATACAGCTCATTCCTTTGATACCAATGGATACATAGTATAGCTCTAATGCTTGCGAGTACTTTGGATGAGTACTCATGGTTGCTTTGCTACCCCTTCTTTCTTCTTTCCAGTTGTTGAAGCCAGATGGTGGATCCCAGGAGCCAGATGCCACCCCCGTCGACTACTACTACTACTACCCCGAGGGTTCCTACTACTACATGGAGACCGCCGACGACTAGGAGTAGTTAGGAGGTCCCAAGCAGGAGGCCTTGCCTTTTCGATCATTGGTGCTTTTGTGCTGGCCTTCTTAAGGCAGTCTTGTTTACCTTATGTCTGTACTCAGATATTGTTGCTTCCGCTGACTCGTTTGTATTCGAGCTTCTGTATTCGAGCCCTCGAGGCCCCTGGCTTGTAATATGAAGCTTGTATTATTTTAATTTGTGTCTAGAGTTGTGTTGTGATATCTTCCCATGAGTCCCTGATCTTGATCATACACATTTGTGTGTATGATTAGTGTACGGTCTAATTGGGGGCATCACAACTCGCCTCCATGGAGAGAGCGAGAGAAGAGATAAATACACTGGCGGTCGGTGTATTTGAAGCAAAAAGCGTAATACGGTCACCGGACTTCAGAATACACTCATTACTAGCTCACCGTTTAGCATCGATTGCACTCTGTTGATCAGCCAAATAGTCTACGTGGCCCTATCTTGAGTGGTTAAATTCACCATGTTCCTTGTGGGTCCCACCTATCAGTTGGCAGAGGAAAAAACAAAGATAAACACAAATTTACGCCAGCGTGACAAGACTCCAACCCGTGCGTGGGAACCACCTGGTTGTGTATGTGTGAGTCACGGCCCGATGTGTGTGCATGCACATGTAGGTTGAGCACTTGAGCGTGAGCGTGTGTGTTGGTCGTGTGGTGTGTGCATGCGTGTGTGCGTGAGAGTGTTGTGTGTGTGTGTGTGTGTGAGGGTTGTGTGCGTGCGAGTGTATGTGTATAATCGTGTGAGTGTTGCATGCGTGTAGTTCGTGTGCATGCGTGCGTATGTGTACGTGTGAGTGTTGCATGTGTATGTGTGAGTGTTGCATGCGTGTAGTTCGTGTGCATGCGTGCGTATGTGTATAATCACCACACTAGCTTCTGTGTATTAAAAGAGCCGGCTCGGCATACCAATACAAGGCCACCTTGTCCGCTGTGCCCGCGGTCACGACTTCGAATACCCACCATCCAATAATTTATTTTCATTTCTTTTCATTCTTATACCCGCCGATAGGTGCGCCCTATGGTAGTGAGATAATGCGTGTTAATGATGCAACACTAGATGCTCCACGTGGAGCGTTTAACTGGTCAACTATTTGTGTCTTCAACAAATACAGAGCTCTACGGTGAGCCCATGACTGTATAATAAGCACAAGACGTATATGATGACCGTATGAGTGGATTCCGAAGTCCAGTGAACGTATCGTGCTTTCTCTTCAAATACAGTGATCGTCGGTGTATATCTCGCGAGAGAAAGACGAAACATGTGTGTGATTGTGCTGGGGGCGTACTTTTAGAGGGCCTAGAGATAGTTTGTGTGCATACATGAAAGGGGCATAGAGGGGGGGGCGATGGAGAGAGAGATGCTCTTTGTTTCTCTTTATTATGACTAACTTTATATATAGTATAAAAATATAAAATTCACAATGCAGAGTAAATATCATTGGGTGCACCATGAAAATTAACTTCCATACTCCATATAACATTGTAATATTATATATATGTAGATTTTCTAAAATAAAATTTTGGCCACACTTTGTGTAGTTTTTATTCAAAAAGAATGTTGTGTACGAAGTAAAAGTGAAGACAATGCGTTTTAGATCAATGGGGCACATGATAAGATGTAACATGTGTGAATGTGTAGTTGGCGTGTTTGGCAGGGCCTAGAGAGGGTATGTGTATGTATTCGAGAGAGGCATGGATAGAGGGGCCAGGGGGCAATAAGAGAGATAGAACGAGAAATGAGATATGACTAGAGAGAGAGAGACGAATAGGACGTCTCGGCGAGAGATACCCTTGAGTGTGTCTATGCAAGGGAGAAGGGGATAGAGGCACATGAGCAGAAATAGTGTGTGCGGTGTGTGTGTTGGTATATGTGTGGCTGTGAGAAGATATCGATTCCTAGGGGTAGAGGGTGTGTGACTGTGCGAGGTCTGGTGGGCCGAGGTGAGTCCCCTGTGTCGGTTCCGTCCTGCACCACATTGCTCGGCCTGTGACGCATTACTCGGAGACCCATGGAGGACTAGTCATACAAGACAAAGATACCAGAGCCGCGAAGGACTCTGTGTCCCCTCACAAAGCCGGCTAGGATTTGTAACCCTAGGTCCTACGTATGTACAAGCCTGGGGCCTAGTTCTTCGATAGTATACACGAAATCCCTTGGTATCCATACTCACAAATATACATGGCCGGGAGTACAGTATTACCTGGATCGCAACAAGGGCCCAAACTAAGGTAAACCCTTGTCTCTAATTACCATTCATCCAACCTAACTGTAAGGGGCATCCTACCGAATGCTCCACTGGAATCATATTCATCAACTAGGAAGAGAGGTGGAGACAATGCGTGCAAGATAGGACTGAAGATAATGTGCGTGCGGGAGACACGTAGGCAGGTGTATGCATAGAGAAATGGTCGATGGGGATCTTGCAAGCGTATGCGTGTGAGAGAAAGAGTACTTGTGACAAAGGTTAGTGAAAACAGTTGTAGATGGTTGTGATAGAGAGGGAGGGTGATATAGAGAGCATGTGTGCGAGAAAGACACCTTGGGAGAGAGCGTGAGCATGTGTGAGAGATCGCCGATGGATATACACCGTGTGCGCGTATGTGTGAGAGAGAAAGTTAGCGTGCGTGTGACGAGGGGCCTAGGGAGAGTGAATCTACGCATAAAAGACTGACGTACACATTGATTTAAAATATAAATTGTATCCAAATATTTGGATGGGATCATGATATTTTGCAATTTGCATAAGGAACAGTCATTGGTCTATCAAACATCCATATTCTATCGGATTTGGGCATCTCTATGTTATTATTCGATGTAATTGGTCCATAGAGTCAGTATTTTGAAGTCCAGACAATGCACCGCTTTAGCAATTCAAATATAAACGTGAGTATACTTTATGTTGTGTGTGTAAATCACATTATACGTACAAAAGATACATAGTGGACATTATAAATAGCTAGCTAGGAAGTAGCATACATTTGAATTCAACTTAAGGTGGTTTAAAATATTTGAATTCAACATGAAGTCCATTCAATTATTTGAATTCGAGATGATGGCATTTGTAAATCATACCTAAATTAAGGGGGCATCAATCTTTGCTCTGCTTTTGTACATAACAGCATATATAGTCATGTACAAAATAGATTCAAATTTACCTCCTCCATTCCAAAATAATCATAGTTATAGGATTTTGAAGTCACAATTTCAAAAAGAAGCGCATAATTTACTGAGGTTTTCAAACATACAAGGTCAAATTTAACGTTCTCTATTTAGGTCAATCCTAAAAGTTCAAGAGTACTCTAAACGTGAATGTTTCTGTTTCAAAATTTCGAACGAAGCGCCAAAAGAGCCTCTCCTCGCCCGAAACCGCGTGAGACCAATGTTTCGTAGAAGAAAATTACTTTTCTAACTCTGACCGGTGAAACCTACCGGCCCGACATCCAAAGGTCTAAACTGGGGTAGGTTTGTAACTTCCTCTAGACACCACGCAACCGCCTCCGAAAAACATTAATACACCGTGGCCGCCTAAACACACATGTGCTCGGCCGAAATCACTCCCGCCCACTATTTGGGACACCTGGGATTATCGTTCTACCCCAGACCCGCAGTAGGTCCAAAATTTAAGAAGGGGCAAAGTTTGTACTTTCCCCAAATTTCAAAGAAGCGCGTCCCAGACCGAAACATGGTTCCCCCTTAGCTCCAACCCCCCCCCTCCCCCCGGTCCTATTCCCCATTCATACTCTGTGGGCGCTAAAACTCCCTCTCCACTAGCCACGAAACCCTAGCGTCATCCGTCTGCCACCCCATCGCATCGATCAACCACCGCCCTCCTCCATCACGTCGGAGCCGATACCTCGAAATAGTCGTCCACCGCAACTGCAACCGCAACGGCCTCCACGGCTTGTAGTTGAAGCCGAGGCCGAGCTGCCTCCAGGACGCCGACGTGTGCCGTACCCGAGCCAGTTCAACCATGCCATCTTGCGCCTCACCGTTGCCATTCCAATGTTGTCACCGCCCACCGCACCGGAGTAGTTCCCGCTACGCCGCCATTCACCGCCTCGGATCTGCTTCCCCTCCGCCGACAGACAGCCACCACAACACAGTCAACAACTTGGCCATCGGTTCGTCCAAGGCTCCACCGTCCTCCACAACATCGGGTCCCCTGGTAAAACTAAGAAGGAGATCGCCGATGGATATACACCGTGTGCGCGTATGTGTGAGAGAGAAAGTTAGCGTGTGTGTGATGAGGGGCCTATGGAGAGTGAATCTACGAATAAAAGACTGATGTACACATTGATTTAAAATATAAATTGTATCCAAATATTTGGATGGGATCATGATATTTTGCAATTTGCGTAAGGAACAGTCATTGGTCTATCAAACATCCATATTCTATCGGATTTGGGCATCTCTATGTTATTATTTGACATAATTGCTCCATAGAGTCAGTATTTTGAAGTCCAGACAATGCATCGCTTTAGCAATTCAAATATAAATGTGAGTATAGTTTATGTTGTGTGTGTAAATCACATTATACGTACAAAAGATACATAGTGGACATTCTAAATAGCTAGCTAGGAAGTAGCATACATTTGAATTCAACTTAAGGTGGTTTAAAATATTCGAATTTAACATGAAGTCCATTCAATTATTTGAATTCAAGATCATGGCATTTGTAAATCATACCTAAATTAAGGGGGCATCAATCTTTGCTCTACTTTTGTACATAATAGCATATATAGTCATGTACAAAATAGATTCAAATTTACCTCCTCCATTCCAAAATAATCGTAGTTATAGGATTTTGAAGAGTCAAAATTTCAAAAAGAAGTGCATAATTTACTGAGGTTTTCAAACATACAAGGTCAAATTTAATGTTCTCTATTTAGGTCAATCCTAAAAGTTCAAGAGTACTCTAAACATGAATGTTTCAGTTTAAAAATTTCGAACGAAGCGCCAAAAGAGCCTCTCCTCGCCCGAAACTGCGTGAGACCAATGTTTCGTAGAAGAAAATTACTTTTCTAATTCTGACCGGTGAAACCTACCGGCCCGACGTCCAAAGGTCTAAACTGGGGTAGGTTTGTAACTTCATCTAGACACCACGCAACCGCCTCCGAAAAACATTAATACACCGTGGCCGCCTAAACACACATGTGCTCGGCCGAAATCGCTCCCGCCCACTATTTGGGACACCTAGGATTACCGTCCTACCCCAGACCCGCAGTAGGTCCAAAATTTAAGAGGGCGGCAAAGTTTGTACTTTCCCCAAATTTCAAAGAAGCACGTCCCAGACCAAAACATGGTTCCCCCGTAGCTCCACCCCCCCCCCTCCCGTCCTATTCCCCATTCATACTGTGTGGGCACCAAAACTCCCTCTCCACTAGCCACGAAACCCCAGCGTCGTCCGTCTACCACCCCATCGCACCGATCAACCGCCGCCCTCCTCCATCACGTCGGAGCCGATACCCCGACGTAGTCGTCCACCGCAACTGCAACCGCAACGGCCTCCACGGCTAGCAGTTGAAGCCGAGGCCGAGCTACCTCCAGGACGCCGACGTGCGCTGTACCCGAGCCAGTTCAACCATGCCATCTTGCGCCTCTCCATTGCCATTCCAACGTCGCCACTGTCCACCGCACCGGAGCTATTCCGGCTACGCCGCCGTTCGCCGCCTCGGATCTGCTTCCCCTCCGCCGACAGACGGCCACCACAACACAGTCAACAACTTGGCCATGGGTTTGTCCAAGGCTCCACCGTCCTCCACAACATCGGGTCCCCTGGTAAAACTAAGAAGGTCAGCGCGAAATCAGGAGGACACAGCACTGCAGCCAAAATTGGTACTCCACTTCCCTTATTCATGCAAATCTTACATGTCTGCTCGCACAATATTCATCCCAGAGAAGGTAGATACTAGATGTTCCTAGTAACTCGCGATGCACAAGGTTTCTCCTCATATACTATTTCACCTTAGCTAGAGGTTCGTCGCCCAACTGGATTTCAATTCCTGGTCAGTTGATTCCCAAATAAAGGAAGCACCACTCGCGAAGGTGCTAGTCCGCTTGTTCGCCGGGGAAGCAACGCCTCGGTGTTTATCTTAGGGGTGTGGGGGCGTAGGAGCTGCTAGCGCCCGATTTGGAGGTCGGACGGGCTTAAAGGGATGGCAGGGGCGGTGCCAAGCACGACGGTGGTGTGAGGTCGAGGGGAGAGCGGAGCGGCGGAGGCAGGGGTCTGGGCTGGTGGTCGCTGGTGGATCGAGGAAGATCAGCAACAGTGACTAGCGGGAGGTAGACGAAGACCATCTGCCCGTTCCTTGTAGATCGGACGGTTAAAAAAATTGACTGGCCTATTTATTTTTAGTCAACTGTTATTTTGATAGGACCACATGTGGTGGTGTGCTGGAGGAGTACCTGCATTTCCCAACCATCCCTGTGCTCATATTTCAAAATCCTAGAATCCAATTTCATGTGCCATACATGTTGTAGAGCTATCATATGTCTCCCGTCATTTATTTTTCACCCACCTGCTATCTGCTACTTTTACAGTGCAGTACTTCTGCACACACTTCACCCATACTCTCACTATTGTTTTTTTATGCATGGGTATTTCAGCCTCTGACACACTATTGATAAATACACAATTGAAAAGAGAGAAGTCGCGAATAAGCAATAAGCGTTTCAGCGCTTTAAAGGGTGCAGTGTCAGTAGATGGAGACAGTAAATGTAGCTCTGCAGTTGATGATCTCGTTCGCCATGAACCACCATCCTAGGTGCTTGCTTTAACTATGTGGTGTCATATGTGGTTGCATGTTGCATATGGTGTCTAGCTTGTATTGCTTCCATTTTGGTTAAATTGCATCTCCTTAGTTTACACATTATACCTTTGAATATGACATGCCTTCCTGTTTTTGGTACATACTACATCTGTCTATTAACCATGTTCTTACATTAAACTAATGTTCTTGTGTGTCCCTCATCAATCACTTATGATGACACAGTCAGACTCGTGGATTACTGTGCGAGAAGATACTCTTTTAAAGACTGAAGTGTCAGCCTCCGCACATGATTCTCAAGAAATAGCAAGGATAGATGAAGATACTCAACATAGCTCTGTAGTTGATGACCGCATTTCCCCTACACCACCATTGCAGGTGCTTGCTATAACTTGGCAGTGTGATATGTGGTTGCATGTTGTATGGTGTCTAGCTTGTAATTCTTCCAATCTAGTTAAATTGCATGTGCTATTCTGCTTAGTTTATACATTATACCTGTTAACGTGACATGCCTTCCAGTTTTTGGTACATACTACATCTGTCTATTAAGCATGTCCTTACATAAAACTATTGTTCTTTTGTATCCCGCATTAATCACTTATGATGAGACACTTTTAGTATATGCAGTGTGATATTGGTTGCATCTTTCATATGATTTATAGCATGTACTACTTCTAATTTGTTGAAACGCCATTTATGATGGGACGCTTTTAACTTGGCAGAGTCATATTGGTTGCATCTTTCATCTGGTGTCTAGCTTGCATTGCTTCTAATTTGTTGAAATGGCTTCTGCTTAGTTTACACAAATAGTTGTGAGTATGCCATGCCATCCTGTTTTTCGTCCATATTCCATCCTCATATCATGTGTTTGCCTTACATCAAAGTAGTGATTGTCAGTATCATGCATGAATGAGTTCTGAAGAGTGAATTTTATTGCTTTTTCTTGTCGGTTTTACTTGACAATGCAAAATCAATAAAGCGGAAGGAAATTAGTAAGGCAGTGGATGGTGGTGCTCCATCCGACCAACTGAAATGGAGGGTCACTACAGACTCTACTCCTCCATCCCCCAACAAGATTTGCAAGACACACATGCATAGACACTCAATGTAGCTGTGTTGATGATGAGCACATCTCCCCTACTCCACCATCACAGGTGCTCCCTCTAACTTGGCACTGTTATATGTGGTTGCATATTACGTATGATGTCTAGCTTGTATTGCTTCTAATTTTGTTGAATTCCATCTGCTTAGTTTACACATTATACTTGTGAATAAGACACGTGTTCCTGTTTCTAGAACATACAGTATTTGTCTATCACACCATGTTCTTTTATCAAAGTACTATTGTTGTGTAACCTACAACAATCACCTATCATAAGACACATTTAAATTGGGAGTGTGATATAGGTTACATCTTGCATTCTTTTCTAGCTTGTACTACTTCTAGTTTGTTGAAATGGCACTTATGACGAGATAGTTTTAACTTGGTAGATTGATATTCGTTGCATCTTTCATATGGTGTCTAGCATTCATTGCTTCTAATTTGTTGAAATGCCTTCAACTTAGTTTACACATCATAGCTGTGAATATGCAATGTTGTCCTTTTTTCTTACACATTCAGTCGTCCTATCATGCGGTCGCCTTACATGAAAGTAGTGCTCGTCAGCATACTGCATCAATGATTTTTGAAAAGTGAATTTTTATTCATTTTTATTGTGGGGTTGACTTGACAAGGCAATAAAATTAAGTAAGAGGAAGAAAAAAATTAAGGCACGGACTAGTGGCGGTCTTCCGGCGGAACCGGCATCCCAGGTGCTTTCTCTAGCTTGGCATTGTAATATTTGCTTGCATGTTGCATATGGTGTCTAGCTTGTATTGCTTCCAATTTGATTAAATTACATCTGCTTAGTTTACACATTATACATGTGAATATGGCATGTCTTCCTTTCTTTGCATATACCACATCTGTGTATTACATGTTCTAACATCAAAGTATTGTTCGTGTCTATCCTGCATCAATCACTTATGATGAGACACCTTTAACTTGGTAGTGTGATGTTGTTTGCATCTTGCATATGATTTATTTATTATACTGCTTCACATTTGTTCAAATGACAGTTATGATGATACAATATTAACTTGGCAGAGTGATATTTGTAGCATCTTTCATATGGTGTCTACCTTCCAATGCATTGCTTCTAATTTATTGAAATGCCTTCTGCTTAGTTTACATATCATAGGTCTGATTATCTCATGCGTCCTATTTTTCGTACATATTACATCCTGCTATCATGCGGTTGTCTAACATCAAAGTTCAGTTCATCTGTATCATGCGTCAATTAGTTCTGAAGAACTAAATTTGTATTCCTTTTTCTTATGGGCTTGACTTGACATGGCAAAGAAAAAGAGGAAGGAACACAGAATGGTAGGGGATGGTGTTAGTACTCGGGAGGACCAGAAACGGAAGCGGAAGAGGTATGTAGATTTTGCTGGTACTGATTGCGCAATAGAAGGTCGAAGTCCACCAGATAAATGTATAAACAAGGTATCCCCTGCTGCACCAGCTGCAAAACAATCCAAAGGCAAACGAATAGCTGGCACCAAACAAGCAACGACAGCCCTAGTTGTTGCAACACCTTCTTCCATGGTACCAACACCAGTTACTCGTCGGTCACTACAGCTAGAGGAAAGTTCCCAAGCTCCCTTACCACCTGACACTACTTCCGAAGCACTCTTGACACAAGAGGACTTGGCAAGATCAGATGAACTTAGTGAGCTTAAACAGCAAGAAGGTAGTTGCTCGAGTCAAGTTATAGTTGCATGCTTCTTTATATGTAGTCGCACAGTTTGATGTACACTAACACTTCCCATGTTCGTTGTTGAACTAGAACCTAGCGCAAGAGGAAACAAACATCAGGGATAATGCTTGACAGGTTAACTAAATCTAGAGGAGGAAGAATGGAGATTGTTACTTCTTGACCTTGCGTTGGTTTTTCCCTTGAAGAGGAAAGGGTGATGCAGCACAGTAGACGTAAGTATTTCCCTCGGTTAATAACCAAGGTATCAATCTAGTAGGAGAAGAACGCACAAATCACCAACACCTGCACAAACAATCAAACACTTGCACCCAACGAGATAAAGGGGTTGTCAATCCCTTCACGGTCAATTGCAAAAGTGAGATCTGATAGAGATAGATAAACAAAAGATAAAATAATTTTGGGTTTTTTGTATATAGATCTGAAAATAAAAGATTGCAAAATAGTAGATCGGAAAGTAATATGATGGAAAATAGACCCGGGGGCCATAGGTTTCACTAGAGGCTTCTCTCATGAAGGCAAATAATATGGTGGGTGAACAAATTACTGTCGAGCAATTGATAGAAAAGCGCAAAGTTATGACGATGTCCAAGGCAATGATTATGCATATAGGCATCACGTCCGTGCCAAGTAGACCGACTCCTGCCTGCATCTACTACTATTACTCCACACATCGACCGCTATCCAGCATGCATCTAGAGTATTAAGTTCATAAAGAACGGAGTAACACCTTAAGTAAGATGACATGATGTAGAAGAATTAACTCAAGCAATATGATGAAAACCCCATCTTTTTATCCTCGATGGCAACAATGCAATACGTGTCTCGCTACCCCTACTTTGTCACAGGGTGAAATCATGCAAGATTGAACCCAAAGCTAAGCACCTCTCCCATTGCAAGAAAAACCAATCTAGTTGGCCAAACCAAACCGATAATTCGAAGAGAAATACAAAGATATTAAATCATGCATAAAATAATTCAGAGAAGATTCAAATAATATTCATAGATAAGCTGATCATAAATCCACAATTCATCGGATCTCGACAAACACACCGCAGAAGAAGATTACATCAGATAGATCTCCAAGAACATCAAGGAGAACATTGTATTGAGAATCAAAGAGGGAGAAGAAGCCATCTAGCTACTAGCTATGGACCCGTAGGTCTGAGGTAAACTACTCACGCATCATCGGAAGGGCAATGGAGTTGATGTAGAAGCCCTCCGTGATCGATTCCCACTCCGGCAGGATGCCGGAAAAGGCCCCAAGATGGGATCTCACAGGTACAGAAGGTTGCGGCAGTGGAAAAGTGTTTTTCATGGATGCCTGTGGTGGTTCTGGAATATATGTGAATATATAGGAGGAAGAGCTAGGTCAGGAGGTCACCAAGGGGCCCATAAGGTAGGGGGGCGCCCCCCCCCCCTAGGGCGCGCCCTCCACCCTTGTCGCCGCCTCGTGGCTCTTCTGACTTGGACTCCAAGTCCCCTGGGTGTCTTCTGGTCCAAGAAAAATCATCGTGAAGTTTTATTTCGTTTGGACTCCGTTTGGTATTCCTTTTCTGCGAGGCTAAAAAACAAGGAAAAAACAGAAACTGGCACTGGGCTCTAGGTTAATAGGTTAGTCCCAAAAATAATATAAAATAGCATATTAATGCATATAAAACATCCAAAACAGATAATATAATAGCATGGAACAATCAAAAATTATAGATACGTTGGAGACGTATCAGAGGTCCATTTTGAGGCAGGTTTAAAAAGGCCATGTGATGCTACAGAGTCAGCCAAGTTAGTATCAAAGGCAGTCGTTGCCGTTAGGTGTCATGCACGTATCCTCCCAACATGAATTCAGTGCAGGAATGACAAAGATAAAACCCAGTTTAACACCTTCCTCGACCATTTTTCTATAAGTATGGTTATGTATGAAAATTAGTAATATCGTCTTGCTTTGTCCCATACTTTCTAGGTTGCTGGTAATGAGACTCTCATAATTTTCAACAGATGAGGTTCAAGTTGGATCGCCAATATGAGGCAACCAAACAAGCATGCACCCATGTTTTTAAGTCTGCTCTGCGACAGTATCGATATAACTTGAGGAAAACTCACTTTGAAGGTAAGGCTAATAGTGAACTTGCCCAAATATCTCCAGTGGAAAATATAACGGATGAAGACTGGAGAGCCTTGTTAAACACTGGTCTGACCCAATGTATCAAGTACGTTATATATATATATATATATATATATATATATATATATATATATATATATATATATATATATATATATATATATATATAATTTTCTGTACTCCTGGGAGTATGTACTCCCATCCTCAATATACCTCTCGTACGCATTGATTATACCCCTCTATCATTCTCATTATACTTCATTAAATATTCTAAGATACCCCAATACGAGTTCGGTTGAAAAAATATCATTTGTGACGTACTTTTTGTAATATACCTTTTTCACGTACGAACAAATCAGTATATACGTAAACCTTCAAAAATATGTAGACTCACATGAATTTTTTCATGAAACTCATTTTGGGGTATCTAGTAATTATTAATGAAGTATACTAAAAATAATAAAAATGTATGAAAGATTCATCTACGTGGTATATGAGGTGCAGGAGTACGTACTCCCAGGATTACATATATATAGGTAAATTGTTTGGGGCACCTAGGTCCCAATATAGCAAGTCATATTTGTAGTGCATGATGTAAAATCCATGACATAGTGACTTTCCAAATTTTGTTTACATGTACTACAATCAACGGTCAATGATTGCTTTCCAAAAAATAATATAGTACTAGTTTCCTAGTATGATTCCTTACCAAAATAAGCGTATGTATATATACAGTCTTATATTTTAAGGTATCAGATATGAAAAATAATATGAAACGCCATCCCAAAGGTTTGTATGTATATTAAGGATGTTCTTATGCATTTGTCTAAACTTTTACTTTTCAAGGTATCTACTATTTAAAAAAAATTAGGGTCGGGTCACAGTTTTAACGGCTAGTATTTCTATACAAATTAAGGTGACCAAATAATATGAAATGCGATCCTAATTATTATTTTACTTGTAGGAATATATGATACCCACGCATGATTTTTTCCTACGTACATATACCCATCCATGATTCTTTATAGTTTTAGGAATGTATGTTATATATACCCACATACGATCCTATGTATTTATTGTATTGGGGATATACTCATAAATTTCATATTGAGGTATACAAATACGATGAGTATGGACATACAACAAAATATGTTGCGTACTTTGGGTATATACATACACAATAATCTAATGGGTAGGTACTAAATAAGTGAATTCACTCATACCTAATCTAGTGGGTGTGTACTAAATATTCTGGATATATACATGCACAAAAAATATAATGTGTTACATACTAAATATTCTGGGTATATACGTACTAAAAAATCAAATGAGTATGTACCAATTAAACGACTGCGTGCATACTTAATCTAATTAGTACATACTAAATATTATGGGTATATACATAGAAAAAATCTAATGTGTACATACAAAATATTCTGGGTATATACGTATAAAAATCTAGTGGATACATACTAAATAAATGAATTCGTAGATACCTAATTCATAGATGTATAAAATAAATATCCATATACCTAATGTGTAGTATTTTTTCCTTCTTAAGACATGTTACTATGCAAGGCGTGTTTAATGACATCCATTAAATGATACCCGTCATAATTGCTTCCAAATTTAATTATTTTAGAATTGGCAATTACTAATGGATTGACCAGTTACCTTCTATACCTATCACAATAGCACGCATCTAAATGCAATCAAATGGTGGAAAGGCAAGGAGCCTGGGCACCTAGGTGCCCCAAATGGTTGTTATATATATGTGTGTGTCATAAGATCACATGTTGAACTTCTATTTACGCATTGCCTTACAAATCTATCTTCTTCAAGGTGAACTGTTTAAAGAACAAGGCCAACCATACGAAAGTGAAATTCCAACAGACTACAGGATCCCGTAGCTATATTGCACACTGCGAGGCTCTTGTAACTAGTTGTTGTTTCAATCTTTTCGCTGTGCCATATTATCAAATCTATATTGACTTGTTCCAAATGCAGAGGAAAGCCTGCAAGGACCAAAAAGTACCTGAACCAAATGTTGTTGAAATCTTCAAGGACTGTCACACCAGAAAGATGAAGGGCATGACTACAGCAGTCAAAGCCGTTGTTGTAAGTCCTTAATCCCCATGCCTTTTAACTACTGGTTACTCTGACTTGTGCATTGAACTGCACGGTTTGCAGCCAATGTCTATTATTCTTTTCAATTTTGTACACAGTTGTCTTAGCGTATCATGCACCTTACAAGGTTTAAAAGAGAGGAGTGATGTTCCTTTGATCTTGATCTATGATCTAATTCCGTGTTGGACTTGCCCACACAATGTTACAATTGCATGTATGTCTGTTCTTAGTTGTTTTGTGATATGAATGATGTCATACTATGCTTACCGTATTATAAACTTTGTCTCTTTATCCTTAATTATCAATACAATGTGAAGAAATAGACAATACATTAGCCATGGTACATGGTCATATGTTTGGGACCTGGTTTTATTATGTACTTTGCAGTAAAATACAACTAATATTTTACACGGGTTCACCAAAATGAGTTCTGTATATAGACCAAAGCTATTCTGTTTAGTTTTGTTGCCTCCTTAATAACTTCTGTTCTGGTACTACTAATGTACAAACTCAACTTTTCAGCAAGCTATGGAACAAATGGTGGAACGCCACCTCCTGAAGGTGACGAGGCAACCATAACTGTAATGTCACCTCTTGCTGCAGTGGGTCAGTATCTGTCCACAAACAGTGCCAAAAGCACCTTCCTGCGTAATATTGGGTTGGTTGTTAAGGCAACCTCGTCCAAACTGCCTCATGATCAAGATATGCAAGCTTAAAACAATGATATATCTGCGCTCTAGACACAAGTCCAATCCCTAACAGAGACCCTTTGTGAAACAAGGATAGCCATTGTTCGATGTTGTCAAGATAAGCATGGTTTTGAAACCAGACTATTAGACATTTGCTATGTTGTTCAGGAGCCTAGGATAAATGAAGGCGAAGGTTATGGTGCTCCATCAGATAGTACAGCATGAAAACATAACAGTCGGGTCAAATGAACTGAGCTTCTAAACTTCTGATGGTGTATTTATCTGCCGAACTGTTAACTTTTATGCCAAACCTCCTTTTGTTATATGGTTGTAATTTGTTTTGTTGCGATGCAACATTTGTTCTTAACGGGCAGCGGCCGGCCGAAGAAAATAGCAAACCATTTTTGTATAGTGTAGGGTGTTCCTTATATTTGCAAGGGTGGCGAACTTTGATGCCTAGTGGATGTAATCTGTGCAATCGCCTTAATAGCCTAGCGTTAGTAGCTTGCTTGTTTATTTCCCTAATCTTCTTTTTCCTTGGTTTGCTAGTTTCCGCAACAACCATGGGCCACATATGGATCCTAGTAACCATGAGCCTACTACCTGCTGTAGTGACCATGGACCATCTACGGGCCATAGCATCAATGGGCCTCCTACGGATCGTAGGATCCATTGGCCACACATGGGCCCAACAATTCGTGGTCCTAAACTAGACCACGACATGGGCCGTAAACGGGCCTAATTGGTATCAAGCCAGCATGATAACGGGCCGTTAACAGGCCGAAAGACAGCAAAGGCTTATTTCTGTCACAAGCATAACGGGTCGTTAATGGGCCCGAATACATGACGGGTTGGAAACGACCCAATGGGTTAAAAGGCCACAAACGGGCCAATTCTAACTACGGGTTGAATTTGGCCCATTAGAAGAACAGGCCAGTAATGGACCGTAAGTAATCGAGGGCCGGAAATGAGCCCAACAATTTATGGGCCCTTAGTAGGCTGAAAGCTAACACGGGCTGGAAACGGCCCAACTAAATCATGGGTCGTTAATGGTCCAAAAAATGTATTGTTCATTATGGGCTAGAATCAGCACGGCCGTTAAAGGCCTCATATGGGCCAAATGACATCACGGGCAAAATATTGGTCGTAAGTGACAACGGGCTGGAATCATATTTGACGGTCCAGTTAACGGTACTCGGCCGAATTCGCGAAGGCCATAACGAGCCATGAGTTCCCGGGCCGTAAGTGGGCTATATGCGTACAGGCCGTTAATAGGCTTTCCATGGGCGGGCCCGATAACTTTTTACCAAGTCAAATGGGCCAGCCTTTTTAACCTAAATGGCCGTTGTTGGGCTGTTCCATGTGTCGACGTATCATAGGCGCCTCCCATCCATTGGATGGATGACATCTGTCGCAACGCTCACCTGACACGTGGATCCTTGGGCGAATGAGAATTTTACACATGGAAAATCACCATTGGTCCGGGTTGTTAACGGGTTATCAGATCCAAACCGGAACCCGATAGCTTAACGGCGACCCGTTACGGTGGAAGCAATGTGTCGGTTACCCTTGACGAAAACACTTCCATGACACGGTATTTATCGTCATGGAAGTGGACACTTCCGTGGTGATAATTTCAGCATTGTCATGGAACACTTCTACGATAGCACGGGTATGACTATCTTGATTCTGTCATAAAATCATCATAGATGTACATGCATGACAGAAAACGTGACCTACTGTGACAAAGACGTATCATCACGGAAGTGTTTTTTTGTAGTGTAGGTGGATGTGCGTACTGGTGAGGATTGGGGTTTAGGTTTTCATGTGTCACCCATTTGTGGTGTGGAGCAGATTGGGAATGTTGAGGGTGTGTTTCAGGTCATTCAGGGGGTGGTGCAATGCGTACAGCCTGGTTGTATACTTGCTGATGGGAAGTTCTACCCCTTTTTCTGTGTCTCTAATCCTGCGCAAAGATTACATTTGCATGAAACAATTTTCTTAGCACAAGTAACATATATATTGTTGTAACTGAACTGGGCATTTTCTAAAGTCTGAACTTCTAGTGTTCACAGAGAAAGCTGAAATAATAATGAGAGGGATCCCTTCTCTTTGCTCTGGACAAGAGCGCTAATGGACACGGGGAGGGAGCAGGCGAAGCGTGTCGTTCGTAATGGAAAGAAAGACACCACTACTTTGCCTCTTTGTTGGACCGCCGCCACCAAGGTGATATAGTCAAACCTGAACTATGAGTGGTGCATGGTTGAACTTACAACTACAATCACAACCTTACGTGCTAAATTATCCATGCCAACCTCATGTCTGAAGTTCAGGTTTTTGGTGTTTTCACATGTTTGTTTGTTTTTCTTTTGTACATCAGATATATACCAACCTGAACTAAGGCTCAGTTACTAGTAGAACTTCACATAGTGTTTTGTCACATGTATTTTTTTAACAAATGTCGACAAGCAGGAAATTTTTTGCAGCCTGAACTGAGGCTCAGTCACTAGTAGAACTTCAGATGGTGTAGAATAAACAAAAGACAAGATCATCCAGAACAACAAACACAAGAACAGAAGTGTTGACTAAAAGTTCAACCATACCTTGGCTAGAAGTTCAGCTAGTCTTTTTCCAGCAGCAGATAGACCACCTTGAGAGCAAAGTGCTGGCGTGTTGGAAGAGAAATCCCACGACATTCCATTGCTAGCAGAAGGCGCCACATTCATCTGGTTTTGGTTTTGGATCTTAGGGATCAGCGAGAAGTACATATGTAGGCATGTAGCAAGAAATTCAACAATACATGTGCTGTTGTGGGCCTTGCTCGATCTGTCAAATCCGGTGGCTCTACCATTGTCCTATCATCGCGTCCATCCTCTCTCCGTCCTTCGCCATCACTTTCTTGGCCACGTCATCGGTAGGAGGCAAAGGAAAGAGGAAGGCGGCGGTTGTCCATGGCGTGAGCAGGAACTCCGGCGGCTCCGACGCGTCCAGTCGATGTGGGCTCCCTCGCTCTGGCGTTCGCTGTTGATCACTCACCTGCATCATCGGTAGGAGGTAGCAGGGGGAGGGGTAGGATTCAGTGGGGATCAGGGAGGTAGCAACCGACGGGTGCGGGGTAGGGGAGGGCGGTAGGAGCCGGCTGGCGTGGGGTAGGGAAAGGTCGTAGGAGTGGCGGGGTAGGGGGAGGGTGGTAGCACCCTGGTCGAGATCTGGATCAGGCCCGAATATTTCGGGATATGGTCTGGGCACTTGGTTGGGAGAGTTCAGGAGGATCCCTGTTGGCTCCTATATAGGGGAGGAGTTATCATAATATTCTTATGATCCTATGATCATAATAGTGCCACTATATATACACACACACACACACACACACACACACACACACACACACACACACACGCATATATATATATATATATATATAGGGTTTTGTGCCCATCCGAGGGAATGGTATGCCTGGTGTCCCCTTTCATCTGTGTTGTAGATCCACTAATAACCTGATGTAACATTCCCACATCTACAAAGCCAAGTACTTGTTCTAGTACCGTAGTTACGACCCGAAGGAAAACGTTCGACACTAGGTTTCTTTTTAGTATTACAGATTTAAGAATTTTCCTACTTATAGTCTTTTTTGCGAAAAAACTTCCGATCTATTCATCAACTATCAAGGTAGTACAAACAACAGCAGAAGTAAAAATTACATCCAGGTCTGTAGACCACCTAGCGGCGACTACAAGCACTGGAGCGAGCCGAAGGCACGCCACCGTCATCGCCCCTCCCTCATTGGATCTAGGCAAACATTGTTGTAGTACACAGTCGAGAACTCATCGTGCTAAGGCCCCATAGGACCAGCGCACCAAACAGCAACCGTCCTAGATGAAGAGAAGCGCACATTGGAAGGATCCAACCTGTGGACACACAGACGTAGACGAACGAAGATTGGATCCCACGAGATCATATGAAGACACACCTCCACAATCCCTCCAATGACGCTATAAGCATCACTGGAATGGGGGCTAACCGGGGAGAACCTTTCTCCATCTTCAAGAAGTCATCGTTGCCTCGTCTTCTTGGGCATGGCACAAACCCTAACAGAACTCGAAAAAACGCATAAAAACGGAGCCCTCCCACCGGCAAGGGCCAGGATCCATCGCGCCTCCATGGTCCAAGGACCATAGGAAATGAGGCGGACCGGCGGCGCCGCTCGCGAGAGACAAGGAAACCCTAGATGGGAGTCTTCACATTCTTGTCATATGTAACTTTATCCATATTCATAATAATTACAGGTACGGTGATTTGGACCTAAGATCCAAGAAAATACAAAGTAACTACAATGACTAAGAATTACAATGAAATCTCTTGAAAATACCTTCTTTGTGGTATCAATCTTTGCTCCAAGAAATACCCCCAAAGACTTCGGCAAAGAGGCTGCAATTGGACTAGAGCAACGATGTTGTCACACTTTCACCCGCATGAACATTACCAATAATGGTTTTTGAAAGTGCCTTCAGTCGCCCATCCAAAAATATGGGAAGCCTTGATCGATGAAAGTACTTGGCCTGGGGATGATCCCCTAGAAGTGCAGGTCGTTGAATCACTATATCTTCACCATGGTGTCGATGAAAGATTTCGCCTCCACAAAGAATCAAACCAACAAAAAAATCTTGACACAGCAACATAAACTCATCAGATACGTGATGAAAAAAACTCTCTAACCTCATGGCAATGCCAAAAGAACAAGAGGAGAATTATTCTCACAAAACTATGATGATCACTAGACGTTGACGAAGAACATAGAGGTCTTGAAGATCCGAAGTCCCCCAGCACTTAGCGCCAAGATGGCAGACGGAGGTGAGGGGACCTAAATTTCTCAGATGGTTGTGGCAGCACGAGAAACCCTCCTGAGGTGGATTGGGAGTGGCTGACTTTACATCATTGGGAGGTTTAGAATAGAAGTCTTTAGCCCAGAAATACCTTGCAAACAAGCAACAAATAAATAATTTTTCCTTGGAATTACGTTAACATGAACTTATGTCTGAAAAGAAACCAAGCGAGGTGAAATGATTGTTTGGCCCAAATGAAGTTTTTGGCCCGTTTTCCTGCCAACCAGTGTTTAACCCACCCTTTTGCGTGTTATTCTTTATTTCATTCACAAGTTGCATGCGCCTGCCACCACCCACAAGTTCTCCCGCTTTGTACAACTCTTTGGTTCGCTTGCTGATCCGTTTATAGATTCTTTTTTTGGGGAAACTTCCAATCTATTCATCTTCAATCATGGCAGTACAATGAACACCTAAAATAATTTTAAAAAATTACATCCAGATCCGTAGACCACCTAAAAACGACTACATGCAATGAAGCGAGTTGAAGGCACGCCGCCGTTATCACCCCTCCCTCGCCAGAGTCGTACAAAATTTGTTGTAGTAGACAGTCATGAGGTCATCATGCTAAGGCCCCATAGGACCAGCGCATCAGAATAGTAATCGTCACTGTTCAATAGTAGTATAGATCAGAAGGATCAAACTTGAAGACACCCAAACATAGACGAACTAAGACCAGATCCAAGCAAATCCACCAAGGACAGATCCGCCGGAGACACACCTCCACATCCCGTTGACGATGCTAGAGACATCACCGAAACGGGGGCTAGGCGGAGAGAACCTATTCCATCATCAGAGAGCTTTCGCTGTCTCATCTTCTTGAGCATGACACAAACCCTAACAAAACTCGAAGGAACATCTAAAAACGGATCCCTCCCACTGGCAAGGACCAGGATCCACTGCGCCTCCACGGTCCTAAGGCCACTGGAGATGAGGCGGACTGATGGCGGTGCCGACGGGAGGCGAAGAAACCCTAGGCTTCTGTTTATCATAAGAAACGACTTTCAAAATAAAAACATGCACAAGCTTTATTCATTTAGAATAGCAGTTGCATCATTTATGAGGATGGGTATAATTTTATGTAAAGGCTCCTCAGCCAAAAGTTAAAGAACATCTAGCCAACCTAGCAAGCTCATAAGCAACCTTATTTGCTTCTCCATTACAATGCTCGAACCAGAAATAGGAAAATCACAACCAAAATGATACCAGTCGTCGAAAACAGTCGCTGCCGCACCCGCATACCGTCCTTCATTCTTCATAGTGTCAATTTTTCTCGAATACGCACAAGCATGCATATCATCACATTAAAGAAGAAGCAGCAAAGAAGCCAGATACAAGGCGTTTCGACCATTACAAACTAATTCGAGCCATCACACCCACCACTCACACCCACCCTCCCTATTATGAAACATGCTTCCTGATACGTCTCCAATGTATCTATAATTTATGAAGTACTCATGCTATATTTACTTGATTTATACATGGTGTTGGTACGGTTCTGGTGCTTGCCCTGCCTTTTGAGGAGCACCCGCGTGTCTGGGAGCGCTCTGGACGATCTGGCAGCTCGGGTTATTGACGTGCGGTGGGGAGGAGCCATGGGAGGGCTCAGGCGAGCGCTCCCGATGGTGACATGGCGTATCATTGTTGCATGAAGGAAGTGGAGGAGGTGCGCCCTGTCGTGCCCTCGCATCACGTGATGGCGGAGGCAGCAGGGAGCGAGATGGCGCCGGGGCATCGCCGGCGACGTTGATGAGCTCAGTGATGCGGGCAAGCCAGGCGTCGTAGCCCTCGTCGATGGGGTCGTAGCGGAGCAGCTCCTACGCCATGAGGAATGCAGCCTGCGGAGCCAGAGGGTCGTGGTGGGCGAGCAAAGTTCCCTGGCCATGCGCATGGGCGGTCGGTGGTTCTACTGCTGCTAGTGCTGCCCGATCGAAGGATGCTCACGGGAGGTCTCCGCCTCCGGCTTTGTGCCCATGGTTGCTGGGCGAGCGTGGCGGACGCGAGGGACGACGACGGGCTCCGTCTGGATGCGGTTGGTACGGTGCTGGGCATGGCGAGCTTGGTCGTCGGCCATGGCGGAGCTGAAGCTTGAGCAACAAAAACCAAGCCCCCTACCTGGCACGCCAAATGTCAGGGGATTGATTCTGAGCCACGGGAAATCCTCCAAAAACCCTGGTTCGAGCTCTGGGGCCTGGCTTTGTGTCTACGAGGTTACGAACTAGGCATGGCGAGGACACAGCGAGCTACCCAGGTTCAGGCCACCTTGCGGTGTAATACCCTAATCCTGCTTGGTTGTATTTTTCCTTGTGGACAGTGCTCTTGGAGCTACAAGATGAGCTGGAGCTCGAGGAAGCTAGCAATGGCCCTAGCGTTTGGGCAGGAGTCGAGAGGTCGATGTCGATCCCTTTGCTACGGTGGCCACACTACCCCTTATATAGATGCCTTGGGCCTCTTCCCCGAAAATATGAGCGGGAAAGGGCTACCACAGGGCGGCAACTTGAAAGGGTACTGGCACCGGTGCTTCTCCTGACAAAAGGTGGTCTTCGCCTGCACAAGGTGTTATCCATGACGCGCCAGGGGCTCCACGATGACCTTCGTCCTGCTGCGCCACCGTCTTGGTCTTCTATCACCAAAGGAGAAACCTTTGGGACTTACTTTGGATGCAGGCACGCACAGCTGCTCCCTTAGCACCAAAGGGGAAACTGTACTGACCGCGCAGGCTGGCGCCTACTTTGCCGACATCACCCATATGACGGGCGGCACCCGCCCTGCATGGCTCCTCGGGAGGCCTCAAGAGAGGGCGCCTCGCGAGGCCACCTACTGTGATGGTGGTTCTGGTGAAGTCCTTCGTAGAAGAGAGCCCCTCGCGGGTAGGGCCCTCGTGAGGCTGCTGGCTCGCGGCGCCTGCTGGTGGGATGCCTCATGAATTGGCCCAAGGGGCCCTTCCTGGGTCGTAGGCGGATGCCCCGTGGGTAGCCCGATTCCCACTGGGCCGACAGTAGCCCCGGGGCCCATGACACGCACGTTGCTCCCGTTGAGGAGGGGCGAAATGATGTGGGGCCTAAGATTGCCGGGCCCATGTAGGGACGTGTGGCAGCGCGACGGGACGGGGACGCCCCCACTCCCCACGACGCCTTGGTAACCGCCGCCTTGGGCATAAAGCCTGTCCGCGTAGGGCGTGGCCCCTTAATTGTTCCTCATCTTCCTCTCTGCCTTCCTACGCACTGCTCCCTTGCTTTCTTTGCTTCCGCTACAACCGCCACCATGGCTCCCAAGAGGAAGCTTTCCATCGCTGTGAAGGGCAAGGCGGATGCACCGGGGCCGTCGGTTCCGCCGGGCCCGGTGCTGCTGAAGTCCATCATCCTCAATGAGGAGGGCCTGGATAAGCTGCGTCCGATGACGTACATCGCCCATAATGAGCATGGGGTGATGAAGATCTAGCCGGCATCGCGCCCGTCCGCCCTGCGGGAGGGCACGACCTTCCCCTTCTTCCTCCACGCTGTCTTTTCTGGGTTATTGCCGCCCTTTTCCGAGTTCTTCAATGCCATTTTCAACCATTATCAAATCCACACGCTGCATTTGCATCCGAACTCAGTCCTCCTCCTTCCCATTTTTGCCTACCTGTGCGAGGCCTTTCTGGGAGTGATGCCCTCAGTGGCATTCTTCTAGAAATTCTTCAGTCTCCGGCTAACCGCGGCGGACCAGTGCTCTTCCTGTGTGTCGTTCCTCATGGCTGACAGCGCGGGCGAGCACATCATCGACATGCGCATCTCCAAGAAGGTGGAAGGCTTCCGGCAGTGCTGGATCTTCATGGATGCGTGCCAGTACAGCCCCCTTCTCAAGGCTCCAGAGTCGCCTGCGGTACCGAGCTCCGGGTAGGGGCACACCGATCTTGACGACGCCATGCTGGGGCCGGTCATGGCGAGGATGCAGGTACTGTGGGCTGGCGGGCTTACAGCGTGCATGATCGCCAAGGAGTTCATGCGTAAGCGCATTGCCCCCCTCTAGAAGCGCACGCCTCCGGTATGGACCCACGCCGGCTTGGAGGACCCGATGAGGCTAAGTGATGATTACCTTGTGCCCGAAGTGGTGGACTGGCTGGCGGGCATCCTGTTTGCCGTTGAAACTACCTTTCCCTTGGTTGCCGCGGCTCTGGTGCACTACTATAGGAACTGGGAAGATGTGCGGGCGGGCATGCCGTGGTTCGACCAATGGGGGTTGGCACCCGAGGGTCTCGTGGGGCCTCACGACAACGCCTTCCAGGTGTTGCCAAGCTTGGGAGGCAGCGCAAGCCACGGGACGTCAACGCAAGCTGTCGAGGAGAGTGAGGGGACAGCGCCCCGGCCGGGCCGCCGCCGCCTCCTAGTTGACGTCAATGACAATGATGTGGACGACCTCGAGAGGTTCCGGGTCGCGCCCTCCCGAGCCGCACCTCCGGAGGACAAGGAGGCTCCGGATCACGGCGACGTGCTTTGTCAAGGCGGCGCTCCGGGTGAGACCCCGACAGGGGACTCTGACGGGCCCCGCGGCGAGGCTTCGAGGGCCAACCCGAGCGGGCCCCGGGGGCGCGTCAGCGGTGGCCACTCCAACTGGGCGCTGAAGAAGAGGAACTGGGTGCCGCTGGACGAGTAAGTTCCCCTCGCTCTGTCCCTTCACTAGTGCTTGCCCTCCTCTCTCGCAAGAGTCAGTCTGAGTTTTCCTAGCGGTGCAGGGGTCCTCCGTCAAAGAATAAAATGGCTCTTCGGGCATATGGGGCCGTGAAGACGACCGCGCTCCCATCGTAGGCGCGGGATGAAGAGTCATCGGTGGCCTCGCCTAGCCTGGAGGGGCGTAGGGCTGATAGTGAAAGCGGGCACGCAATGCCCCCCCCCCTCCAGCCGTGTGATGAGACAACCCCATCCACAGAAGCAGGTGGACCCCGGGGAAGGACCTCACGATGGGAATGGCACCGGAGGTGCCCGACACAGGGGAGGGTGACGCCCCAGTGAACGCCATGAGGCCGCGCCCCTCGAAGGACCCTACGCCAAACAGGGCGGCAGGCGCTAACGAGACGGTCCCGATGAGCCCCGAGCGCTCGTCGGTGCGACAAGTGTCGGAGGTGGCTACGCCAAGCCCCGGCCACGCGGAGGTGAAGGCCCGGGCCGAGGAGAACTCCTCGCCCTCGGTGAGGAAGGAGGTTCCCGTGAGCGAGGACCCTGCTGGGCTAGGAGGGACTACAGCCCCCGGGTCCTCATAGTCGGCGGAAACAGAGAGGGAAGAGGGTCGGGCACACCCTGGGCCTGGCGCTCGTAGGCAGGAGCGCTCTGCTACGGCACGGGACTCTGCACCACGCCAGGTCAGCCCTCTCCAGCCTTGAGGCCGACCTCATGGTTGAGGAGTTGAACCTCCGACAGGAGCAGGCGCGCCTTGCAGACGGTTGGCGGCAGCTAAGTGTGGCCGTCAAGCTGGGGCACCGGCGTGAGGGAGCCGCGTAGGAGAAACACGAAGAGGCCGCCCAGAAGGCCAAGGAGCTCCTTGACGGGGCGATCCGGGACGCGGACGAGGCCGCCTGGTGGCTTGCTGATGCGGAGGCCGCGGAGAAGGCCTTCATGGAGCGGGTCGCGGCTCGCGAGGCCCGACTCACTCCTTGAGAGGAGGCGCTCTCCAGGACCGAGAGCATGGCGTCCGTCCGGGAGCTGGACATGGGGATCCGGGAGCGCGAGCTTGCGCTGACGACCTCCGAGCTGGAGAAGGAGCACGAGCGCCTAGAGAGCCTGGAGCGCATTGTGGCGGCTGACGAGGCCTCCTGCGTCGCTCGTATAGCGAAGGAGAACGCCCTACTCGAGGAGAGGGAGACGAAATACAAAGCGGAGGCCGACCGAAAGGCCCGGGAGGAGTCGAGTGAAAGACCAAGGCGCTCACCGCTAGCCACTCCACGAGCCTGAAGAAGCAGGAGGACTGCTTCATGAAGAGGCGCGGCGAGCTCAAGGCCAAAATCGACAGCCTCAAGCGGCGGAGGCCGAGAAGCTGGGCGCAGTAGAGCTCGAGGCCTCGACCCGCCGCGAGCTAGAGGATCTTCAAGCCCAGGTTGGTGACGTCAGCAACATGGTGGAGAAGGCACGGGATGAGGCCTCCCGAAAGCGAGGGGAGCAGCATCAATGCTCCAAGATGTTCTGGGAGCTCATGGCGCGTGCCCGCAAAGCCGTGGCCACCTTTTTCAACGAGGGGGTGGTGGATCCTTGTGAGACCGATGACGCCAGCTACATGGTTTTCTTCACCAAGCTCGTGGGCCGGCTGGAGGCAGGCACCGCCCGGTGGAACAAGCTCCTAGACGGGGAGTGCCGCGATCTCCTGCGCTAGGCATCGACCTGCGTCTTCAGCAATCTGCTGCACATTGACTTCGACTTCGGCAGGGTGTTGCACCCCGTTCTGAAGAGCTCCACGGTGGCCTCACGAGGGACATGGAAGAGCATGTGATGAACCTGGTGGAGCGGTTCGCGCCCGTTGGGGAGGAGCCCGGCGAAGGCGAAGGTGCTGCCGGTGCCAACAGCCCCAACGATGGTCATCTGCTTGAGTCTTTACCTTCCATTCCCTGTAATAGTAGGAGTGGACCCGTGGGGGCATGAAGACATTTGCTGGCACCTTGTTTTATGCTAAGTATTGTTATGTTTTGCTTCCCGGTGGCGTTTTCCTTCCATGCTTGCTTTGGTGCTCTACGTCCCCGGGACCCAGCCCCTGAGAGAATTGCAGCCGTCGCTGGTATGACTAGGACGTGTACCTATCAAGGCTAGAGGGCACAGGGCTCCGCGAGGTGGCAAGGGCTTCCGAGGCGCGACGCTCGTGAAGCCCCCCTTTTGGCATGCAAGCCACATGCGTAGGAAGGGAAAGGCTGGCGCTTGCAAGGCTATAAGGGGAAAAACACCGGATGTACTAAGGGAGGGCTCGTGTAGCATTTTAACTTAGCTTTTTAGGAGTACGCTGCTTGTCATGCCGTCATCTATAGATTACGCCTCGCGATGGATATCCGCCCGCGAGGCTCTCATAGAACCTAGTTATAGTGGCATGACGGCCGCCTCACAAGGCAGCACTCGTGGGGTTGCCCAAAGAAGGATGCCGATGAGGCTTTTCATGCCCTACACTAATAAGATTGCCACCAAGTTTTACGAATAATGGGGCGACGCATGCTCATGAAGTTGCTTGTGGGTACCACACGAGGAGACTAGTACCAAGGACCTTGGTGAAGTGACGTGCACGGGAGCAGGCCCGCGAGCCAGAGCTCGATCACTTGGGTTTTGCGGCACTGTTGGGTCTGACCCAAGCATGGGCACCGTGTCCAGCCCCCGCTTGCGTGATACGTAGAAGGAACATGGCGAGCGCGCACGCCTCCCTGAGGGCACTTCATGACAAGCACTTGCGACACTTTTAGGAAATGAAGCTTTATGGATGCATGAAAAGATCATTACATAATGGAAGATACATGCTGTCGTGATGTGCACAGGCAGCTTGAGGATGCGATGGCCAGGTGGCCCCTCAGGTAGTCAT
The DNA here is from genome assembly GCA_011799875.1 of Thinopyrum elongatum. Taxonomy (NCBI): domain Eukaryota; kingdom Viridiplantae; phylum Streptophyta; class Magnoliopsida; order Poales; family Poaceae; genus Thinopyrum; species Thinopyrum elongatum. Next base: position 375,497,245 of record CM022303.1, on the reverse strand, counting down.
CCCGCCATGACTGCGCATGGGGCTTCCACTGGGTTGTGGACGGGAGCTCTTACGGTCAGCGGCAACGCAGACGAGGCTCTGAAGTGTGTACAGCTCCACTTCGCTCGTATCTGTGAGGTCACGGATAGAGCTTATGGAGGTGTTGGATGTTCCATGTGTTTTGTACCGGAACACCCTCCTCCATTTCCAGATGCGCCACCCCATGCCGGGAAACGTGCACCACCCTGAGGGGGCCTTCCCACGTGGGCGAGAGCTTGTGGAGTCACTCTCCGGAGAGGATCCGGCGTAGGACAAGATCGCCAACTTCAAGCGTACGGGAGCGTATGTTGCGGCTATGGTAGCGACGCAGCGCCTGCTCATATCGTGCTGCTCGGATGGCAACCTTGTGGCGTGCCTCCTCAAGGAGGAGTAGACCAGCTTCCCGCAGGCCGTCCTACCGAACCTCATCGGAGGCAACGACTCACGGGGACCCATGCTTGAGTTTGGTGAGGACGACTACTTCAGCCCTGTAGATGAGGAAGAATGGTGTCTTGCTGGTAGGCTTGGTGGTGGTCATGCGAATTGACCAGTACGGAAGGGAGCTCACCGAGCTAGCCCTCGCCACGGCCGTGAGCTTTTTCTTGAAGCTCCTTGTCTTGAGGCCCTTGAGGACCTCAGCGTTTGCATGCTCGGCCTAGTCGTTGCTCCTCGGGTGCGCCACTGAGGCGTAGCAGATCTGCATGCTAATGCTGGCGCAGTATGACTTGAGGAGGCCGCTTGTGAATTGTGAGTCGCCGTTAGTGATTATGCGGTTGGGGATGACAACGGGGTGGGCGATCCACTTGGGGTGGGCCTCCTTGCGGATGATTCCTGCCTCTTGAAGCTTCTCGACCTCCTGAACAATGAACGGTTGCTTCTCAGGCACCTCGCGTCGTACCTTCTGCTTCACGGGCGTGCGTTGGGACACACTGCTAAGTGGTGCTCGATCACCTCCCTCGGTACACCAGACATGTCCGATGTTGTCCAGGCGAACATATCAGGATTTGCCCGGAGGAAGGCGACAAGCGCACCTTCCTATTTGGGGGAGAGGCTGGCCCCAATGGTGAGGTCAGGGGCTCGAGGTGGTGCCGTCCAATGACACCTCGTTACCGCGTGGACTTGGGAGAACTATGGCTTCTTCTTCATAGGGGCGTCCTTGGAAGGCCCCGCCTCATCTTCGTCTACCGGGTACGCGGTGGGGGCAGCCTTGTAGGTGTGCTCGAGGGTGCGCATCGCGTCCTTCTTGTCGCAGTGGATGGTGATGGTTCCGCTGCAGCCTGGCATATTGATAGTGTTGTAGGCATGGTGGGTCACCGCCATGAACTTGGCGAGCGCAGGGTAGCCCAAGATGGCGTTGTAGGGCAGGCCAATGTGCGCCACGTCAAAGTCGATGAGCTCGGTGTGGTAGTTCTTGCGGGAGCCGAAGGTGACGGCGAGGCGCACCTGGCCCAGGGGCGTGGTGGAGCCGTCGGTCATGCCCGAGAAGGGCCTTGTGGGCATCAAGTGCTCGTAGGGCACCTGGAGCTGCTCGAAGGTCTCCACAAAGATCACGTTGAGGCTCGCACCACCGTCGATGAGCATCTTGGTGACTGCCACATTGTTGATGGTGGGCATGCACAACAGAGGGATGGTGCCCACGGATTTTGTAGACTTGGGGTGATTGGTGTGATCGAAGGTGATCCCGTATTGTGACCACTTGAGGGGCTTGGCGTCTGCGGGCTCCGGGAGGGCCGCATTCACCTCACGAGAGAACTGGTTGAAGTGGCAGTCGGAGGGTGGAGCTTGAGCTCCGCCAAGGATGCAGGCCACCGCGCGGGGCTCCTGCTAGCCCTTGGCATCCTCTTCAGGCAGGTCGTCATTGTTCCTGTTGGGGCGCGGTAGGGCCGCGTTTGCCTGCTGAGGGGTGGTCTCATGAGGGTTGGCCTGCTGAGGTTGGTTCTGCCAACCCTGACGAGAGTTGCTATTGTTGTTGTCGTGCTCCTTCTAGCGTCCACCCTTGCGGCTATCGATGTGGCCTGAGCCGCGGTCGTTGCGGTCGCCGCACTTCTCCTGCCTCTCGTCGTGAAGCAGCTTGAGGGCGTGGCAGCTTCGGTGGCATGGGAGTGCATGTTGTGATAGGCGCATAAGGAGTGATCGTCCTTCTGGGCCTCGTCGCGGTCGCGGCCGCACTTTCGCTCAGGCTCCGCTGCAAGCACAACGAGGCCCTTGCGCTTAGTGTCCCTGCCCTTGGGCTTGGCGATGTCGAGGTGGGCATTAGGGTTGTTGTGGGCAAAGAGGCGGCCCTCCTCAGCCTTGGCGCACTTGTCGGCGAGGTCGAAGAGATCAACCACGGTGTCGAGCTCATCATGGATGGCTAGCTTTTCGCGCATCCTGACGTCCATGACTCTTGTGGAGAATGCAGCGGTGACTGCGGCATTGGAGGCGCGTGTGATCCTGTTGTGCACCTGGCTGAAGCGCTAGATGTACTTTCAGAGTGGCTCATCGGGGCGCTGGCAGATGGCGCGCACGCTATTGAGCGCAAGGGGGCGGTCGCACGTGCCCTTCAAGTTGGAGACGAACTGTTGGCACAGCTCTTCCCACAAGAAGATAGAGCCCTCAAGGAGGTTCATCAGCCATGAGCGTGCCGCATACCTGAGGGCCATGGGGAACCAATTCGCCATGACCTTGTCGTCCCCCTCGGTGGCCTAGATGCTCAAGAAGTAGAGTGATAGGAACTCCACAGGGTTGGTGATGCCATCATAGCGGGGAGGCAGCTCCGGCCTGAACTTCATGAGCCACACCACATGGTGGAGCACGTGTGTGGAAGCCATACAACCGCCGATGATGGAGATGATGCCGCCCACGAGGGCGGCGCAGTTCTCGCACCCGGCGGTCGCGACCTCCTGGATCGTGCGGTTCTGGCGCTCGCGTTGCCTTTCGAGAAGCACCAGCGCGTCTGGGCGCGTGCGTTGGACAATCTGGCAGCTCGGGTTATCGCCGTGCGGCAGGGAGGAGCCATGGGAGGGCTCAGGCGAGCGCTCCCAGTGGTGACTAGGCGCGTCGTCATTGCGCAGAGGAGGTAGAGGAGGCGCGTCCTACCGCGCCCACGCGACGGTGGAGGCGGCACGGAGCGACATGGTGCCGGGGCGTCGCCGGCGACGTTGATGAGCTCAGTGATGCGGGTGAGCCAGGCGTCATAGCCGTCGTCGGTGCGGCTGTAGCGTAGTAGCTCCTGTGCCATGAGGATCGCAGCCTGCGGAGCCGGTGGGTCGCAGCGGGCGAGGGAAGTCGTCGTGGCCGTGCACGCGGGCGGTCAGCGCTGCTGCTGGTAGTGCTGCCCGACCGAAGGATGCTCAGAGGAGTTCTTCGCCTCCAGCTCCATGCCCATGTTGGCTGTGCGAGCGAGGCGAACGCGCGGGACGACGACGGGCTCCGTCTATACGTGGTTAGCACGGCGCTGGGTGCTGCAAGCTCGGTCGTTGGCCATGGTGGAGCTAAAGCTTGAGGCGCAAAAACCAAGCCACCTACATGGTGCGCCAAACATCGGGGGATTGATTCTGAGCCACGGGAAATCCTCCAAAAACCCTGGTTCGAGCCCTGGGGGCCTGGCTTTGTGTCTACGAGGTTACGAGCTAGGCATGACGAGGACACAGCGAGCTACCCAGGTTCGGGCCACCTTGTGGTGTAATACCCTACTCCTGCTTGGTTGTATTTTTGCTTCTGGACAGTGCTCTTGGAGCTACAAGATGAGGCGGAGCTCGAGGGAGCTGGCAATGGCCCTAGCATTTTGGCAGGAGTCGAGAGGTCGATCTCTTTGCTATGGTGGCCGCACTGCCCCTTATATAGATGCCTTGGGCCTGTTCCCCAAAAATATGAGTGGGAAAGGGCTACCACAGGGCAGCAACTTGAAAGGGGACAGGCGTCGGTACTTCTCCTGGCGAAAGGTGGTCTTCGCCTGCAAAAAGTGTTATCCATGATGCACCAGGGGCTCTAGGTTGACCTTCGTCCTGCCACGCCACCGTCTTGGTCTTCTATCACCAAAGGGGAAACCTTTGGGAGGCAGGCAGGCATAGCTGCTCGCTTAGCACCAAAGGGGAAACTGTCCTGACCACGCAGGTTGGCGCCTGCTTTGCCGACGTCACCCATGTGACGGGCGGCACGCGCCCTGCATGGCTTCTCAGGAGGCCTCGAGAGAGGGCACCTCATGATGGGGGGGCCTTGTGAGGCCGCCTGCTGTGATGGTGGTTCCGGTGAAGTCCTTCGTAGAAGAGAGTCCCTCGCGAGCAGTGCCCTCGCAAGGCTGCTGGCTCGTGGCGCCCGCTGGTGGGTTGCCTCATGAATTGGGTCAAGGGGCCCTTCCTCGGCCGTAGGCAGGTGGCCCATGGTACCCCGGTTCCCACTTGGCCGATAGGGTTGAGGGAATGTATCATGAGCTTTGTTAATATAGTTGGATCACATGAAGTTTTCCCCTCTATCTCTTTTGTGGTGAACTGAGTATTACTCTATCAGGTCTTTTTGTTATCGGATTGAATACTTTGGATTTGAGATCATTTGATGTATGTCTTGCTTGTGGATACCCATGGTCATAATGGGGTAATCTATTGAGATCACTTGATGTATGATTTGGTAATCAACTTGCGGATTCCTGTGGTGATGATACGTCTCCAATGTATCTATAATTTTTTATTGTTCCATGGATATATGGTATCAATCTTGGATGTTTTATATGTAATTCTATATGATTTTTTGGGACTAACCTATAACCTAGTTCCCAGTGCTAGTTGTTTTTTTGCTTGTTTTTGGCTTTTCAGAAAATCAATATCAAACAGAGTCCGAACGAAGAAAAAACTTTGGATTAATTTTTTTCTAGACCAGAATGGATCCTAGAAGGTTGAGGAGAAGACCTGGGTTGTCACGAGGAAGCGACAAGCCTAGGGGGCGCCTTAGGGGAGTAGGCGGGTCCTCCTGGCTTGTGGGCCCCTCATGGCACCTCTTGACCTAATTCAACCTCAATAAATTCCCAAATATTCCCAATACATCAGAGATCCACCCGAAATACTTTCTCCGCCGCTGCAAGTTTCTATTCTTCCGCGATCCCATCTGGAGGCCTTTTCTGACACCCTGTCGGAGGGGGAATCAATCACGGAGGGCTTCTATATCATCCTTGATGCCCTTCCGATGATGCGTGAGTAGTTTACCATAGACCTACGGGTCCATAGCTAGTAGCTAGATGGCTTCTTCTCTCTCTTTGATCTCCAATACAATGTTCTCCTCGATGTTCTTAGAATTCTATTCAATGTAATCTCCTTTTGCGATGTGTTTGTTGGGATCCGATGAATTGTGGGTTCATGATCAGATTATTCATGAATATTAATTGAGTCTTCTCTTCACTCTTTTATGCATGATTATTATAGCATTGTATTTCTCTCTGATCTATTCATTTAGTTTGGCCAACTAGGTTGATTTTTCTTGCAATGGGAGAGGTGCTTTGTGATGGGTTCAATCTTGCGGTGCTCAATCCCAGTGACAGAAAGGGACATGACATGTATTTGTATTGTTGCGATTAAGGATAAAAAGATGAGGTTTATTCATATTGTTTGGGTTTACTCTGTCTACATCATGTCATCTTGCTTAAGGCGTTACTCTGTTTTCATTAACTTAATACCCTAGATGCATGCTGGATAGCGGTCGATGGGTGGAGTAATAGTAGTAGATGCAGGCAGGAGCCAGTCTACTTGTCTCGGACGTGATGCTTATATACATGATCATTGCCTTGAATATCGTCATAAATATGCGCTTTTCTATCAATTGCCCAACAGTAATTTGTTCACCCACTATACTTTATGTGCTCGAGAGAGAAGCCTCTAGTGAAAACTATGGCCCCGGGGCCTATTTTTATCATATATAAAATCCAAAAATACATTGCTGCACTTTTGTTTATTTCTATTTTATTTTTTAATTTATTTATTTGCCTACCACTACTAGATTTAATCCTTGCAAATAACCGTTGAGGGGTTTGACAACCCCCTTGTTTGTGTTGGGAGCAAGTATTTGCTTTTGTGTGTGCAGGTGCTGCTAATGAGGTTCTGTTTGGTTCTTCTCCTGAATTGATAACCTTGGTTCTTAACTGAGGGAAATACTTATCTCTACTGTACTGCTTCATCCTCTCCTCTTCGAGGAAATCCCAACGCAGCTCACTAGTAGCAGGTGACATAAGGGTAATCTAGGCATAAAGGTTGATACATGTTTTCATCCTACTTTCTCCGAGAGGACTTGAGGGATTATTATATGATTCAATTATGTTGGTACTATTGAGATATTGCACTAGTGAAAGTATGAACCCTAGGCCTAGTTTCCAAGCATTGAAATATCGCTTATGCTCACTTGCTACCTTATTGTTTTTTATTATTTCAGACTACAAAAACCTATATCGACTATCCATACTACACTTGTATCACAATCTCTTCGCTGAACTAGTGGACCTACACAAATTACCATTGTATTGGGTGTGTTGGGGACACAAGAGATTTCTTGTATTTGATTGCAGGGTTGTTTGAGAGAGACCATCTTCATCCTACACCTCCCACGGATTGATAAACCTTAAGTCATCCAGTTGAGGGAAATTTGATGTTGTCCTACAAAACTCTGTGCTTGGAGGCCCAACAGAGTCTACAAGAATAAAGTTGCGTAGTAGACATCAAGCTATTTCTAGCGCCGTTGCTAGGGAGGTGAGTCCTTGAAGATATATCTTTAGATCTTCTAATTTAATCTTTTAGTTTCTTGTATATTCACTAGTTTGGTTTATAAAAAGAAAACTATAAAAATGGAAGTGAAGTTGCATCAAATTCTTTATCTTTATGAAGTCTTTCTTGAAAATATGGATTCTGGTAACTGCTATGAACTGTTAAAAGAAGAATTTAACACAATGTTTGGTGTGAATGTTAATCATGATTGCAATGATATTAGTATGAATCCTTTGAATATCCATGATGCTAATGATATGCAAAGCCATAAGCTTGGGGATGTTATGTTTGACGAAGATGATCTTTTTAGTCCCGCTACTTTTGATGGGAAAATTCGCTATGATGAAAACTTGCCTCCTATTTATGATGATTACAATGATGAAAGTGAGTTTGAAAGAGTGTCAACTCTAGGTAATAATGATCCCGCTAGTTTGGAGGGTGTTGAATCTTATTGGAATAATGATAAAGGTGGATTTGGAGAGGTCATGACTTTATTTAATGTTGAATCCACTGCTTTGGAAGATGTTTCAATTGATTATGCTAGCAACATTGCGATCTATGATGATTGTTGTGATGACATGTATGCTATAAAGAGTAATGGTAACCATGAAACTTGTCATCATGATTTTTAATGTTGAATGGGTCAAATCAATCAAGTATCACATGATAGTTATTTCATTGAATTTACTCCCACCGCTATTGATGAGAATAAATTTGATTATGTGGAGAGTAATAAAATTTATATGCTTGTGGATCATGAAAAGGATGCTTTATGTGAAAGTTATATTGTTGAATTAGTTCATGACGCTACTAAAAATGATTATGAGAGGGGAATATATGCCTGTATATGTTTCAACAACATCAAGTTTCCTCTCTTTATGTTGAAAGTTTTGAAGTTATACTTGTTTTGCCTTCCTATGCTAGTTGATTCTTGCTACAATAAATTGTTTGATTACGAAATTCCTGTGCATAGGAAGTGGGTTAGGAAAATGTGTTTGTTACAAGATTCATGATGCTCTCTTTATGTTTCAATTCCTACTTTTATGTGAGCATCATTAAAATATCAATGTGTAGCTAAAAGGCTTTAAAGTAAAGCACTTGTGGGGAGGCAACCCAATATTTATCCCTACTATTTTTGTGTGTTTACATGATTAATGCTACTATAGTAATCATGTTTTGTATCTTTTCTTTGAATAAAGTGCCAAGTCAAGCCTTTAGGGTGATGTGGATGCTTGTTTATTTGATTCTGTGCAAAAACAGAAACTTTTGGGTTCAGTATATGAATTATCATTTTGTATTGGAATGTGATCAATTGTTGAAATTTTTACACAGTACTTCTATGAAAATTTTCTATGTTGTCCTAGTTTCTCATAATTGTTTGAGTTATATAAGTATGGATAATAATTCATCGTTTACAGACCGCTATTTTTGACATATTCTGTTTTGTTCTCTTAGTTTGCTTGATGTGGAGTTTCCATGGCTTATACTGAGTGATATAAATTGTAGAAAAGATAGAATGCAATAGGCACTATGTGAGAACAATTATGAATCTTGTTTCTACAGTACCAAAGTGAATGATTTATTCTTTATCATACTAACCTATCTCACGAAGTTTCGTTAAGTTTGATGTGATTGAAGTTTTCAAGCTTTGGATGAGGTGACGATGGAAGAAGAATAAGAATTGGAAACACCCTAATCTTGGGGATGCCCAAGGCACCCCCAAGGTAATATTCAAGGAAGACTCAAGCATCTAAGCGTGGGGATGCCCCGGAAGGCATACCCTCTTTCATCTTCAATCTATCGGTACACCTCACTTGGAGCTATATTTTTATTCTTCACACAATATGTGTTTTTCTTGGAACGTCTTTTTGTTTTGTGTGTTGTTTGATACAACTCCTAGATCTAAAAGTTTTTAATTAGAGAGAGTCTTTACATAGCTAATTATTTACTTAGCTACTCTTTGCTCTTCACTTATATCTTTTTGGAGTAGTTTATTGCTTACTCATGTGCTTCATTTATATCTTTAGAGTAAGAAATCTATCAATGAATTGAATGCCATGTTCTCCATTTACTATATGTGCATTGAGAAGTAAACATGCATCCTCTGTTTAATCCGTTAAAGTAGAAGTGAGACTATGATACTACATGTATTTAATCAAGTAAATGAATTATATTATAATAACAATGAGCATTAGCTTTATTAAGTTGAACCTATCATGTTTTTGTGATAAGTATTTTCCAATGAAGGATGGATGATTGACTTGGCACATGTTTACACATGTTTCATAAATTCCAAATTCAGCCTTGATGGTATTAAAGATTTGTAGGTTATCATCATGATTATATTTTCTCAGATATGTTACTATTAGGGAATGCATGATTGTGGTTTTTGTGCTTGGTAAGGTGGTTGCCCCCATTCTTTTGCTAGCATCATCCTGTACTAAGCGAAAATACTGCTTGTGCATCCACTCCTTTAAACAAGTTTATGTCATAAAGTGTCCACCATATCTACCTATATACGGTATTACCCTGCTGTTCCAAGTAAATTTGCATATGCCATTGTCGGTGTATTAAGATTTGGGTCCTTAATACCCCAGACTTATGCACAGGCAGTAGCCGCCTTCCCGGCGGCAAAGCTTGCCGGAGAACACCTGAAGATAAACTCAAGACCAAATAGCAAGATATGAAAGAGATCTCCAAGCCAGAGATCAAGATATACAAAAGATCAAGCTTGGAATTCCCGGCAAGACCCTTGCCGGGGAGCTAGCGAGGACCCGCCAAGACCCAAGCCCGGCAAGCTCCGAGCCTGACAAGAATCCCACTACCTTGACACCACTCCACCTCATTGATCAGGTTGTAACTTGTCATATAGGTGTAGAGCATGCAAGTAGTTAGGTGAGTCTTGTCTGGGCACATGTCAGCTTGCCACCGAAGGAATAACTTTATTGACACCCGTCCCAAGGGCGTGTCGAAGCAATACGAGGTAGCTGGACGAACGGCACAGAAGGAGAGGTGATCCTTGCCGGGGATATTTACCAGCGTGACACCTCACAACGCAATTAATGTGTTTGTCCTAATCCGTCAGGGTTAGGTATTTGGCACTGTAGCCACTATTCACCTCTTGTAATTACCATTTTGCCACAATGGTAACCCCTTTCCCTATAAAAGGAGTCCCATGGCTACCTTTACAAAGGTCGACACTTTGCACCAACATGCGCGTAGCTGCATTTCCCGCGCAAATCCTTGCCGGAGAATTGCGCTCCCTTGTAGTTGTGCTCATACACTCAATACAATCAAAGTAGGAGTAGGGTTTTACGCCTCATGGCGGCCTGAACCTGGGTAAAACTCGTGCGTTCTTGCTAGTTTTGCTCTTTGTGCTTGTCAATCTCCCTAGCCGAACCACAAAGGGATCTTTGACGGTCCCATAGATTGTCCTACGCATGATAGCCATCTCTAAAATCTTCAAATGAACATATGTTTTGTGTGCCCATACCACTCATGGAACGATGGGGTAGTCAATATCCTCCATGCTAAGTGTGTTTTACTCATGATGAGGGTTTACTCATCAATTTTGAGGGAGGCTGGTAACAGGGATGCCCGGTCCTGAATTATTGATAAAAACACTCCCCTGGAAAGTTGAATGTTCGCAGGCACTCATGGATTCGGCTAGCCATGGTTTGTGTTGGTTTGGTGGAAAGGGGGAAATATTTTGCGTGGGAACCGCCATTAACATTTTTAGCATGGAAGATATTGGGAACTTTGTCGTTAAACCGTTGACAGGAAAAGTACACCTATCAAATGAAATTATCTCCATTTTTAGCAAGGAGCTTTGGCACATAAGCAAATCCATGCTTCCCTCTGCAAAGGGTCTATCTATTTATTTTTCATGTTGAGTCAATTTCATCTATCCTTCTTTTGGCACCATGTACTGAGCATGGGGATCACTCTTAGCTTTGCAGGCATTCTTCTAATAGAAATTTGTTGAGCATTGTATAAGTATGATGGTTATCTTCAAATTGGGGTACCTAGTCATCATCTTTAATTCAATGATTGATTTATGTTTGCAATATAATCTTGAAAGGTTGCAGGATACTTCATTACCACTTTATGATATGTTGAACTTATTGGAATGATGCTACTTGTTATTAGATTATCATTGCCTATGTGATCAAAGGTTCCGTTCTATTATAGCATTCACACTTCACAAATTGTTTCTTTTATCATTTACCTACTCGAGGACGATCAGGAATTAAGCTTGGGGATGTTGATACATCGCCAACATATTTATAATTTATGAAGTATTCATGCTATATTTACTCGATTTCTACATGGTTTTGTGCACTTTTATATTATTTTTATGGACTAACATATTAATCTAGTGCCCAATGCCAGTTTCTATTTTCGCCTATTTCTTTGTTTCACAGAAAAACCATACCAAACAAAATTCAAATGCGATAAAAAATTAGGTGATTTTTATGGACAAGAAGAGACCCAGGAAACCTCGAGGAAGGACCAGAAGGTGCCCAAGGGCCCCACAAGCTCAAGAGGCACACACCCCTAGGGGGACCACCTGAGCTTGTGGGACCCTCGGGAATCCCCTGGCATGATTCCAATGCTAAAAAATCATATATATTCAGAAAACCCCGAAAGTTAACCTAGATGACTCTTTCCCTGCCGCAAGCCTCAGTTCCGAAGAGATATCATCCGGAGCCCTATTCCGGCACCTTGCCGAAGGGGGAAAGCCATCATCGGAGGCCATCTTCATCATCCCCACTGCCGCCATGACGAGGAGGGAGCAGTTCACCCTCGGGGCTGAGGGTATGTTCTGGTAGCTATGCGCTTGATCTCTCTCTCTCTCTCATGTTCTTGATTTGGCTTGATCTTGATGTATCATGAGCTTTATTAATATAGTTGGATCATATGAAGTTTTTCCCCTCTATCGAATTTAGTATTACTCATTGTGGTCTTTTTGTTATCGGATTGAATACTTTGGAGTTGAGATCACTTGATGTATGTCTTGCTTGTGGATACCCCTGGTGACAATGGGGTAATCTATTGAGATCACTTGATGTATGTTTTGGTAATCAACTTGCGGATTCCTGTGGTGACATTGGGGTAATCTAGGCATAAAGGTTGATACACGTTGATGTAGGGCCAAGCCCTTGCTAGTGATCTTTCACGAATTGGAGAGGGAAACCTCAAAGAACACGGGGAAGAACACGGAGAAATCACAAGAGGAATAATCAAGAGCAAGTCCAATCACACATCCACTAGACTCACAACCACATAAGATCCACAAGGTACATGAACAACAAAGGGAAACAAGGATACATGGTGAGGATCATCCCCAATCCCATGGGGAGATGAAGTCTTGAATCCAAGATGGATCTTCCCTAGAAGGGGTCTGGATACCCACTAGGGGGTCTTCTCACATGGAGGCCTTGATCTCCATGGGAGAGGGGTAGATGAGCAAAGCTCTCTCTCTAATCTGAGCTATCACTTTGCTAGTCCTGGCAAGAGGGAGGATAAGGTCTATTTATAGTCTAGGCGAAGTGAGGGTGAGAGGGGGGGTTACATGGGCTCTTGGCCCACAACTGCACCAAGGCGTCGGATGTTCGGCCCGACTTGAGGCACCGGATGTACGGGGTTCAGCCGAATGTCCGGTCGATTGCATCAAAGTCATATGTGGTGGGTCACTCATCTCACTCACGTGGTGGTGGCTTTCCTCACATGGCAATTGGGGCATCTCGTCATATGTAGGTGTCGGAGCGACGTAGGTGCAAACGTCTTCAAACTCAACTCCTTTTGCCGACTTGGTTATGGGAGTAGTCCCATGCTCAACCTCCTCATCCATAACGCCTCCGGATATGAATGCGGTGGGATGTGGCAAATCATCGCTCTCCTCCGAGACCAAAAGGAATGTCCCATGCGCGTTCTTGGTGCTTGACTCCGAGTATGAGTCCCATATGGGCATCATCTTCATGTTGTCGAAGAGGTTCATGCTCGTCGCCTTGGTCGAAGAGAATGGCCCATGCCCGACCGTCTTGCCGTCGTCTCCTTGTATGAGGCCCATGTGATGTGGCACCTCGTTGCTCACCTCCATGACCGAAGGGAATTTCCCATGCTCGGCCATCTTCCTTGGGGTGCTTCCGGAGATGGAAAGTTCACATGTGCGTGTATGCAGTCGCCTTGAAGGTGGCACCGAAGCTTCTTCTTGGTGGCGCTCATCGCGCGATCTTCTTTTGTGCTCCTCTCGAGCGTCTTCATCATGTGACGTTGTCGTACTTGAACTTGTAGTTGATGGCGCTCTTCGTCTTCACGCATTTGTTTCTTGTAGGTTACTTACCCTTCATGATGATGTGGATCATGAACATGATGGTGGTCATCACGAAGATGAGGACGTGGATGAATTTCAATTGCCTCGGATGGGCGCTCTGAAGATTTGCAACTTGACCATTTCCGCCTTGAAGATGGCGAAGGGGAAGAAGACTTGTAGTTCGACAACATGTCTCGTAGGTGATCCATGTGTTCGTCCAACTTGTCGTCGAGGTAGTCTCTTTTCCTTCCTTTGAAGTGACGGATGTCGATGGCGAGTCGCTCAATGCGGTCACACAATGTATCTTGTCCATTGTGCATTGCTTGTTGTAGTCCGATGTGGTGAGTTTGGTTGACATAGTTGTTCACACTATCGTTGCCATCGGAGACCGGAGATGATGTGCTTTGCCTATCCATCGCAAGGCTCGAGCAAAAGTGAGTAGAAAATGAGATAAACAATACCAAGTTACCTTTCCCCAAAGTTGAGGATGTATCCTGTGTCACTGAATGTGAATTGAGAGAATAGTGGAATTGGTACCGGACTTGTTCACTCACACCTACAAAGTAAAGCTTATTGAGTGGCTTGATTAGGACAAGTGGCACAAATTCAAGCAAGCGTTAGTCCAAGGTATTGATAGTGTTGAGGAAGATTCACAAAATTGCAATGTAAAGCAAATCACTGTTCAAAAAATCTTCCGATGCATCGATTTATCGTCTGATTTATCGCTACTCCTGGGGTGATCGATATGATTATGCCTTATCTTCACCATTTATCGTTTAGGCTAATTTATCGCTCTCACAAGTAATTTATCGAGAATCTACTGATAATTCGAGTGTATCCGTAGCACTAGTTTTGAAAAAACTATGTTTATTTGTGTTTTGTGGACCTTGTTAAGCAATATGTACTATTCTCCTATTTTGTTTGTCATTATATGAGGATTTAGAGGCAAGGAATCAAGGTAACACTTCTGTCCAATATTTTTTGATGTTGAATAAAGCATATTTTAGTGTTGGAAACCTGGGATTAGCAAAATTTGGTCGATTAATAGTCGACCGATAAAATCGATTAAACGGCCGATTTCTGATTAATCTCTAATCCTTGGCTGACCAAGATGCTAATGATAAGCGATATCCTCAACATTGAAGGAAATAGATCAATAGCTATGGTGGCACAAGGAACACACACACTGGTAGAGGCTAGGGTGTCCCGATCTTTCGATGAGATGATAGCTATCATTTTTGGTGGAGTAGACTTTGACGATTCGACTACGAACGTGCGAGGACGTCGCGCCTTAGCAATCGCTAAACCAACTCCGAGAGGTTATTGACCACGCCGGAGCACAATCAACCTGACCACGAGGGTCTATCTCCTGCAAGCAAACGAAGAACAAGCAAGAAACTAAGATTTGCAATCTGGATATTGCGAATATAAGATGAAAGCTTTATTGATCAAGGTGGGGTTCTGTGACGTCTTGGTCTGGTCGTTGAACACAAACGAAGTACGCGAAGTTGCAGCTATGGCAAACTTTTAATCTAAACAAAACCCAAAGTCTAAACGGTGCCCTAAGGGCTGTATATATGGAGGAAGAGGGGGGAATTTCGTGGCCCTTGAAGGAGGGGTCCGAAACCAACCCTATCTCTTGTTTCCCCACACATACGGACTCTAAAAACAGCCTATACTCAAGTATTTCGAAATTACATGGGCCTGGCCCAATAATAAGATGACGCAGCACCTATAATAGCCTCTGGACGAAATTTATGAAGTGGCATCTTGTATATTTCGTCCAAGGCTTCCTGCACTCATTATGGTGGCTTCAAAGTCCTGAAATCATCACTTGTAACTCCGTTCTTGTTCCCCTTGCGCATGCCATCATCTCCATGCTTGAACTTGCTCCAAGGTTCCTCTTTCTTGTCCAAGCTAGGCCCTTCATTTGTAAGCAAAACAAATGTATCCAATTTAGGCAGCATCATATTCTCATGAACATTAGAATCATTACCAAGAAACGAAAGTACCTGATAATTTAATTGGCGTGCGCGAGCTCTAGTAATTGGTCCAGTATTTATAGCAACAGGGGCTGTGGGTGTAACAATGGTATTGATGTCCTCATCATCCTCCCCTTCTTGAAATGAAGTCGTCCTCGACGGAAGCTCATCTTCCTCACCCAAATAAGGCTTCAAATCTGCAATGTTAAAAGTGGGACTAACCCCAAAATCTGCAGGCAGCTCAAGTTTATATGCATTATCATTTATTTTCTCTAACACCTTAAAAGGACCATCAGCACGTGGCATTAGCTTCGATTTGCGCAAATCAGGAAATCTATCCTTACGCAAATGTAACCAAACAAGATCTCCAGGTGCAAACACAACATGTTTTCTACCCTTATCTCCAGCAAGTTTATATTTAGCATTCATACGCTCAATGTTCTCCTTAGTTAACTCATGCATTTTTAAGATCAATTCAGCACGTTGTTTAGCATCAAAATTAACCTTCTCCGAAGATGGAAGAGGCAACAAATCAATAGGTGCACGAGGTAGGAAACCATATACAATTTCAAAAGGGCACATCTTAGTAGTAGAATGCAACGAACGATTATAAGCAAATTCAATATGAGGCAAGCATTCTTCCCACATTTTCTTGTTATTCTTCAAAACAGCCCTAAGCATAGTAGACAAAGTTCTATTGACTACTTCAGTTTGTCCATCAGTTTGGGGGTGACAAGTAGTACTAAAAAGCAGTTTAGTCCCCAACTTAGCCCATAAACATCTCCAAAAGTGGCTAAGAAATTTGGTATCACGATCTGAAACAATAGTATTTGGCACACCATGTGATGAGGACATCAATACCATTGTTACACCCACAGCCCCTGCTGCTATACATACTGGACCAATTACTAGAGCTCGCGCACGCCAATTAAATTATCAGGTACTTTCGTTTCTTGGTAATGATTCTAATGTTCATGAGAATATGATGCTGCCTAAATTGGATACATTTGTTTTGCTTACAAATGAAGGGCCTAGCTTGGACAAGAAAGATGAACCTTGGAGCAAGTTCAAGCTTGGAGATGATGGCATGCGCAAGGGGAACAAGAACGGAGTTACAAGTGATGATTTCAGGACTTTGAAGCCACCATAAGGAGTGCAGGAAGCCTTGGACGAAATATACAAGATGCCACTTCATAAATTTCGTCCAGAGGCTATTATAGGTGCTGCGTCACCTTATTATTGGGCCAGGCCCATGTAATTTCGAAATACTTGAGTATAGGCTATTTTTAGAGTCCGTATGTGTGGGGAAACAAGAGATAGGGTTGGTTTCGGACCCCTCCTTCAAGGGCCACGAAATCCCCCCCTCTTCCTCCATATATACAGCCCTTAGGGCACCGTTTAGACTTTGGGTTTTGTTTAGATTAAGAGTTCGCCATAGCTGCAACTTCGCGTACTTCGTTTGTGTTCAACGACCAGACCAAGACGTCACAGAACCCCACCTTGATCAATAAAGCTTTCATCTTATATTCGCAATATCCAGATTGCAAATCTTAGTTTCTTGCTTGTTCTTCGTTTGCTTGCAGGAGATAGACCCTCGTGGTCAGGTTGATTGTGCTCCGGCGTGGTCAATAACCTCTCGGAGTTGGTTCAGCGATTGCTAAGGCGCGACGTCCTCGCACGTTCGTAGTCGGATCGTCAAAGTCTACTCCACCAAAAACGATAGCTATCATCTCATCGAAAGATCGGGACACCCTCGCCTCTATCAAGTGGTATCAGATTCCCAAGTTGCTCGGTGAGATTTACAGTTTTTCGTAGTTTAGATCGAGTCTGTTCTTCATACCTACAGTCCAGGAAAAAGCCAAAAAAAAAAATTAGGGTTAGTTCATCATATCCGAACCAATCTGAGCCTTTGTGATGAGGACATCAATACCATTGTTACACCCACAGCCCCTGCTTCTATACATACTGGACCAATTACTAGAGCTCGCGCACACCAATTAAAATATCAGGTACTTTCGTTTCTTGGTAATGATTCTAAAGTTCATGAGAATATGATGCTGCCTAAATTGGATACATTTGTTTTGCTTACAAATGAAGGGCCTAGCTTGGACAAGAAAGAGGAACCTTGGAGCAAGTTCAAGCATGGAGATGATGGCATGCACAAGGGGAACAAGAACGGAGTTACAAGTGATGATTTCAGGACTTTGAAGCCACCATAATGAGTGCAGGAAGCCTTGGACGAAATATACAAGATGTCACTTCATAAATTTCGTCCAGAGGCTATTATGGGTGCTGCGTCACCTTATTATTGGGCCAGGCCCATGTAATTTCGAAATACTTGAGTATAGGCTGTTTTTAGAGTCCGTATGTGTGGGGAAACAAGAGATAGGGTTGGTTTCGGACCCCTCCTTCAAGGGCCATGAAATCCCCTCCTCTTCCTCCATATATACAGCCCTTAGGGCACCGTTTAGACTTTGGGTTTTGTTTAGATTAAAAGTTCGCCATAGCTGCAACTTCGCGTACTTCGTTTGTGTTCAACGACCAGACCAAGACGTCACAGAACCCCACCTTGATCAATAAAGCTTTCATCTTATATTCGCAATATCCAGATTGCAAATCTTAGTTTCTTGCTTGTTCTTCGTTTGCTTGCAGGAGATAGACCCTCGTGGTCAGGTTGATTGTGCTCCGGCGTGGTCAATAACCTCTCGGAGTTGGTTTAGCGATTGCTAAGGCGCGACGTCCTCGCACGTTCGTAGTCGGATCGTCAAAGTCTACTCCACCAAAAACGATAGCTATCATCTCATCGAAAGATCGGGACACCCTCGCCTCTATCACATACGCTCAATGTTCTCCTTAGTTAACTCATGCATTTTTATGATCAATTCAGCACGTTGTTTAGCATCAAAATTAACCTTCTCCGAAGATGGAAGAGGCAACAAATCAATAGGTGCACGAGGTAGGAAACCATATACAATTTCAAAAGGGCACATCTTAGTAGTAGAATGCAACGAACGATTATAAGCAAATTCAATATGAGGCAAGCATTCTTCCCACATTTTCTTGTTATTCTTCAAAACAGCCCTAAGCATAGTAGACAAAGTTCTATTGACTACTTCAGTTTGTCCATCAGTTTGGGGGTGACAAGTAGTACTAAAAAGCAGTTTAGTCCCCAACTTAGCCCATAAACATCTCCAAAAGTGGCTAAGAAATTTGGTATCACGATCTGAAACAATAGTATTTGGCACACCATGCAAGCGAATAATTTCACGAAAGAACAAATCAGCAACATTAGCAGCATCATCGCTTTTATGACATGGTATAAAGTGTGCCATTTTCGAGAACCTATCCACGACAACAAATATGCTATCCCTCCCCTTTTTTGTTCGAGGTAAACCCAAAACAAAGTCCATAGATATATCCTCCCATGGAACACTAGGTACAGGCAAAGGCATATATAAACCATGAGGATTGAGTCATGACTTAGCTTTTTGACATGTAGTGCAGCGAGCAACAAAGCGCTCAACATCCCGTCTCATCTTTGGCCAAAAGAAATGTGTAGCAAGTACATCCTCCGTCTTCTTTACGCCAAAGTGTCCCATTAATCCTCCTCCATGCGCCTCCTGCAACAACAAAAGACGAACGGAGCTAGCTGGAATGCATAGCTTGTTAGCACGAAACACAAATCCATCGTTAACGATGAACTTATTCCATGTTCTCCCTTCTTTACAATTCTGCAATACATCTTTAAATTCAGGATCATGCACATATTGATCTTTGATGGTCTCCAAACCAAATATTTTAAAGTCAAGTTGTGAAAGCATAGTATAACGACGAGACAATGCATCAGCAATAACATTTTCTTTACCCTTCTTTTGTTTAATGACATAAGGGAAAGTCTCAATGAATTCAACCCATTTAGCATGTCTACGGTTCAGTTTTGCTTGACTTTTAATGTGTTTCAAAGATTCATGATTAGAATGTATAACAAATTCTTTGGGCCATAAATAATGTTGCCATGTTTCCAAAGTCCGAACAAGAGCATATAATTCCTTATCATAAGTAGAGTAATTCAGATTAGGCCCACTCAATTTTTCAGAAAAGTATGCAACAGGTTTGCCATCTTGTAATAACACACCTCCTAATCCAATTCCACTAGCATCACATTCAAGCTCAAAAGTCTTATTAAAATCAGGAAGTTGGAGTAAAGGAGCATGTGTTAACTTATCTTTCAACACCGTGAAGGCTTCTTCTTGTGCGGTACCCCAAACAAAAGGCACATCCTTCTTTGTAAGCTCGTTGAGAGGTGCAGCAATGGTACTGAAATCTCTCACAAAACGCCTATAGAAACCAGCGAGGCCAAGGAAACTCCTCACTTGTGTGACCACTTTGGGCTGCGGCCAACTCTCAATAGCTTCAATCTTGGCTTTATCAACTTCAATTCCCTGTGGAGTAACAACATAGCCAAGAAAAGATACTCGGTCGGTGCAAAAGGTGCACTTCCCAAGGTTACCAAACAAACGTGCATCACGTAGAGCAATAAAAACAACACGTAAATGTTCCAAATGTTCCTCCAAAGATCTGCTATAAATCAATATATCATCAAAGTAAACTACCACAAATCGTCCAATGAAAGCACGTAAAACTTCGTTCATTAATCTCATGAAAGTACTAGGTGCATTAGTTAACCCAAAAGGCATGACTAACCACTCACATAAACCGAACTTAGTTTTAAATGCTGTTTTCCATTCATCTCCCAATTTCATACGAATTTGATGGTATCCACTACGCAAATCAACTTTGGAGAATATTGTAGAGCCACTCAATTCATCAAGCATATCATCTAGCCTAGGAATAGGATGACGATAACGAATAGTAATATTATTAATGCCTCTACAATCAACACACATACGCGACGTACCATCCTTTTTTGGCACTAGTATAATAGGAACAGCACAAGGACTAAGAGATTCGCGTATATAACCTTTGTCGAGCAGCTCCTGTACTTGACGCATAATCTCCTTCATATCCTCTGGATTGGTAGGGTATGGCGCACGGTTTGGCAACGAAGCACCGGGAATTAAGTCAATCTGATGCTCAATCCCGCGAATAGGTGGTAATCCCGGTGGCACGTCTTGTGGAAAGACGTCAGCGAACTCCTGCAAAATGTTAGTGACCGCAGGAGGCAAAGAGGAAGGCACGTCCTCGAATGAAAATAACGCCTCTTTGCACACAAAAGCATAGCAAACATAATTTCTGAAATCTAGCTCATCAATATCAGATTTGGTGGCAAGTAAGCATGCACTTTTCAATTTAATTTCAGAAGCAACACTAGATGGTTTATTATTAGGCTTCATTTGTTGCTCAAATTCTTTTGCCACAATCTGATTTTCACTCTTATTTTTCTCCTGCTTTGCTTTACTAGCTCTATTAATATCATCTTTCAAAATAGAATCAGGAGTCATAGGAAGCAAAGTAATATGTTTATCCTTATGAACAAGAGTATACTGATTGTTTCTACCATGGTGTACAGAATTTTTATCAAATTGCCATGGTCTACCAAGTAATAATGAACATGCTTGCATGGGTACCACATCACAATCAACATAATCAGCATATGTAGAGATACTAAAATGCACACGAACAGTACGTGTTACCTTAACCTTGCCGCTGTTGTTGAACCATTGGATATAGTAAGGATGTGGATGTGGTCTTGTGGTGAGAGATAGCTTCTCCACCATCTCCATGCTAGCCAAGTTGTTGCAGCTCCCTCCATCTATGATGACGCGAACAGAACGTTCCTTCACAACTCCCTTTGTATGGAACAAATTATGCCTCTGATTTTGCTCAGCTTGTGTGTCCTGCACACTCAAAACACGTTGAGCAACTAAACATTCATACCTGTCAGCGTCTTCAGGAGCCATGTATTGCGTCTCATGATCAGAATCATCTCCACCGTGTTCTTCACTTGTAATAAGAGCCAAAGTCTCCTCATCATAATCACTAGCGGACTCATACCCACCATCCTCAGTAGCAATCATAACACGCGGAGATTGGCATTCTCTCGCATAATGACCTCTTCCCTTATAACGACGACAAATAATATCATGTGTGTGCCCTGTTGATGCCATAGATGAAGAAGAGCTCTGGGCAGGCCCAGAAGGTGTACTCTTGGCAGATGGTGGTGGTGGTGCCTGTTTTCTTGTATCTCGGTTGGAATTGGCGGCTGAAGTCAGTGGTGCCGCAGTAGGACGTGTGGGAGTAGAGGAGGCACGCGGTGTCCATGATGAAGATCGACCTGCAGAAAAATTAGTTCGCGCCAATGCCTGTCGATCCTGCACTTCACGTTCAGCTTTACAAGCAAGATGGAATAAACGAGTGATATTATTATACTCCTTATACTCTAGAATGGTCTGAATCTCTCTATTTAATCCACCCATGAAACATGCAAGCATAGCTTCATTCTCCTCAACAATACCACATCTAATCATGCCAGTTTGTAATTCCTGATAATATTCTTCTACAGAATTTTTTCCTTGTCGTAAGCGCTGCAATTTTTGAAGTAATTCACGTTGATAATATGGTGGAACCCAACGAGTATGCATAGCAGTTTTCAAAGCAGCCCACGTAGCTGGAATAGGATATAATCTACAATGTTCAGACCACCATACACATGCAAAACTAGTGAAAGCACAAACAGCAGCAGCAACACGTCATTCCTCGGGATATTGTAAACATGTAAAACGTTGTTCAGTTTCTAACTCCCAAGTAAGATATATATCAGGAACATATCTACCCTCGAATGGTGGAATATTCAATTTTAATTTAGGAAGATGGTCATGATCTCGTACCTGAAGTGGTGGTGCAGGCCTACCATTGCGATTATTTGCATGTGGACGACCTGGTGCTGGTGGTTGCACGTAGTTATGATTTTGATCAACCTCATCCTCATAATCGCCCGCGTAATCATCCTCCTCCTCGGCACCAGCAGCAGCAGGAGCAGGAGCCAAAGAAGCATCAACAGTAGGTACAGCAGCACCAGAAGTTTGGCCATCCTCAAGAGGAACACGCTTCGCTCGTCCGAACTGATTTGGAAGGGGGCGTTGTTGTTGTCGTTGCAGAGGTGCGACAGGTGCAGCCGGTGGTGGTTGGGGAAGACGCGTGAGCAATTCATTAAACTTGTTATCCAGCTTTGTCTCGAACGACGATGCTCAATCCCGCGAATAGGTGGTAATCCCGGTGGCACGTCTTGTGGAAAGACGTCAGCGAACTCCTGCAAAATGTTAGTGACCGCAGGAGGCAAAGAGGAAGGCACGTCCTCGAATGAAAATAACGCCTCTTTGCACACAAAAGCATAGCAAACAGAATTGCTGAAATCTAGATCATCAATATCAGATTTGGTGGCAAGTAAGCATGCACTTTTCAATTTAATTTCAGAAGCAACACTAGATGGTTTATTATTAGGCTTCATTTGTTGCTCAAATTCTTTTGCCACAATCTAATTTTCACTCTTATTTTTCTCCTGTTTTGCTTTACTAGCTCTATTAATATCATCTTTCAAAATAGAATCAGGAGTCATAGGAAGCAAAGTAATATGTTTATCCTTATGAACAAGAGTATACTGATTGTTTCTACCATGGTGTACAGAATTTTTATCAAATTGCCATGGTCTACCTAGTAATAATGAACATGCTTGCATGGGTACCACATCACAATCAACATAATCAGCATATGTAGAGATACTAAAATGCACACGAACAGTACGTGTTACCTTAACCTTGCCGCTGTTGTTGAACCATTGGATATAGTAAGGATGTGGATGTGGTCTTGTGGTGAGAGATAGCTTCTCCACCATCTCCATGCTAGCCAAGTTGTTGCAGCTCCCTCCATCTATGATGACGCGAACAGAACGTTCCTTCACAACTCCCTTTGTATGGAACAAATTATGCCTCTGATTTTGCTCAGCTTGTGTGACCTGCACACTCAAAACACGTTGAGCAACTAAACATTCATACCTATCAGCGTCTTCAGGAGCCATGTATTGCGTCTCATGATCAGAATCATCTCCACCGTGTTCTTCACTTGTAATAAGAGCCAAAGTCTCCTCATCATAGTCACTAGCGGACTCATACCCACCATCCTCAGTAGTAATCATAACACGCGGAGATTGGCATTCTCTCGCATAATGACCTCTTCCCTTACAATGACGACAAATAATATCATGTGTGTGCCCTGTTGATGCCATAGATGAAGAAGAGCTCTGGGCAGGCCCAGAAGGTGTACTTTTGGCAGATGGTGGTGGTGGTGCCTGTTTTCTTGTATCTCGGTTGGAATTGGCGGCTGAAGTCAGTGGTGCCGCAGTAGGACGTGTGGGAGTAGACGAGGCACGTGGTGTCCATGATGAAGATCGACCTGCAGAAAAATTAGTTCGCGCCAATGCCTGTCGATCCAGCACTTCACGTTCAGCTTTACAAGCAAGATGGAATAAACGAGTGATATTATTATACTCCTTATACTCTAGAATGGTCTGAATCTCTCTATTTAATCCACCCATGAAACGTGCAAGCATAGCTTCATTCTCCTCAACAATACCACATCTAATCATGCCAGTTTGTAATTCCTGATAATATTCTTCTACAGAATTTTTTCCTTGTCTTAAGCGCTGCAATTTTTGAAGTAATTCACGTTGATAATATGGTGGAACCCAACGAGTACGCATAGCAGTTTTCAAAGCAGCCCACGTAGCTGGAATAGGATATAATCTACAATGTTCAGACCACCATACACATGCAAAACTAGTAAAAGCACAAATAGCAGCAGCAACACGTCTCTCCTCGGGATATTGTAAACATGTAAAATGTTGTTCAGTTTCTAACTCCCAAGTAAGATATATATCAGGAACATATCTACCCTCAAATGGTGGAATATTCAATTTTAGTTTAGGAAGATGGTCATGATCTCGTACCTGAGCTGGTAATGCAGCCCTACCATTGCGATTATTGGCATGTGGACGACCTGGTGCTGGTACGTAGTTCTGATTTTGATCAACCTCATCCTCGTAATCGCCCGCATAATCGTCCTCCTCAGCGGCAACAGGAGCCATAGAAGCATCAACAGTAGGTGCAGTGGCACCAGAAGTTTGACCAGGCTCAAGGGGAACGCGCTGTGCTCGTCCCACTTGATTTGGAAGGCGACGTTGTTGTTGTTGTAGAGGTGCGACAGGTGCAGCCGGCGGTGGTTGTGGAAGACGCGCGAGCAATTCATTAAACTTGTTATCGAGCTTTGTTTCGAACGTCTTCTCAATTCCATCTATCTTCTCCATGGCCTCTTCAAATCTGTTTAGCACATCTTGCACCTGTCCACTCATCATTTGCTGAAATTTATCATGTAGCTCTTTGTTCGTCATGTTCTCCCAATCAGTCTCATCGGCTTGTGATCCTGCCATGGTTAGCAGCAATAGAAACACACAAGAATATGCTCCTACGGACTACTAGGAAGTGGTGGTGGTGGTGTATCACAAAACCGTCAAGCGAATCTCAAATGCTTACCAGTTCTTACCCAGCAGCAGGTGGTGATCGGCAACCGTTGTAGTCAAAACTCTTAAAGATTGGATAGAGCGATTGCCAGGTGGTGTCAAACCCACGACGTAGATGTATGTGGTGCTGGGAAGGCTTATGATATGGTAGCAAAAATGTCAGCAATAATCAAATTCAGAGATGCAAAGTTGAATAAACGCTCAACGACGGTACTGTGCTGGTCCTAGGCTAGACCGTACTAGAGACGCGAGCCTAGAACACTAACAAAATCACGGCGCGGCACGTAAACAAGGGAAGAGCACACTCTAGAAAAGAAAAAAAATTGCGCTGTTTTTTTTTGCGCTCTTTTTTTTTTGCACCAAATCACTATAATGGCGAGTGTCTCAAAACTCTTCCCAAGTCAAACTAACAGGATTGGCACGAAATTTTTTTTTTTACAAATTTTTTTTTCGGAAATCAGGGCAGCGACGACGAAAAAGTGCGACAAAAAATCACTATGATGGCAAGTGTCTCAAAACACTCCCTGGGACCTAAAAATAGGATAGGGAAAAAAAATTGACTGCCAAAATTTTGGCCTAAAAACTGCCCGGGGGTCTCCAGACTTTTTTTTTTCGAAACCTACTCAGGCAAGGAAACACGAATCGGAAACTAGATGGATCTCGAAAACAAACCTAATATGAAAAGAACTCGGATTGGTGGTGGATATATGGCAGCGGTGGTGGTATATGGATACGGATCGGTGGTGGTATATGGATACGGATCGGTGGTGGTATATGGATACAGATCGGTGATGGTATATGGATTCAGAGTGGTGGCGGATAAACGGTGGTGGTAGATGGCAGGGGCGATGATGATGGTGCGGCGGCGGCGTGACAACTTATGACCAGAACTCGAAACTCTAAAGGACTAGACGCTAAGACCAGCAACTAGACACGACGATGCAACCGCAAATTCAACAAAACAAAAACCCTAAAAAAAATTGCAAAGGCTCAGATTGGTTCGGATATGATGAACTAACCCTAATTTTTTTTTGGCTTTTTCGTGGACTGTAGGTATGAAGAACAGACTCGATCTAAACTACGAAAAACTGTAAAATCTCACCGAGCAACCTGAAAATCTGATACCACTTGATAGAGGCTAGGGTGTCCCGATCTTTCGATGAGATGATAGCTATCGTTTTTGGTGGAGTAGACTTTGACGATCCGACTACGAACGTGCGAGGACATCGCGCCTTAGCAATCGCTAAACCAACTCCGAGAGGTTATTGACCACACCGGAGCACAATCAACCTGACCACGAGGGTCTATCTCCTGCAAGCAAACGAAGAACAAGCAAGAAACTAAGATTTGCAATCTAGATATTGCGAATATAAGATGAAAGCTTTATTGATCAAGGTGGGGTTCTGTGACGTCTTGGTCTGGTCGTTGAACACAAACGAAGTACGCGAAGTTGCAGCTATGGCGAACTTTTAATCTAAACAAAACCCAAAGTCTAAACGGTGCCCTAAGGGCTGTATATATGGAGGAAGAGGGGGGAATTTTGTGGCCCTTGAAGGAGGGGTCCGAAACCAACCCTATCTCTTGTTTCCCCACACATACAGACTCTAAAAATAGCCTATACTCAAGTATTTCGAAATTACATGGGTCTGGCCCAATAATAAGATGACGCAGCACCTATAATAGCCTCTGGACGAAATTTATGAAGTGGCATCTTGTATATTTCGTCCAAGGCTTCCTGCACTCATTATGGTGGCTTCAAAGTCCTGAAATCATCACTTGTAACTCCGTTCTTGTTCCCCTTGCGCATGCCATCATCTCCATGCTTGAACTTGCTCCAAGGTTCCTCTTTCTTGTCCAAGCTAGGCCCTTCATTTGTAAGCAAAACAAATGTATCCAATTTAGGCAGCATCATATTCTCATGAACATTAGAATCATTACCAAGAAACGAAAGTACCTGATAATTTAATTGGCGTGCGTGAGCTCTAGTAATTGGTCCAGTATTTATAGCAACAGGGGCTGTGGGTGTAACAATGGTATTGATGTCCTCATCACACACGGATAGATAAGTGGGATCTGTGCAACCAAGGAATGAGCACAAAATGTGTTACCACGAAGAAAGCTCGTGTTGCACGGATACTAGAGAGACAATAGCTCGAATGCTCAAATGGGCTAGATACGCTTGTGCACCAACCTACGAGAGTAAACGTGCCATCTTCAATCCCAAATATGTTATGTATGTATGATCCAATGTGATGTACTATGCAAAATGGCTCAATGCTATTTCTATTGCTTACAAGCTCTTTTGTATCTCCTCTTTTGCTTAAAAGCTCTTTCTCTTTTTTTGTGTATATATGCTTCCTCTACCACTATGCTTGATGCTCGAGCCAAGATATGAGACAAGTATATAAGATATGCACGGGCGAGACTTAATGGCACAATGATGGTAGCAAGATGATTGAACGCTAAAAGTAGTTATGCGGAGTAAGTGTGTCACTAAGGTGCATAAGTAGCGTGTGCTACTTCTTGAGCTTGCGCTGGTTTTTCCCTTGAAGAATAAAGGATGATGCAGAAAAGTAGAGATAAGTATTTCCCTCAGTTAAGAACCAAGGTATCAATCCAGTAGGAGGAACACACAAGTCACCAATGGTTGCACCTACACAAACAAACAAATACTCGCACCCAACGCGATAAAGGGGTTGTCAATCCCTTCACGGTTACTTGCAAGGATGAGATCTGATAGAGATAGGTATAAAAGACAAATAGAAGTGCAAGATAAAGTAAAGGTAAATAAATTGCAGCAAGGTATTTTTGGGTTTTTTGTTTTCTAGATCTGAAAATAATATGATAAAAGATAGACCCGGGGGCCACAGTTTTCACTAGAGGCTTCTCTCTTGAAAGAACGCATACAGTGGGTAAACAAATTACTGTTGAGCAATTGATAGAAAAACGCAAAGTTATGAAGATATATAAAGCAATGATCATGAATATAGGCATCACGTTTGTGACAAGTAGACCGTCTCCTGCCTGCATCTACTACTATTACTCCACACATCGACCGCTATCCAGCATGCATCTAGTTTATTAAGTTAACAAGAACGGAGTAATGCCTTAAGAAAGATGACATGATGTAGAGGGATAGATCCAATCAATATGAACAAACCCCAACTTCTTATCCTTAATAGCAACAATACAAATACGTGTCATGTCCCTTTCTGTCACTGGGAATAAGCACCACAAGATTGAACCCATTACAAAGCACCTCTCCCATGGCAAGAAAAATCAATCTAATTGGCCAATCCAAATCAATAGATCGGAGAGAAATACAAAGCTATCTTAATCATGCATAAAAGAGTTCAGAGAAGACTCAAATAATATTCATAGATAATCTGATCATAAATCCACAATTCATCGGATCTCAACAAACGCACCGCAACAGAAGATTACATCGAATAGATCTCCAAGAACATCGAGGAGAACATTGTATTGAAGATCAAAGAGAGAGAAGAAGCCAACTAGCTACTAGCTATGGACCCATAGGTCTGTGGTAAACTACTCACACATCATCGGAAGGGCACCAAGGTTGATGTAGAGGCCCTCCGCGATCGAATCCCCCTCCGACGGAGTACCGGAACAGGTCTCGAGATGGGATCTCATGAGGACAGAAACTTGCGGCGGCGGAAAAGTATTTTTTGGTGCGCCCTCTGGTCTACGGTGAATATTTGGGTATTTATAGAAGAAGAATTAGGGTTAGAAGAGCCTCAGGGGGCCCACAAGCTTGGAGCCCCCCCCCCCACCCTGGGGCGCGCCCTGTGAGCTTATCGCCAATCTGTGGCCCCCCCTAACCTCCTCCCAAAGGTTCCTGGGTGTCTTGTGGTCCAAGAAAAATAGTCAAAAAATTTCATTCCGTTTGGTATTGATTTTCTGTAGAAGACAAAAACATGGGAAAAAACAGCAACTAGCACTTGGCACAAGGTTAATAGGTTAGTCCCAAAAAATGATATAAAATAGCATAATAATGCATATAAAACATCCAAGATGGATAATATAATAGCATGGAACAATAAAAAATTATAGATACGTTGGAGACATATCAAGCATCCCCAAGCTTAATTCCTGCTCGTCCTCGAGTAGGTAAATGATAAAAACAGAATTTTTGATGTGGAATGCTACCTAACATGTTTATCATGTAATCTTTCTTAATGTGGCATGAATATTCAGATCCATAAGATTCAAAACAAAAGTTTAATATTGACATAAAAACAATAATACTTCGAGCATACTAAAAAGCAATCATGTCTTCTCAAAATATCATGGCTAAAGAAAGTTATCCCTACAAAATCATATAATCTTGTCATGCTCTATCTTCTTAGCCCAAAATAAAAAAGAGGCCAAAGAGTCCCTTCTCTCTTTTTCTCTCATTTCATTTTTTTCACTGGCTCTTTGGCCTCTTTTTTTTTCTTTTTTTTAGTCCGGAGTCTCATCCCGACTTGTGGGGGAATCATAGTCTCCATCATCCTTTCCTCACATGGGACAATACTCTAATAATGATGATCATCACACTTTTGTTTACTTACAACTCGATACTAGAACAAAAATATGACTCTATATGAATGCCTCCGGCGGTGTACCGGGATGTGCAATGATCTAGTGTGACATGTATAAAAAATATGAACGGTGGCCAAGCCACAAATACTATGTCAACTATATGATCATGCAAAGCAATATGACAAGGATGGTATGTGTCATAATAAAACAAAACGGTGGAAGTTGCATGGCAAAGTATCTCGGAATGGCTATGGAAATGCCATAATAGGTAGGTATGGTGGCTGTTTTGAGGAAGATATAAGTTCGCTTATGTGTGAAAGAGTGTATCATATCACGAGGTTTGGATGCACCGGCAAAGTTTGCACCACAACTCAAGGTGAGTAAGGGCAATGCATGGTACCGAAGAGGCTAGCATAATGCGAAAGGGTGAGAATGCGTATAATCCATGGACTCAGCATTAGTCATAACGAACTCACATACTTACTGTGAAAGTTTATTAGCCCTTGAAGCAAAGTACTACTACGCATGCTCCTAAGGGGATAGATTGGTAGGAAAAGACCATCGCTCGTCCCTAACCGCCCCTCATAAGGAAGACAATCAAAAATAAATCATGCTCCAATTTCATAGCATAACGAGAGACCATACGTGCATGCTTCAGGAATCACAAACCTTAACAAAAATATTCTTACTAAACCACAATTACTCACTAGCATGACTCTAATATCACCATCTTTATATCTCAAAACAAATGCAAGGAATCAAACTTCTCATATATTCAATGATCTTCGTGAAAGTTTTTATTATATCCCTCTTGAATACCCATCATATTAGGACTAAATTCATAACCTAAGCAAATTGCCATACTATTTATAAGACTCTCAAAATAATATATGTGAAGCATGAGAGTTCATCAATTTCTTCAAAATATAACCGCCGCCGTGCTCTAAAAGATATAAGTGAAGCACTAGAGAAACTACCTAGCTCAAAAAATATAAGTGAAGCACATAGAGTATTCTAATAAATTCACGATCAATTTGTGTCCCTCTCAAAAGGTGTGTACAGCAAGGATTATTGTGGCAAACTAAAAAGCAAATAAAGTAAAGACTCATATAATACAAGACGCTCCGAGCAAAACACATATCATGTGGTGAATAAAAATATAGCCTCAAGTAATTTACCGATAGATTGAAGAGAAAAGAGAGGATGCCATCGGGGGCATCCCCAATCTTAGACGCTTGGTTGTCCTTGAATATTACCCTGAGGTGCCATGGGCATCCCCAAGCTTAGGCTCTTGCCACTTCTTATTCCATAGTCCATCAAAACTTTACCCAAAACTTGAAAACTTCACAACACAAAACTCAACAGAAAACTCATGAGATCCATTAGTATAATAAAACAAATCTCCACTTATAGGTATTCTTGTAAACTCATTCCAATTTTATATTTGCATTATATCTACTGCATTCTAACTTGACCATGGCTCATACCCCCCGATACTACCCATAGATCCATCAAAACAAGCGAACAACACAATGAAAACAGAATCTGTCAAAAACATAACAGTCTGTAAAGACCCGAATTAAGATCATACTTCTGTAACTCCAAACATTCTGAAAAAATAGGACAACATAGGCAATTGATGACCCACAAGCATAGTGTATCAATCGTAGTCCTTTCGATAAGTAAGAGTGTCGAACCCAACAAGGAGCAGAAGGAAATGACAAGTAGTTTTTAGCAAGGTATTCTCTGCAAGCACTGAAATTATAAGTAACGAGTAGTTTGATAGCAAGATAATTTGTAACGAGCAAGTAACGGTAACGGTAACAAAAGTGCAGCAAGGTAGCCCAATCCTTTTGAGGCAAAGGACAGGCCAAAACGGTCTCTTATGATAAGCAAAACCTTCTTGAGGGTACACGGGAATTTCATCTAGTCACTTTCATCATGTTGGTTTGATTCGTGTTCGCTACTTTGATAATTTGATATGTGGGTGGACCGGTGCTTAGGTGCTGTTCTTACTTGAACAAACCTCCTACTTATGATTAACCCCCTCGCAAGTATCCGCAACTATGAGAAAAGTATTAAGATAAAATTTAACCATAGCATTAAACTTTTGGATCCAAATCAGTCACTTACGAAGTAGCGCATAAACTAGGGTTTAAGCTTCTGTCACTCTCGCAACCCATCATCTAATAACTACTCCACAATGCATTCCCTTAGGCCCTAATAAGGTGAAGTGCCATGTAGTCGACATTCACATGACACCACTAAGGGAATCACAACATACATACCATCAAAATATCGAACACATATCAAGTTCACATGATTACTTGCAACAAGATTTCTCCTGTGACCTCAAGAACAAAAGTAACTACTCACAAATGATAATCATGCTTAAGATCAGAGGGGTATTAAATAGCATAATGGATCTGAACATATAATCTTCCACCAAATAAACCATATAGTAATCAACTACAAGATGTAATCAACACTACTAGTCACCCACAAGCACCAATCTAAGGTTACGGTACAAAGATTGAACACAAGAGATGAACTAGGGTTTGAGAGGAGATGGTGCTATTGAAGATGTTGATGGAGATTGCCTCCCCAAGATGGGAGAGTTGTTGGTGATGATGATGACGATGATTTCCCCCTCCGGGAGGGAAGTTCCCCCGGCGGAATCGCTCCGCCGGAGAAGCAAAAGTGCTCCTGCCCAAGCTCCGCCTCAAGACAACGGTGCTTCATCCCGAAAGTCCTCTCCTTATTTTTTTTTTCTAGGTCAAAATGACTTATATATCAGAAGAGGGGCACCGGAGGTGTGCCGAGGAGGGCACAACCCACCAGGGCATGCTTGGGGGCCCTAGCGCGCCCAGGTGGGTTGTGCCCACCTGGTGGGCCCCCTCTGGTAGTTATTTGCTCCAATAATTCTTATATATTCCATAAAAAATCTTCGTGAAGTTTCAGCTCATTTGGAGTGTTGCAGAATAGGTGGCCTGACGTAGCTTTTTCAGGTCCAGAATTCTAGCTGCCGGTATTCTCCCTCTTTGTGTGAACCTTGCATATTATGAGAGAAAAGGCATTAGAATTACTCCAAAAAGCATTATTATGCATAAAAACATTATAAATAACAGTAGGTAATCATGATGCAAAATGGACGTATCAACTCCCCCAAGCTTAGACCTCGCTTGTCCTCAAGCGAAAACCGATATAGAAAAACATGTCCACATGCTTAGAGAGATAGGTGTCGATAAAAACAAAATTCGGACATAGAAGCATCATGTAAATTATTATAACAGCAACAAACTTTATTATAGAACTTTTATCACAAAACTTTTATCATAAACTTCTCATGAACAAGTAACAATTCATCACAACATTGAACTATAAAGCATAAACTCTATTGAAAATCAACAAACTATGTTCTCAGTCAACTTTGCAACTACAATTCATTATCTTTTCAGGAAGGGTCACGTATCGGAGCCTTTTTGGCAAGTCCACATACTCAACCATCATATAGTCTTCTATGATTGCTAACACTAACCGCATACACATGAGCAAAAAGTTTCAACCGAACACATAGAAAGATAGGGGCCTATAGTTTCGCATCCCAACATATTCACCTCAAGGGTGATGTCAACAATAATAACTCATGCCCACCCATATCCAACTGGATATATGTGCCTAGATCTTTCCTCACCACATGGTGCTTGCCAAAAGAGAAAATAAAAAGGAATAGAGAGATACTTTGACTCTTGCATAAAAGTAAATACATAAAAGTAAAAGATAGGCCCTTCGCAGAGGGAAGTAGAGGTTGCCATACGCTTTTTGGTTGTATGCTCAATCTCTTAGTGCAAAAGAATGTCACGTTATATTGCCCCTTATGATAGCAACCTTTATTATGCAGTCTGTCACCTTTATTCTTTGTCATCACAAGTTCGTACAACACTCAATTTTCTCTTACACTAAATGATCTAACACATTTAGAAGCAATTTTTATTGCCTTATTGCACCAATGACAACTTACTTGAAGGATCTTACTCAATCCATAGGTAGGTATAGTGGACTCTCAAAACAAGATTTGGTTTAAGGGTTTTGGATGCACAAGTAGTATCTCTACTTAGTGCAGAGTTTTTGGCTAAAAAAGGTGGGCGGCAAGCACCACATGTTAAAGGATCTATGACAATATGACTTCTATGTGAATATGAACAAACATAAATCATTACGTTGTCTTCCTTGTCCAACGTCAACAATTTTGGCATATAATGTTTTGATGGGGGCTCACAATCATAAAAGATGCCCAAGATAGTGTATTTGCATGTGAATCTTCTCTTCCCTTATTAATTCTTTCATGAATTGCATCATTGACCAATGCTATGATTGTAAATCTCCAATAAAATTTTCTACTTATACTCTTCCTTATGTGATGTCATTACTTACCATAAGATTAGCATATGATCTTTTTCATTTATTTTCTTTATTTTTATTGAACATGAAAGTAAACAAAACAAAACTCAAAGTAAACTTTATTATATATCTCGCACACAATTACAGGGATAGATCACTAAGCAAGCACTTAAAAAGAAAGGATCGAACTAAACTTTTATTCAACTAATCGAAAGATAACTAAAGATCGAACTAAGATAAGTAAAGGCAAAAGATAATGGAGGTGATATGATACCGGGGCACCTCCCCCAAGCTTGGCACAAGCCAAGGGGAGTGCCCATACCCGATACTCAAGTCTCCTTTGGTGACGAAGAAGGTGGTGGTTATGAAGTAGTAGGTTTATCTTTCTTCCTCAGCTTAGGCTTGAGGATGAAATTTTCCTCCTTTAAGTCACCGATCTCCTGCTCGAGCTCTAATATATTTTTGCATAATTCTTGTTTGTTTTCCTGCAAGAGATGAAAGGGGATAAACTGGATCTTAGGTTTCTTTGCTTTGTTGGGGAGACTTGACTTCCTGAATTCCACGTGCATGTCCCCAGGTTGAGGCAATGGAACTTCATCTTCGTCTGAGCTTGTCTCCTCCTCCCCTTTAGGATCATAGTCTTCTTCCTCCTCCGAAGTCCAGCTATAGTGCTCCTCATCACCATAAACCTTGGGGTTTGAGATATAATCAGCAACATAGCTCTCACCCTCCGAGTCTTGGGATGACATATTTTCAGATATGTTAGAAAAACAGCAAGAAAAGAAAACAGAAGATTTCTCCGTGATACGATGGTCAATAGGTTAGGGGGGTATATCAAGACTTTTTATCTTGGGAAACAAGCAAATGGGAGAAAACGGAGTCCAAAAGGTACCCGAGGTGGGCACAACCCACCTGGGCGTGCCTGGTGTCTTGTGCCCACCAGGGTTGCCTTCCTGGTTATTTCTTATTTTCTAATTTTTAATATATTCCAAAACTGACAGAAAATATTTTTGCAGATTTTTCGGAGTCCGTTTACTTACGGTATCACGTACCTCCTCTTTTTTCACGATTCTGGAGTGTTCTGGAAGGTTTCTTTTATGTGTTCTTCCGGTGTCATAGTTTGGATAATATTGCTTTCAACATGAATGGGCGTACCTGAGATATAATGTTTTATTCTTTGCCCATTGACAACCTTCGGGTTAGTACCTTCGGCATTATTTATTTTGATGGCTCCAGATCAATAAACCTCCTCGATAACATAGGGTCCTTCCCATTTGGAGAGAAGTTTTCCTGCAAAAAATCTGAAACAAGAGTTATACAAAAGAACATATTCTCCAACTTTGAACACACGCTTTTGGATTCTTTTATCATGCCATCTTTTGACTTTTTCTTTAAATAACTTGGCATTTTCATTTTGGGTTCTCCATTCATCTAGTGAGCTAATATCAAATAACCTCTTTTCACCGACAAGTTTGATATCATAGTTGAGTTCTTTAATTGCCCAATATGCTTTATGTTCTAACTCAAGAGGCAAATGACAAGCTTTTCCATAAACCATTTTGTAAGGAGACATACCCATGGGATTTGTATATGCTGTTCGGTAAGCCCAAAGTGCATCGTCTAATTTCTTAGACCAATTCTTTCGGGACCTATTGACAGTTTTTTGTAAAATTAATTTTATTTCTCTATTGCTAAGTTCAACTTGACCACTAGACTGAGGATGATAGGGGGATGCAATTCTATGGTTAACATCATACTTAGCAAGCATTTTACGGAAAGCACCATGAATAAAATGTGAACCACCATCAGTCATTAAATATCTAGGGACTCCAAACCTTGGGAAAATAACTTCCTTAAGCATTTTAATAGAGGTGTTGTGATCGGCACTACTAGTTGGAATAGCTTCTACCCACTTAGTAACATAATCAACAGCAACCAAAATATGTGTATACCCATTAGAGGAAGGAAAAGGTCCCATGTAATCGAAACCCCAGACATCAAATGGTTCAACAACAAGAGAATAATTCATAGACATTTCCCGACGCTTACCAATATTACCAATTCTTTGACATTCATCACAAGATAAAACAAACTTACGGGCATCCTTGAAGAGAGTAGGCCAATAAAAATTAGATTACAATACCTTGTGAGCAGTTCTATCTCCCGCATGATGCCCTCCATAAGCTTCGGAGTGACATTTTCATAGGATTTGTCCCTGTTCATGCTTAGGTACACAACGTCTAATAATACCATCTACTCCTTCTTTATAAAGATGTGGGTCATCCCAAAAGTAATGTCTTAAATCATAGAAGAATTTTTTTCTTTTGTTGGTAAGTGAAACTAGGTGGTATATATTTAGCAACAATGTAATTAGCATAGTCAGCATACCAAGGAGTGTTATGAGAGACATTTATTGCAGCTAATTGCTCATCAGGAAAACTATCATTAATAGGTTGTGGGTCATCAAGAATATTTTTGAACCTAGACAAGTTATCAGCTACGGGGTTCTCAGCTCCTTTTCTATCAGTGATATGCAAGTCAAATTCTTGTAGCAAGAGAACCCACCTAATGAGTCTAGGTTTGGCATCTTTCTTTTCCTTAAGATATTTAATAGCAGCATGATCAGTATGAACAGTAACTTTAGAATCAACAATGTAAGATCTGAATTTATCACAAGCAAACACAACTGCTAAGAATTCTTTTTAAGTAGTGGCATAATTGCATTGGGCACTGTCTAGAGTTGTACTAGCATAATGAATGACATTTAATTTCTTATCAACTCTTTGTCCTAAAACAGCACCAACAGCATAATCACTAGCATCACACATAATTTCAAAAGGCAAGTTCCAATCAGGTGGTTGAACAATAGGTGCAGAAATCAAGGCTTTCTTAAGTGTTTCAAAGGCTTCTACACAATCATCATCAAAAACAAATGGGACATCCTTTTGTAAAAGATTTGTAAGAGGCCTAGAAATTTTAGAGAAGTCTTTAATAAATCTCTTATGGAAACCAGCATGACCAAGGAAACTACGAATACCTTTAATATCTCTGGGACATGGCATTTTCTCAATTGCATCAACTTTAGCTTTATCCACGTCAATACCTCGTTCAGAAATTTTATGTCCCAAGACAATACCTTCATTAACCATAAAGTGGCACTTCTCCCAATTCAAGACAAGATTAGTTTGCTCGCATCTCTGCAAAACTCGATCAAGGTTGCTTAAGCAATCATCAAAAGAAGTTCCGTAAACGGAAAAAACATCCATGAAAACCTCAACAATCTTTTCACAAAAATAAGAGAATATAGCAGTCATACATCTTTGAAAGGTAGCAGGTGCATTGCATAAACCAAAAGGCATACGTCTATAAGCATAAGTTCCAAAAGGACAAGTAAAGGTGGTTTTCTCTTGATCAGGTTGTGAAACAGGTATTTGAGAAAAACCAAAATATCCATCGAGAAAACAAAAGTGTGTGTGCTTAGATAATCTTTCTAACATTTGATCAATAAAAGGCAGAGGGTAATGATCTTTTCTAGTTGCTTTATTTAATTTTCTAAAATCAATTACCATTCTATAACCAGTGACAATTCTTTGTGGAATAAGTTCATTTTTATCATTAGGAACAACAGTAATACCTCCCTTCTTAGGGACACAATGAACAGGACTTACCCATCTACTACCAC
Organism: Thinopyrum elongatum; assembly: GCA_011799875.1. Classification (NCBI taxonomy): domain Eukaryota; kingdom Viridiplantae; phylum Streptophyta; class Magnoliopsida; order Poales; family Poaceae; genus Thinopyrum; species Thinopyrum elongatum. The sequence goes on along the minus strand of CM022303.1, from coordinate 375,460,047 downwards.
CTATGGGATAAATTATACCTGCTTCCAGAAGCATCAGTATTTCAGTTCTTACCACTTCTTTCATTTTAGGATTTAAACGCCGTTGGTGATCAACAACGGGTTTAGCATCAGGTTCCATATTAATCTTGTGCTGACATAGAGTGGGACTAATGCCCTTAAGATCATCAAGAGTATATCCAATAGCAGCTCGGTGCTTCTTTAGAATTTTCAATAATCTTTCTTCTTCATGTTCAGAAAGGTTAGCACTAATAATAACAGGATATATCTTTTTCTCATCAAGATAAGCATACTTCAAAGTGTTTGGCAATTGTTTTAATTCAAACACAGGATCACCTTTAGGTGGAGGAGGACCTCCTAGAGTTTCAATAGGCAAATTGTGTTTAAGCAGAGGTCGTTGTTCAAAGAAAATTTTATCTATTTCATTTCTTTCATGCATATGCATATCATTTTCATGGTCTAGCAAATAATGTTCTAGTGGATCAGTAGGAGGCACGTCAATAGAAGCAAGACCAATTATTTCATCCTTACTAATAAAATCATGATCAATTTGTGTCCCTCTCAAAAGGTGTGTACAGCAAGGATTATTGTGGCAAACTAAAAAGCAAATAAAGTAAAGACTCATAAAATACAAGATGCTCCAAGCAAAACACATATCATGTGGTGAATAAAAATATAGCCTCAAGTAATTTACCGATAGATTGAAGAGAAAAGAGGGGATGCCATCTGGGGCATCCCCAAGCTTAGACGCTTGGTTGTCCTTGAATATTACCTTGGGGTGCCATGGGCATCCCCAAGCTTAGGCTCTTGCCACTTCTTATTCCGTAGTCCATTGAAACTTTACCCAAAACTTAAAAACTTCACAACACAAAACTCAACAGAAAACTCATGAGATCCATTAGTATAATAAAACAAATCTCCACTTATAGGTATTCCTATAAACTCATTCCAATTTTATATTTGCATTATATCTACTGCATTCTAACTTGACCATGGCTCATACCCCCGATACTACCCATAGATCCATCAAAACAAGCGAACAACACAATGAAAACAGAATCTGTCAAAAACAGAACAGTCTGTAAAGACCCGAATTAAGATCATACTTCTGTAACTCTAAACATTCTGAAAAAATAGGACAACATAGGCAATCGATGACCCACTTTTAGTATAGGGGATCAATCATAGTCCTTTCGATAAGTAAGAGTGTCGAACCCAACGAGGAGCAGAAGGAAATGACAAGTAGTTTTCAGCAAGGTATTCTCTGCAAGCACTGAAATTATAAGTAACGAGTAGTTTGATAGCAAGATAATTTGTAACGAGCAAGTAACGGTAACGGTAACAAAAGTGCAGCAAGGTAGCCCAATCCTTTTGAGGCAAAGGACAGGCCAAAACGGTCTCTTATGATAAGCAAAACGTTCTAGAGGGTACACGGGAATTTCATCTAGCCACTTTCATCATGTTGGTTTGATTCGTGTTTGCTACTTTGATAATTTGATATGTGGGTGGACCGGTGCTTAGGTGTTGTTCTTACTTGAACAAACCTCCTACTCATGATTAACCCCCACGCAAGCATCTGCAACTACGAGAAAAGTATTAAGATAAAATCTAAGCATAGCATTAAACTTTTGGATCCAAATCGGTCCCTTACGAAGTAGCGCATAAACTAGGGTTTAAGCTTCTGTCACTCTCGCAACCCATCATCTAATAACTACTCCATAATGCATTCCCTTAGGCCCTAATAAGGTGAAGTGCCATGTAGTCGACGTTCACATGACACCACTAAGGGAATCACAACATACATACCATCAAAATATCGAACACATATCAAGTTCACATGATTACTTGCAACAAGATTTCTCCCGTGACCTCAAGAACAAAAGTAACTACTCACAAATGATAATCATGCTCAAGATTAGAGGGGTATTAAATAGCATAATGGATCTGAACATATAATCTTCCACCAAATAAACCATATAGTAATCAACTACAAGATGTAATCAACACTACTAGTCACCCACAAGCACCAATCTAAGGTTCCGGTACAAAGATTGAACACAAGAGATGAACTAGGGTTTGAGAGGAGATGGTGTTGTTGAAGATGTTAATGGAGATTGCCCTCCCCAAGATGGGAGAGTTGTTGGTGATGATGATGATGATGATGATTTCCCCCTCCGGGAGGGAAGTTCCCCCGGCGGAATCGCTCCGCCGGAGAGCAAAAGTGCTCCTGCCCAAGTTCCGCCTCGAGAAGGCGGCACTTCATCCAGAAAGTCCTCTCCTTATTTTTTTTCTAGGTCAAAATGACTTATATACCAGAAGAGGGGCATCGGAGGTGGGCCGAGGAGGGCACAACCCACCAGGGTGCGCCTGGGGGCCCTGGCGCGCCCAGGTGGGTTGTGCCCACCTGGTGGGCCCCCTCTGGTAGTTATTTGCTCCAATAATTCTTATATGTTCCATAAAAAATCTCCGTGAAGTTTCAGCTCATTTGGAGTTGTGCAGAATATGTGGCCTAACATAGCTTTTTCAGGTCCAGAATTCCAGCTGTCGGTATTCTCCCTCTTTGTGTGAACTTTGCATATTATGAGAGAAAAGGCATTAGAATTACTCCAAAAAGCATTATTATGCATACAAACATTATAAATAACAGTAGGTAATCATGATGCAAAATGGACGTATCAGCAATCTGTATATCTATCTTGTGTAAAAAAAGTCAGAATTTTTCCATGTTCCAGCAAATTTTAACAATTCTGCTACTGGACGCAAAAGTTTCTGTTTTTTCTCAGAATCAAATCAACGATCTTCCAAATCATCCCAAAGGTCTTACTTGGCACAAACACTAATTAAAATACTAAAACACAATCATAACAGAATTATAATTGCATATTTATTGAAAAACAGAAGCAAAAAACAACAAACATAAAATAAAATTGGGTTGCCTCCCAACAAGCGCTATTGTTTTACGCCCCTAACTAGGCATATTGCATAGATCTAGGTATCGTCATCTTTGGTATTCAATCCATAAGTGGCCCTCATAATAGATTCATATGGCAACTTAATTTTCTTTCTTGGAAAGTGTTCCATGCCCATCCTTAATGGAAATTGAAATCTAATGTTTCCTTCTTTCATATCAATAATTGCACCAATCATTCTAAGGAAAGGTCTACCAAGAATAATAGGGCATGTAGGATTGCAATCTATATCAAGCACAATAAAATCTACGGGCACATAATTCCTATTTGCAATAATAAGAACATCATTAATTCTTCCCATAGGTTTCTTAATAGTGGAATCCGCTAAGTGCAAATTTAAAGAACAATCATCAAGTTTATGGAAACCTAGCACATCACATAAAGTTTTTGGAATAGTGGAAACGCTGGCACCTAAATCACACAAAGCATTGCACTCATAATCTTTAATCTTAATCTTAATAGTAGGTTCCCATTCATCATAAAGATTTCTAGGGATGGAAACTTCCAACTCAAGTTTTTCTTCAAAAGATTTCATCATAGCATCAACGATATGTTTAGTAAAAGCCTTATTTTGATTATAAGCATGAGGTGAATTAAGCATAGATTGTAACAAGGAAATACAATCAATCAAAGAACAATTATCATAATTAAAATCCTTGAAATCCAAAACAGTGGGTTCATCACTAGTTAAAGTTTTGACCTCGCCAAACCCACTTTTATCATTTTCTTCATTAAGATCTTCACCCTCCAAATTATTGGGACGCCTTCTAGCTAAAGTTGACTCCTCTCCAGTCCCTTCTTTATCAAGTTTTATATTATGAACAAATATTCAATAGGAGTCACACCAATCACTTTAAGATCTTCATCATGATTATCGCAAAAACTAGAAGAACATACTTTTTCTAGCCATTCTCTCTTAGCTCGCATCCTAGCGTTTCTCTCCCTACTTTCATTAATAGAAATTTGAATAGATTTCAGAGACTCATTAATATCAAGGTTGGCTGTCATAGATCTAATCTTAAAGAAATCTCATGAGAAATTCTATCAACGTTTCTAGCCAAATCATCAATCTTAAGCAATTTTTCTTCTACCCTAGCATTGAAAATCTTTTGGGAGTTAATAAAATCTTTAATATTATTATCAAGATCAGAGGGTATTTTATTATAATTTACATAAGAATTGTTTTATGAATTACAATAATTATTAGAGGAATTACTAGGAAATGGTCTAGGATTAAAATTACCTCTATACGCGTTATTACCAAAATTGTTCCTACCAACAAAATTCACATCCATAGATTCATTATTATTCTCAATCAAAGTAGACAAAGGCATATCATTAGGATCAATAGGAGCACTCTTGCTAGCAATCAATTTCATAAGTTCATCCATCTTTCCACTCAAAGTGTTAATTTCTTCAATAGCATGCACTTTTTTACTAGTAGAAGATCTTCCGGTATGCCATTGAGAGTAATTTGCCATAATATTATCTGGGAGTTTAGTAGCTTCTCCTAATGTGATTTCCATAAAAGTACCACCCGCGACGTAATCTAAAAGATTTCTAGATGCAAAATTTAATCCGACATAAAAAATTTTGTATGATCATCCATAAACTTAAACCACGAGTAGGGCAATTTCTTGTCATCATTTTCATCCTCTCCCATGATTGTGCAACATGTTCATGATCAAGTTGCTTAAAATTCATTATATCGTTCCTAAGAGAGATGATCTTAGCGGGAGGAAAATACTTGGAAATAAAAGCATCCTTACACGTATTCCATGAATCAATACTATTTTTAGGCAAGGATGAAAACCAAGTTTTAGCACGATCTCGTGGTGAGAAAGGAAATAACTTCAATTTACAATATCATTATCCACATATTTTTCCTTCTGCATATCACATAATTCAACGAAAGTATTAAGATGAGATGCAGCATCTTCATTAGCACTACCACAAAATTGTTCTTTCATAACAAGATTCAACAAAGCAGCATTAATTTCATAAGATTCTGCAGTAGTGGCGAGAGCAATCGAAGTACTAATAAAATCATTATTATTAGTGTTGGAAAAATCACACAACTTAGTATTTTCTTGAGACATCATGACAAAGCAAGCAATCTAGCACACAAGCAAACAAAAAGCAAACGGAAAAGCGAACGGAAATAAGGCAAATATTTTTGTGTTTTTTGAAAACGTTTTAGAAGTGGGGGAGAGGAAAACAAGAGGCAAATGGCGAATAATGGGCACTTGGTAGGCTTCATGTAGACCCTCCCCGGCAACGGCGCCAGAAATTCTTCCTGCTACTGCTTGAGCTTGCGTTGGTTTTTCCCTTGAAGAGGAAACGGTGATGCAGCAAAGTAGAGATAAGTAATTCCCTCAGTTAAGAACAAAGGTATCAATCCAGTAGGAGTAACACACAAGTCACCAATGGTTGCACCTACACAAACAAACAAATACTTGCACCCAATGCGATAAAGCGGTTGCCAATTCCTTCATGGCTACTTGCAAGGATGAGATCTGATAGAGATAGGTATAAAAGATAAATAAAAGTGCAAAATAAAGTAAAGGTAAATAAATTGCAGCAAGGTATTTTTGGGTTTTTGGTTTTGTAGATCTGAAAATAATATGATAAAAGATAGACCCGGGGGCCATAGTTTTCACTAGAGTCTTCTCTCTTGAAAGAACGCATACGGAGGGTAAGCAAATTACTGTTGAGCAATTGATAGAAAAGCGCAAAGTTAGGACAATATCTAAGGCAATGATCATGAATATAGGCATCATGTTCGTGACAAGTAGACCGACTCCTGCCTGCATCTACTACTATTACTCCACACATCGACCGCTATCCAGCATGCATCTAGTGTATTAAGTTAACAAGAACGGAGTAATGCCTTAAGCAAGATGACATGATGTAGAGGGATAGATCCAATCAATATGAACAAACCCCAACTTCTTATCCTTAATAGCAACAATACAAATACATGTCATGTCCCTTTCTGTCACTGGGAATAAGCACCGCAAGATTGAACCCATTACAAAGCACTTCTCCCATGGCAAGAAAAATCAATCTAGTTGGCCAAACCAAATCAATAGATCGAAGAGAAGTACAAAGCTATCTTAATCATGCATAAAAGAGTTCAGAGAAGACTCAAATAATATTCATAGATAATCTGATCATAAATCCACAATTCATCGGATCTCAACAAACGCACCGCAACAGAAGATTACATCGAATAGATCTCCAAGAACATCGAGGAGAACATTGTATTGAAGATCAAAGAGAGAGAAGAAACCATCTAGCTACTAGCTATGGACCCGTAGGTCTGTGGTAAACTACTCACACATCATCGGAAGGGCAGCAAGTTTGATGTAGAGGCCCTCCGCGATCGAATCCCCCTTCGATGGAGTACCGAAACAGGTCTCCAGATGGGATCTCACGAGGACAGAAACTTGCAGCGGCAGAAAAGTATTTTTGGTGTGCCCTCTGGTCTACGGTGAATATTTGGGTATTTATAGAAGAAGAATTAGGGTTAGAGGAGCCTCAGGGGGCCCACAAGCTTGGAGCCCCCCCCCCCCTCCCTGAGGCGCACCCTGTGAGCTTGCCGCCAATCTGTGGCCCCCCTGACCTCCTCCCGAAGGTTCCTGGGTGTCTTGTGGTCCAAGAAAAATCATCAAAAAGTTCCGTTCCGTTTGGACTCCGTTTGGTATTGATTTTCTGTAAAAGACAAAAACAAGGAAAAAACAGCAACTGGCACTTAGCACAAGGTTAATAGGTTAGTCCCAAAAAATCATATAAAATAGCATAATAATGCATATAAAACATCCAAGATGGGTAATATAATAGCATGGAACAATCAAAAATTATAGATACGTTGGAGACATATCAGTGTGGCCCGGTAATTCTCAACTCGCTAGTCTCGATAGGCAAGTGATACAATAGGCTCGGGGTGATCAATGCAATGGCAAGGAAATGTACAATGATATCGTCAAAGTTACCGTCCTTGCTTCCGGTCGTGGTGTCGAAAGGTGAAGTGGTTGTTGTCGATGTCGAGTCCGTGGCGATGATGAGTGGTGGTGTTGTTGATGTTGAACCGTTCCTAATTAGCCGAAACACCTTAGGAAACGGAAACCGCAAACTCAAAATCTCAAATGTGAAACGGTTAAACCTTTTGGTGGTTGCGGAAGGTGGGTGGTATTGCGGAAGAAATGGTGGGGAAATAAGCACAAAATTGGGTTATGGTGGCGGAAGAGTATGGTGAGAAAGGGTGTGCGGAAGTTATGGTGGAGGGCTAGGTAAATATGCCAATTATGAAAAATTATGATGGAGTCAAATGGTGGTGGAACCTATCTAGATGGATAGTGGATGTTAATAGCTACCCAACGAGCTAAAGAACGCCGAAATCGGACTCCGGATGTGAAAGTCGTGGTCAAAACGATGGAGCACGGGAGGCTGAAACCTACAGGGGTCGGATGTCCGGGGGTAAACTGGATTTACGGGGCTTTGTGTCTAGAAACTCGTCTGTTTTGATGCTCCAGATGCCTTATGTCCAGCCGGGGGGCCAGAAGGCCGGCCGAACAATTCCAGATCTCAATTTGGATCTCGAAACTCTATTTGGGGGTGGAATTTCATGGTTTGGGGGTCAAAATTGATGAGGAAAAGAAAATTTTGGTATGGATTTCGTGGTGGGGAGGTGGGGAAAGCCACGATCCACTTGCCAAACAACAAAATTATGGATCAAACACGACAAAATCTCGCAAGAACCAACAAAATGCAAAAAAATGGCGAGGCTATTTTTGTGGGGATTTTCGAATTGGGACAAAAACAAACAAAATTAGGCTAGAAAACAAAGGGCGGGACTCCAAATTTGTGTCAACCAAAGCTCTGATACCAAGATGATGTAAGGCCAAGCCCTTGCTAGTGATCTTTCACGAATTGGAGGGGAAATCCTCAAGAACACGGAGAACACGGGGAAGAACGGTGAGAAATCACAAGAGGAACACTCAAGAACAAGTCCAATCACACATCCACTAGACTCACAACCACATAAGATCCACAAGGTACGTGAACAACAAAGGGAAACAAGGATAGATGGTAAGGTTCATACCAAAACCCATGGGGAGATGAGATCTTAAATCCAAGGTGGATCTTCCCTCGAAGGGGTCTTGTTACCCACTAGGGGGTCTTGTCACATGGAGGCCTTGATCTCCATGGGAGAGGGGTAGATGAGCAAAGCTCCCTTTCTAATCTGAGCTATAACTTTGCTAACCCTAGCAAGAGAGAGGAGAAGGTCTATTTATAGTCTAGGCGAAGTGGGGTGAGAGAGGGAGTTACATGGGCTCTTGGCCCGCAGTTGCGCGCAGGCGCTGGATGACCGGCTCGACTTGAGGCGCCGGATGTCCAGCCGGTCGCTGGCCCGATTTGACATAGTCATTGTACTCCTCGGGTCGGATTTCCGGGCAGGGGTCGGATTTTCGGGCACGAGCCAGATGTCCGACGATGGCCGGATGTCCGACCCCTGAAGCTTCATCAGGTAGTGTTCCTTGGCCTTTGGCTTGGACTTGGTGGCGCCGGATATCCAAGACATGGCCGGATGTCCGGCCGCTGTAGCGTCTCGCTCTTCTTTCTTCTCATTGCTTCGCTCCTGCTCAAGCTTGGCCTTGGTTCTTGGGTTCTCCATGGTCACCTTGGGTGTACCTGAGTATACACAAGGTCCGCTCTTGAGGTAGCATCCATGTCTCGAGTGAATTGAATGGGAGTTCAATGTGGAAAGAAGTCACTTCCATTAGTTTGTCTGCATGCTCTTATCATCAGTCCACTTGGTGGTTGAGGTGATGGATGCATGCCCATGGGGATGACCGTAGAATGCTCCGCATCACACGTTTTCATCCTACTTTCTCCGATAAGACTTGAGACTTTGGAGTGATTCTTTGTCGCACTTTGAGGGATTATTATATGATTTAATTATGTTAGTACTGTTGAGAGATTGGAAGTGAAAGTATGAACCCTAGGCCTTGTTTCCAAGCATTGAAATACTATTTGTGCTCACTTTTATCACTTGCTACCTTGTTGTTTTTATTATTTCAGATTACAAAAACCATCTCTTCGCGGAACTAATGCACCTATACAATTTACCATTGTACTGGATGTGTTGGGGACACAAGTGCTTTCTTCTATTTGATTGCAGGGTTGTTTGAGAGAGACTATCTTCATCCTACACCTCCCACGGATTGATAAACCTTAGGCCATCCAGTTGAGAGAAAATTTACTGTTGTCCTACAAAACTCTGCGATTGAAGGCCCAACAGAGTCTACGAGAATAAAGTTGCGTAGTAGACATCACTTCCCTAGTCTAACCTCATGCCAATGGCGATGAGGCAAGCCACGGAGCAACCAAGCCACGTCACAACCAACACCGAGACCTCTACAACAAGACCAAGACCCAAGGCCAACACATACCAACGTACCGCCACCCATTGCACCAAGAGGAAGTCAGCATGTGAATGGTAGGGCCTGGGCGGACGTAGGGAAAGTGTCATCGAGAGAGCACTGGAGATGGCATACATTGTGCCCATGAGGCCCATGCACAAAGGAGGAGCCGACATCGACTCGAGCCGCACCATCGAGACTCCTCGAGCAACAATACGGTGCCTTCAAGAAGGTAACAACGTCATGACGCCGCCGCCCGATCCGAAGGCCGGACCGAGGGTTTTCCCTGAGCTCGAGGAAGGGAGACCGATCGGGGACTAAACAACACCTCCTGGGAGGGAACAACGCCCGCGGGCGTCGGCGTTGTCAGCCTCATCTCGAAGCAAGGATTGCTCCCAACTCAGAACGTAGAACCCAATGCCCGCCAGAGTTGCAAGAGTAGACCAACCACCGCATCCGGAAGAGTCGCATTTCGCATCACGATAGCCTCCACAACCTCACCTCGCTCGGAGGACAACATCAATGCAACAAGGCTGGTCCGGGCGGAGCCGAAACCATCCATGCCGGACTTGGTGGCACCCAGGCCCTGTCGTCCACATCGGCCCACCTTCTCCACATCCACCTCCACCACATCCACCTCCAACCACCCCGCCACCTCGCCTACCGGACCCAAGTCAGGCCGCTCGGGACTAGGCAGGGCGCCACCGGAGCAGGCCAGCCAGGCACCGCACACCCACGACCAAGGGTGGCCCTGATGCACCCGTGCCCAGGGGCGGGATTCCGGAACCAGGGGTCCAAATATGGCCCACCCCACACCACCGCGCGGCCACCACCCAACGCCGCCCAGATGCAGCCATGCGGGCGAGAGGGACGCCCCACCTGACGCCAGACCACAGCGCTCCATCGGGACCATCGATCGCCGCACTCCATCTAGACCATCGTCCGCCGCGCTCCACTGGGACAGTCATCCTCCGCCTAAGGCTATCGGGCCAAACCGAAAGAGAAAACGCCCCGCCGCCACCCTCCCAGGGCACGTGCAGTTTCGTCGACGCCGCTATGGTGGCGGCACAGCGGGGGAGGGGGTTGGGAGTGACCCCCCGCTGCGGCTAAGGTTTACCCCCGTGTCGCCAGAGGAGGGCGACGCAGGGGGGTAGCCGCAGGATCGAGGTAGGTCAGTGGAAGTCTTTTGTTCGTAATCTCCCTTCATAGTGTCAATGACCTTCAAATTGTCAGAGTTAATAATGAGGCGATTGCATCCCTCTCTTTGCGCAAGATGCACAAGGGATAGACCGATCTGAGAACCAAAGGTTCAGCCGTCAGGACATCCACACCAGTCAATCTTCCCATTCTCCCTGCTTTTATCATCCCGCAGGACCGCCCTGACTATGCCCCTAAACAAATCTTGATCAAAAAATGCATCGACGTTAAGTTTGAAAACCCCACAGGGGCCGAATCCATCCCTCCTCTCTTCATGGTCACATTTGGAATTTTAGATAGGAAGCAACAACAAAGTTAGCCGTAAGAGCATGAATTACCATAGAAATCTAATAAGCACTCTGAACTGTCTCCTCAAGAATCAGCTTATGTCTTTCCCACCACAGATACCATGCAATAATGGCAATTATCTGTTAAGCATTTTGAAGACCCATAATAGACAAATCCTGATGTTGTAAAAGAAGTAAGAATTGCAGAACCGCTTCGCCAGCACAATCAACTTCACAGGCTCTATTAATAATTTCGTCCATCCCCAGCCTTCTCCAAATATCCTTTGCTTTATTGCAAAGAGACAACACATGCTTTGTATCTTCTGCACCAGAAGAACGTTGTGGCGAGACTTTCAGATGTCTATTGACTAGCGTAACACGACACAGGACTGTGTCATGCAATGTGCGCAAAATAAAAAAATTGTTTTGCCGGACACGATAGCTTCCACATATTACACCAAATAAGATTAACAGTGGTTTGTCTCGTACCATTAGTACGTCAGAATTTGCTTCCATGTTGATGATCCCATTCCACAAAATAGGCTGACCGAACCGAAAACATTCTATTTTTCTTATAACTCTTAAGCGATAAAATATTGCATGTCATGTTAGGGAAGAGGGATAGTGAGGACCAATGACAAGGACATGACTACCTTGGATACGACCAAAAATATTGCATACATGTATATTTGTGAGGTGATTTTTAATGCAAACTATGCAATAATTTATTTATGTCATCCAAGACAAAAATACTTCACAAACTTTTGTGCCATGTCTAATTGCAGGTGTATGGGACATTTGTACAATCAACATATGAACATAAGGGAAAAAGAGAAGTTTATGTGCTGTTCAAAAAGTCCTCTCACGTTACTTTTGGGCCAAGAGAAGATAGAGTCCAAGTCTCTCACGTTCTGGATTCAGATTCGGACTGCACAGACATACCTGACTCAAAACGCCAAGAACTATTTCATACGGACTCCGAATTGGGTGATTCTTTTTTTCTTGGAAAGTAGATTTTGTGCTCTTTCTAACCCAATTGGTTTCACCTTCAAATTCATCCGGAGCGTTGAGTTGTCATCAAAACAATCTGATGCTGTAGCAGAATCCGAGTCAAACAACAAGTCCAAAGGTGTTGCATCACCTCCACTTGGGCCCATTGGCCTTGTACGACCTAGGGTTAGTTTTAGGCTGCCTTGGGACGTCATCCCACCTCCTTGGCCGCCACCCCTTGCTCCTATATAAGTAGATCCATCTAGTAGCTTTTTGCTTGAGATTTGTTTAGTTAAAAGTTAGCCATTGCAACTTCGTGTACTTCGTTTGTGCCCAACGACCAGACCAAGACCGCTTACGGATCCCCACCATTATCAATACTTCATATATATTTGCAATATTCAGATTGCTTTATCATATTCTTGCTCGTTCTTCGATTGCTTGCAGGAATAGACCTTCGTGGTCAGGCTGACCGTGCTTCCGGCATCGTCAGTAACCTCAGGAGATTGGTTTAGCGATTGCTAAGGCGCAACGTCGTGCACATTTGTAGTCGGATCGTCAAAGTCGTCTCCACCCAATCGATAGTTATCATCTCATCGAAAGATCGGGACACCCCCGCCTCTATCAACCAATGTGCATCAAAAGGCCACAAAGTTTGTCTAACTAAATGATCATCCCAGTTATTAGAAACCTGATCAATAAAACCCGCCACTCCCGATAGCAGATGACCCCCTTTCGCAGTGATAACTTTCCTATTATCACAATTCGGAATCCAAGCATCATCCAAAATATCAATATTCCGACCATTTTCAACTCGCCATATATGACCATGTTTCAAATAATTCTCGCAATACTTTGCCAACTAAACAAGGAGCCTTTTTAACTTTGTATTCAGTAAATCGACATTAGGAAAGTACTTAACTCTCAAAACAGTAGCACATAAAGAGTCGGGATTCTCGAGAAGGCATAAAGCCTGTTTGCCAGCGTAGCCGGGTTGAAACAATGAATATCATAAAAAGCCATGCCTCCTTGATTCTTTGGGACACATATTTTTCACCAAGCCATCCAATGAATCCTCCTCCGATTGTCCTCATCTCCCCACAAAAAATGCAACATCGCATCAATAATTTCTTTATAAATCTTTTTAGGAATTTTAAAGACCGACATTGCATACGTAGGAATAGCTTGAACACCAGACTTGAAGAGAATTTTCTTTCCTCCAACGGATAATAATTTTTCCTTCCAACCATTTGTTTTCATGATAATACTATCAATCAATGCTTATCAAACAATTTTATTCAACCCCACATTGACTGGCAATCCTAAATTTCTACCATTGGCCTCGGTCATGATATTCAAAGCGGAACACATTTGTTTTATAATCTCGACCCTCGTATTAGGACTTAAAAAGATGCTACACTTATCAATACTCACCATCTTCCTCAAGTCGGCACAATACGAATCCAGAACTGACTTCAAAGCCTCAACACTGTGCTTAACTTTCATGAGGGTCAAACCAACAAAGGGAAGATTGATGATAGGGTCCGTGCGCCATCAAACTTGATATGCATAAAGCTTATGATCAGATTGAGTGGCCCTTCCTCAAGGAGATTAGAGATTATACTAAAACAAGGCTCCGGAGAGAATTGGGTAAATTTTATTATGCAATGTGTTTTCTTTGTTGTTAAGTTTAATGCAGAAGAAAATGAGAGCTTCAAAGCCTACAAGAGGGTTACGACTGAGAGACGAAGGGCTCTCTTAATGCGTGCGGAAGAGAATGAAAATATTTTTGGAGTAAAGGTTTGCAGACATGCCCACCCTTAAGAAACGGCTTTGGTTGTTGCCCAGTTTGTTAAAATCTGGTCCCACCAGTTCTCCAAGTTTGTGCGAATTTCCGGTTCGTTGGCCGACCGGTTCATCATAGACCTTAAGAAACCACGCGTTTTGCTAGCTCCAGTTTTTCTTGTCCAACCAGCTGTCGGTCCGGTCCAGTTTTTAAAACTATAGTTCCAACACACAGTAACTAACTAGATGTAAAGCAGTAGTCCTATGTTGTTGTTTTTTTGCGAAAAAGCAGTAGTCCTATGTTATTTTTGATGATTAAGGTAAGCATAAAACTTTGTAGTTAATGACATGATTGGATTTCAGGGATTGAGTAACTTCAGGCATCTGATCTGGTCCCAGCCAAAGAGACGCGGAAAAAAATTGCGAGTTCAATCATTGGAAAAGAAAATGGGGTGAAATTTTACGCGGTGAAGCCACAGATTTCAAACCGTAATTTCTACAAATATATTCTTGCTCTCAACATGGTACACCTAGTGTTGTATCTGGAAACTTCAACAAGCACTCTACAGATAACTGATTGTGTATAACTTCCGGAGTTAAAATAAAGAGAATATGATTTTCACGCAGACTAGCGAGAAGGCTGCCATCGTCCCTGTTCCTTACCATCAAGCAATGATTCACGGAATGGAGGCTGGGCATCCTACATTAGCTGCCTCCGGACTTGAGTGCATTACTGAGCCTGCAGCAAACAATAACCGGCCGGTATCAGCAATGACTGTGTATAACTTCAATACATTTCCATCGAATCTAACCAACACCGTTTGTTGCCCATATATTTGCGTACCGAACGCGTAATAACCAAATCATCCATAATCTAAAAAAAACCATAAAAATGGTAGTAAAACAACTTACGTAACGGTACATTTTGGATGGGTTGGTCATGACGAGCGAGGATGCGCCTAGCAAGTTCCATGTACTGGGTTCGATCCCCCTTCTCCTATTATAATTCCTACTATACTATTTGTTTCTCTGTCCCACCGACAGATGGGCCACAATGATGGACAGAGATAGCATTGGGCAGCTGCCACGCCAGATATAATCGTACGCCACAGGGAAACAAATGGCCTCCGTCAAATTTGATTAAAATGTGCTGTTATGTAAGTTGTACCATTTTTATGGGGTTTTCGAGATTATGTGTGGTTTTGTTATTTTGCTGCATGTTGGTGTGCTCTGGGTGTAATTAATTCTTTAGGGAATGCCTAAGCATGTCGCTATCTTATTAGACAGAGATTCAGTCCGGTGATAAGACACTAAAAGTTATAGACAGTAACAACTAACAAGGGAAAACAGTCCTTTCTTATGTGAAATGAAATCATCTAGTCATTATCCATGTCTAACCAGATTATTGGGCATGGGCATTTTCTAACGATTTGAAGAGGGGATACAGGATTTGCAGTCCCCTGCCATACCGCCACAAACAAAAAATTGATTGAAAATCTAGAAAAGAGCAAGTATTCATCCAGTCATCACTTTAGAAAGGAATGTTTCATTGAACTTACCAGTTCAAGCCTTCAAAAAGCCCCTCCCCTTTTATAGCAGATGTTTTGAAAATTGCCCATTGGCGGCTCTTAATCTTGTGAAGTTCTAATGATTCAGTTATGGCAGCATCATCAAGTGCACCTGGAAGGTCCTGGATAAGAAAAGACATCACAATAATGAATTAGTAAGATAGCATATCAAACAGGATGCGCAACAACCTGCATCCAAAAGGTATTCAGACATGTAAACACCTAGAAAAAGGAGCAGGCAATGAACGATGATAGTTAAAGTAATTTCATGGAAACTCGTAAACTTGTTAGTAGACAATAGAGCCAAAAATGTACTGCAGAAATAAGAAGAGACTGCAGGTATAGTGCAAATCATGAATTATTACAAGAACTTTGTTGTTAGTTCTGAGGACAGTTGCAATGTCCAAGTAACTATACAAATTTCAAACCGTATATAAGAAATCAACTATGTTTGTTTCTTCACCTGTTTATTCGCATATACAAGGACAACCGCACCTTTCAGCTCATCCTCCTGCCAGTACAATGCACACAATGAGGTAACATATGAAATCAGATAATTATCTTGAAAAAATACATCCTGGTCACTGAATACATCTGGCTCAAAAGACCCTACCGTCAAATGGAAGAAATTGCACTAGGTAAGTTGTTTATGTGGGCAACATCCATTGCCAAATCACACATCACCTTTCAACATGCATTTTTTGTGATCTAAAGGCTCCAGGTCTGGATGGCATGCCGGCAGTTTTTTATAAGTTTTGGCATTTGGTCGGACCCAAGATTCAAGAGGAGGTCCTAAGAGTTCTAAATGGTGCAGTAATGCCGGAGGGATGGAATGAGACAACGATTGTGTTGATTCCAAAGGTAAAGAACCCGGAGTCTCTTATGCAATACCAGCCAACCAGTCCATGTAATGTGCTTTATAAGCTGATCGCCAAGGTTTTAGCAAACCGCTTGAAGGTGATTCTTCCGGAGTTAATATCCCCAACCCAATCAGCTTTTGTTCCCAGACAGGTGATTACAGATAATGTGGTTTTAGCTTAACCCACCTTATGCACAAGAAGAAAGGGGGTAGACAAGGGCTAGTGGCGGTAAAGCTTAACATGGGCAAAGCATATCGCCAGGTGGAGTGGAGTTTTCTGGAGGGTATGATGAATGCTTTGGGTTTTTCGGCTGCACGGTTGAATGTGATCATGACTTCTGTTCGATCAGTTTCCTATCACGTCAAGTTCAATCGGAAATTAACTGACGCTTTCCGCCCACAGCGAGGCTTGTGCCAAGGAGATCCACCATCACCGTACTTGTTCATTTTGTGTGCGGAGGGTTTCTCAGTCTTGCAGCAGCGTGCTGAATTGGACCAATCCATTGAAGGGGTACAAATCTGTCCAGGAGAATAGATCAACTATTTTTCGCAGACAATTCGCTGATTGTGATGAAGGCTACAGCTGCTAGTGCAAATCAGATGCAGGAGATACCGGCCCTATACGAGTCCCAGTCGGGGCAAAAGATCAACAGAGACAAATCCTCGGCGTTCTTCAGTAAAGGAACAAGTATGGCGAAGAAACATCAAGTTCTTCAGGCTCTCGGTATACCCCGAGAATCCAAGAACAAGCGATACTTGGGTTTGCCTGTATATCTCAGAGCAGCGAAGAGTAAAGAGTTCGAGTACATCAAAGAAAACATTTGGAAGAGGATGCAAGGGTGGCTAGAAAAGCTCCTACCTAAAGTAGGAAAGGAAATGTTGGTTAAGGCCGTCGCCCAGGCCATACCAACGTGCACGATGTCCTGCTTTGATCTGATCAAAAGCATATGTGAGCAAATCAGTGGCATGATTGCAAAGGTATTGGTGGAGTCAGCAGGACGGCAATGACAAAAGTCACTGGATAGGCTGGGAAAGATAAAAGGTTGATGAAGTCGAAGAGAACTGGAGGCCTAGGGTTTAGAGACTTACGCATATTTAATATGGCCATGTTAACTCGTCAGAGCTGGCATTTTTTGCGGAACCCGGAGTCCCTCTGTGCGGTGATGCTGAAGGCGAAATACCATCCGAATTGTACAATTATGGAAGCAACAGAATAGCCAGGCATGTCTTATACCTGGTGTAGCATCCACAAGGGCCGGGAGAGGGAGTGATTTGGCGCATAGGAGATGGTTCACAAGTGAATGTGTGGTCTGATCCGTGGCTGCCAAGAGGGACGACAAGAAGGCCTTATCCGCACCAAGGGCAGACAATAATCACAAAAGTAAATGAATTGATCAACGCAATTACGGAATCGTGGGATACGGAATTAGTACAAGAGCTGTTCTCTCCGGAGGACTCAGGTCATCCTTGGGATCCCACTCAGATCAGGTATGGAAGATTTCTTGGCATGGCATCACATAGAAAGGGTGTGTTCTTGGTAAAATCGGCCTATCATCTAGGGGTCAGTGTAAAGGAAGCGGAGAGGAGCCAAAATGCTGAGTCTTCCGGTGGCCAGAGCCAAGTTATGGAGAAATGGAAGCATATTTGGCAGCTGCAGGTGCCTGGTAAGTTAAGCATGATCCTTTGGAGATTGGTGCATAACAGCTTACCCACAAGAATGAATATAAAGAGGAAAAGGATTGAATTGGACACTAGATGCCCCATGTGTTCTAGGCTTGATGAGCATAGTGGTCATTTGTCTTTGAAAACCAAAAAAGTAAAAGCTGTCTGGAGGGAGTAAGGACTTTGAGGCTCCGTTTGATTCGGCTTCGAAAGCCAACTTCTGCTTTGAAAAGCCAGAATCTGAACCAAAGGGGCAGCTGCCCATGGCAGATTTTGAGAAGCTAGAGATTCACCGTAGTGCATTTTCCACAGCTGGGTAACACCAGCTTTCAGCTTCGTGAGACCAACTTCGGAGCTAAATTACCCGCCCCACTCCGTAAGTCATACCGGTTGGCGTTCTTTTTCCTCCCAAGCATGTCGAACAGCTCTCCTTCTCGTGTCTCACAGCTCGCACGAACAGGCGATGCCCCCTCCGGCTAGGATTCCCGCCGCGCGTCCCATCCGGTTGATCCTCCGGCAGCCACCCAGACGGCTCGCCGCCACCACTGGCCTTCTCTCCCGTCGCTCCGCCTCCCGGTCTTGCCCCAGCACCGCAGGAACGCTGGTCTGCTCCGCCCGTCCGACCGGAGGCCCCTGCTGCGCCGCCGCCTGGAGTAGTAGCTTCGCCGGCCGGAGTCGAAACCACGCCACCGCCTCACCTTCCCACAGCAAGGTAACATTCCGCCCACCTCCCTCCCTCCACCATCCCATCCCCTGTTATGGCCATTCTTTTTTTTCCAGAATTTTCTTTCAATTCTACTGCAATTGGTGTATGCAGTGAGTTTATATGCCTGTTGTGCATGTTGTGTTTGTGAATTCTGATGATTGCTTGTTTGCAATTGGTCTATGCAGTGCATGGGGTGCATGTTGTGAGTTTGCTTGCAAGGTGTTTGTGATAATGCCTGTAGGAAAATTGATATGTTCATGTAATCTGTAAATTAAAATGTTCATGTAATCTGTAAATTAAAATGTTTCTGTAATCTGCAGCCGTTCCTCGGCTCCGGTTTCATCAGAGTGAGGGCTGGAAGGACCAAATGTTAAGCATGCTTGCAATGGGAGTTGTTGGATCTATGTGTTGCTGTGTACCAGAGATGATGGATTGGAGGATGAGATGCTTGTATGAACTACATCGTGTGTGCTACTGTGATGTTACAAATGACTGTGATGAGTGCTACGACGGGAGGTGGCACCAACACAACCGGATCCCATTGAAGAGAACGAAGATAGCATATGATATTGGGTCACTATCTATTTAATATTATGGGGTCACTATCTATTTAGATGTATGCAACATCAAAGTATATCATTGAAATGCGTACGTGTTAGATACGAATCATATACATTGTCATAATTTCCCTTTGCAAATTTGTCATTTCATTGCCTAACAATGTACAGATCACTGCTTTACAGTATTAGCATATAAGCATATTCACTCAGTCCTTGGGGCATTACAGACAATTCACAACAAAATCTACAGTTTCACAGTTGTTTCAACCAAACAACTTTCAGCTTTTTCACAGCTGAAAGTTCACAGCAGCTTTTCCACAGCTCACAGCTCACAGCGGCTTTTCCAGAATCTGCAGCTCAACCAAACACAGCCTGAGGATGTGTGCTTGCAACTCTTACTGAGCGGACTCTCAAAATCTGATGCATCAGGTCTGCTTGCTGCCTGTGGAGAAGAAAATGAGAGTGGTGGTTCTTCTATGGGATTGGCGGGCAACACGGAATAAAACCAATGCGGGTAAGAAGCAAAAGACGGTTGAGGAAGCGAGCATGCTTATAAATAAACATCTGCTGGAATTCTCAAGCATGAAACAATCACCATCTCCACAGCCTGCTCGTCAGGAATCCCGGAAACCTCCCAAGGCAGGGATCGTAAAGATAAACATTGACGCAGCATTCAGAGAAATGTCCGAGGCCGGAGCTTGGGGATGTGGCACGTGATGAAACGGGTCGTTCCTAGCGGCGGCTGCTGGGAAAATGGAACATGTCCGGAGCTCACTGCAAGCTGAGACGACTGCGTGTCTTAGGGCGATTGAAGGTGCAGATGATCTGGGAGCACAAAGAGTCATCTTCGAGTCAGATTGCCAAACGATGATTGGTGCACTGATAGGACGCAACTACGATGGTGTGGACCTGGGAGTTCTATACCGTGAAGCTAGAAGGTTATGCAATGCCTCCTTTGTGTTCTATGATTTTATGTTCTGCCGTACAGAATGTAATAAGGTCGCACACACGTTGGCGCAGTTCAGTTTAGAGGAGGATGTGCCTCTCACCGCGTGGACTTTTGATGCCCCTGATTTTGTTTCGGGTATTGTGGCCAGCGAGTCGGCTGTGCACCAAGTTTAAGTGGAATACAAGTTATTCCTTTCAAAAAAAAAACACGCAATGGTAGTTGCTATTTACAGTGTACTTGATGTCAAAATCATCCAGTAGATCAAAAGCAGAACGCAAATCCAAACAGATAACTAGCAAATAGTCTTTTAACCACATCAATTTTGTGTAAACCGTTAAAATCGATAACATATCTAGTTGATCACTTCAAAGTAGCAATTCCCATGCTCCCGTAGTGCAATTAGCATTGAAAATCAACATTATTTTGTGAGAAATATCTGAACCCTTGTATTACCAATGTGCATTGTAGGAGAAGCACATCCAATTGTGATATAAATCAGAGGCTTCACTCATTGTGATGCATACCTCAAGGATGGAATGAAATTCTTCTTTTGCAGTTACCAGCCTATCAGTATCACTTGAATCAACAACATATATGATAGCCTGAGTGTTTGGAAAGTAGCATCTCCAGTATGGCCTAGGAACACACACAAGAAAGAGCATACTCAGTAGTACATCTCAGATTTACAGTCTATATAATGGTAGAATTTGCAAGTGGTTCATGACAAGCATTTCATATTATTCTAGTAAAGGGATGCAGGGCACATACCAGAATTATTAGCTCAAGCTGAACAGCATACTCACTAGTACAGTACATCTTAGATCTACTGTTTTATATAATGAAAGTGGCCTGAATGCTTTAAGAGATTACATGCCAGGTCTTTATTGAACAATCTCCCGAATCGAAGAATGAAAACAAGAAAATGAAGCCATTACAAGACTAATACTCCTTGAACAGACTGAGTGGCACCGCTAGTACACAATAAACTAACAATGACTGCAACAATCAAGATATGCATACTGAAATAGTTTCAACAAATACAAATACAGATCTTCTTGAGATTCTAGCAGCAAATGAGGTAAAACAACCAAATTTCTCAACAGGTCAACAAAGGTTGATCAGATAAACTACAGTAGAGTAACTAGAGTTATAAGCTTCAGATGTCAAAAACTACACTGGTGACATACTTTTAAATTTATCTATAAGGTCTTCTAAGATTCACGCCTTGAAATAGTAACTACCGTTGCAACATGATGATTTGCCTTCCGGAGAGAGCAAATTGTGATAAGTTCATCTTCTCTCAAAAAAAAGGACATCATAGACACCAATAGTTAAATGACTGGCAAAAAGGTCAATTATGTTGGAGTTAATTAACCTTGTTGTATAGGTAATTAGATCATGTTTATTTCTGACTTAGGCATGTATTGAAGCTGCGGTAGTGTGTGCACATCAGAGGTGTGTTTCACGTGTGCACACAGTGCAAAGCTAAATTTGTTTAATTAGTAGTGTCAGTTAAGTGCATGCCTAGTTAGTAGGAGGAGTGATTCACATGCATGCATGGATAGAGTTTGTTAGAAAGGCTTAGTTGTGGACCTGGTAATCACCAACGTTGTGCAGAGAGCACATCTCCAGGTGCAAAGAGAAACGCCGAAACTGAGAGTGGTCAGGGAGGTGGTTATTAGTTGTTGTTTCTACCGACTAGTGGAGCTAGTCGTGGTTCAAGCCGTTGTGTAGCTTGACTCTGTGCGTGCACTACTAAAAGGCATTGTAACCAAGTTCAGTTGTGTGAAAGAGTGAACAAGAGAAAAGGCACGCTAGCTAAAAGGCATTGTAACCAAGTTCAGTTGTGTGAAAGAGTGAACAAGAGAAAAGGCACACTAGCTAAAAGGCATTGTAACCAAGTTCAGTTGTGTGAAAGAGTGAACGAGAGCAAAGGCACAAGTTGTGCGGCGCCAAAGCCTCTCTGTGTGCTTGCGTGAGGCTCTTCTTCTAACTTGAGCTAGTGTGTGTATCTCCTGGGCAACTCCAACAAATTACTGTGGGAAGGCATTACTCCAAAATGGCTATAAGTTGAATAAAATAGTTACATCATATGGCCGATTTTGGATATGGATACTCGTCGTAAAGAATGTACCTGATGCTTGTTTGACCACCTGTTGAGAATAAAATTCATGTTAAAATCCCAAGGTGGATATTCTGAAAGAGCAGGGCATAACATAACATACTAGCATAGCACTAATCAAAAATGAAGGACACCAGCTTTTCTCCAGAAAGAATAATATTAATGCAAAACTTGGCAATCAAAAGAAAATCTCACCACAGCTTAAAAAATTCACTTAAAATGCATAACCATTAAACACATTACAACCAAATATTCCATGAAGGGTAGATGAATGTGCTTCATATTTGGGTAATCACCCACATAAGCAAGAGTATACAGGCATAATAACCTTCACAGCAGATTTCAAAATCTCAATCCATAATGTAGATCTTATGTCACAATGAGAAGAGAGTCATTCAGGTTAAAACAACTGTTATAAGTTATAAGTTATCACTTTTAGTGTGTAGCGCTCAGGGACGACGATGATGCCGGGATGAGGAGCTCCGGCTATGGCGACGCTATGAAGCATGGGTTAGGTGGCGGCCAGGACTTTTTCCATGGCGGGGGTAAGAAGCGCCATCCATGATGTGTGATGTCGGGTCCAACAACGACTGGGCTTTTTTTGTGGCGCAAAGCATGAGTTCGACTGTACGCGGGGAGCCAAATATGGTCAGAGGGCTCCAAACCTGGATGCACCACCCCCTGATACAACCCAAAGTGACAAGGATTCAATTATTACTATAAGTTTTCATTGGCTCAGGTTCATATTAGGTGCAGAATGCAGATTAGAATCCGTTTCAGAGTCAGATTGTATTTCCTTTTGAGCCGGTTTGTAAGCCAAGGTATCCCTACTATATATTGGGCCTTTCCACGATCAATAAAGCATCAGAATTCACAGTATTACTTCCTATTAGAACTAGGATAATTAGAGTTTGTTCCATCTGGTATCAATTGGCGGACGATAACAAAGCCAACGGTGACATCAACCTCATGCTCAAGGACCTACAGGCCCAGTTAAAGGAAGTGATGGTGAAACGGACCACCGAGCGCATTCGTGGAGGGCCTCGTCCAATACCTTAACGCCCTGGAGCAGCGCTTCACCACCTCCCGCCTTTGTCGACCCTCGAGCCTAGGCGCTCAGCGTCACCGACCCGTACGTGGCGTTTCAACCGGCAGCCAGCGGCTCCTCCACCAGCTCCTCCATGTCGGTCCATGCCTCCACCGCTCTCGAAACCATGTCGGCCTAGAGTAATTAGAGTTTGTTTCATCAGTTGGGATCAAGAGGACGAATTTGGAGGAGAATTTTGGGTGAGGGGGAGAGATTCGGTAAGGATTTGAGGCAAATGTTTGGAAAGAGAGACTCTGGGAGTTATCTGGGGAAGAATATACAAATAGAATGGGAATATTCTGGAGATGGTGGGCCCCAGTGAAGTACGGGCCTGAGGGGAAAAAACTAACTGATTGCCTCCTTTTACATCTATGTGGATGCACGGGGCAGCACTTTGGTGCTGGTTCCTTTGCTCCTGCCCTAAGTATGCTTTACTGTAGTGAGTCCTGCTAGGCAAATTGGTTATAGGTTTTGCTTCCTTTGCTCCTGCCCTAATTATGCTTTACCCCACTGCTTTAAGCATCACATCAATTACCTAAACCTAATTTAATTGAATACCTAAACCTCATTCAATTGAAATACCTAAACCTCATTCAATTGAAATAAACATAAGGAAGACTCCAAGATGGTATTCAAAAGGTGAGAACACATTGGCAACATACAGCAAATCGTCCAACATGATCCAATTTTTCACATAAGTATCAAAATTGTACGTCAAATCCTGATAAACTTCAACTTGCGTGGTGCTCTGTGTTAGTTATGGCTATGAATAATACAAAGATTGTGCTTTGGATATATATCTATGTGATTCGTTAGTTCTAACGCTAACATTCAAATGAGGGGCGAGGATACGTGTCACTTACCGAGATCCCAAACTTGGAACTTGATGTTATTGTACTGCACCGTCTCCACGTTGAACCCGATCGCTGCAGCAAGACACACACGGACACAACACCGCCTCACATCAAATCTAAGCTCGATCCATACACATCAAAAGAAATGCACACACTAGTTGAGCACCAGAACAGGAAACCCACTTGGGATCGTGGAAACGACCTCCCCCATCTGCAGCCGATCTGCAAGCCACACCACATGAATCAGAATTCAGAAACACCAACAAACAGAACCGCAGATCCAAGGCGGAACCACGGAAGATTCGGGGCGAGAGAGATCGGGCTCACTTACAGAGGATAGTAGTCTTGCCGGCATTGTCGAGGCCGAGGACGAGGATGCGGGCCTCGCGGTTTCCGAATACCGACGAGAAGAGCCGCGTGAACACGATGCCCATGGCGGCGCCCCTACGCGGCAGAGGGGCGCGAGCTAGGGTTTCGTTGGGGGCGTGGCGGCTTGGGGTCGTGAGATCTACGATGGTAAGGGGAGATCTGGAGCGAGTGAGCTTGCGCGCGCGAGAGCTGAAGACGAAGATCTCCCCCACTTCTCGCCGACAGGAGAGAGTAGCTTCGGCGATTTGGAGCGGTTGGCTGTGTTTGGTATGGAGGTCGGGAGGAGAAAATGTCAGGCACGGCCCGGTCCACTTCTCTCTCTTTTAAAAAAAAAAACTTTGAATCTATTCACCATCGATTATGGCAATACAACTAACACTAGAAATAATAAAAATTACATTTAGATCCGTACATCACCTAGCCACGACTACAAACACTGAAGAGAGCCGAAGACACGCCGCCGTCATCGCCCCTCTCTCGCTGGAGCCGGGCAAAACTTGTTGTGATAAACAGTCGGTGACGGTGTCCTGAACTAGCGGTGCTAACCACATCGGGATGCCAGTCATGGGGCAGGCCAAGGACCCCAGACAATCGAAGAATGGGTCATGTCCATCATGCCTCCCAGTGTGCTTAATATCAAATCCTCCGAAGACTTGTCGCACACTTCAAGGCATGTTTAAATCATCGGGAAGCTTATCCCTAAATATAATCAACCTACATGTAACCTGTAACACCCCCTTGTAATAAGCACTGTGACACTCTGTTAAGTATGCCAAGTCATCTCCATTTGCAGTGCCTAATTATTTTGGTTAAGTATTCAATTCAAATTATATTCTGAAAATCAACTCAAAATTCAAAAGTGAAATATGAAGTTGCTCAAACACTGTTGGAAAAATGTTCATTAACCAACAAATAATCCAGAAGCAATTATAAAAATATAAACAAAGATAATTGAGTTAGCTAAGTGACTCAAACTACATGAAACAGCACCAAAACAGAATTATTGAATCCATTTATAATAATATCAAATTCAAATAAAATCCTACTTTGCCCAAACAAGTTTTTGGTGAAAGGTAATAATGCACTATAATATTTGGGCCAAGTATCATTTTTTACAAAAGTGTAAAAGTGGCATAAACAATTACCTAACAGAAAAGAAATAAAGAAACAGAAAACAGAAAATAGAAAAATAAAACGAGGCACTGTGCACTTAATAAAGAAACAGAAAACAGAAAATAGAAAAATAAAACGAGGCACTGTGCACTGGGCCTAAGTGCACAGTGCCCCGAAAACCGGCCCACCTGGCCCATCTCCTCCTTCTCTCCCCTGCGTGTAGGCACGCCCATGGCCGCGCCGGCGAGCGCCGGTGGAACGGCGACAGCGCGACGCCACCGACGCCCACCGACGCAAGGGGATAAGGCCCCGGCTTCGTTCACTCCTCCTGGACCTCCCTCGTCACTTCTCCCCTCTCCCCTCGCTCTTCCCCATCCAAATTTTTCGGCCACCGAGCGCCATCGCCGCCGCACCTCGCCGTTGCTGCGGCCACCGTCGACGCGTCGCCTCGCCGTTCTGTCCGTCGCTTTCGCCGACCTCAATTCCTCGTCCTCGACCACGAGCGCGAGCAAGAGAGCCCTGCTACGCCGGGATCGAGCCGTTCCCTTTGCTTCGGCCGCCGGTGATCTTCCTCCTCTCCGGCGACATCTGCAGCTACTAACCTGTCGAGGGCCTACGTGTACGCCGCGCGGTGAGCTCCTCCGCCTACTGCTCCCTTCCATTTGCCCATTCACGCGCCATAGCTAGTTGCCGTCGCGCCCGAGCTCTGCTCGCTGCCGACGAGCTCGTGGCCGTGGCCACAACCCCAGTCACGCTCGCCCGAGCCCACGACCGTGCTCCTGGTGCTCCTAGGAGCCCAACGAGCTCGAGCACGTGCCTCTCCTCGCCTCCTAGCCTAGCTTCCGTCGAGGTCTCGAATGCGCAGCCGCCGTAGCTCGTCGCCGGTACCGATTCCGGCGACCATTTGGTGCAACGCCGCCACCAAACGACGCGGCATCAAATGCCCGATCGAACGCAAGTGGCCGCACTCGAAACGGGCCACTATAGCGCGATTCCGACGCGCTCCGGCGATCTTCCGCCGCTGGAGAGGTCGCCGGTGTGTTTTCGGCCGCCGCATTGACTTGGCCACTAGTGGGGCCCGCTATGTAAGGCTACCAGTGGGTCCCCCATGCGAAGTTGACCAGGTTGACCGAGTCAACACTGGTTACTGTTCATCCTATGACTATGACATGTGGGCCCCCTGCGCCTAATTAAGCTAATTAGCAAATTAGTTAATCCTGATAACTAACTGGGTCACTGACAGGCTGGGCCCACTCCCCTAATAACCCTGTTAGATTAGATTAATACTCTGTTAAGCTAACAGAGGCTGACATGTGGGTCCCACTAGACCCACATGTCAGGTTTGACCCTGGTCAGTGAGTCCGTTGACCTGCTGACGTCATCCTTTAGTCATGCTGACGTCATAATTCATTTAGATAATTCTGTTAATAAAAATAATTCCAGAAAATATTTAAATCTTTGAAAATTCATAGAAAATAAACCGTAGCTCAGATCGAAAAACTTAATACATGAAAGTTGCTCAGAACGACAAGACGAATCTGATCGTGTCGTCTGTTTCAATGTCGGAACCCCCTACGTAGGAGAACCCATAACTTTCCGTCCAAATCCGGTATATGAATAGTGCATAATCACCGAATAATAAATCTCACGTTAATCCTAAAATAACTAAAATGACTTAGGTGCATCTTTAGGCAACCCTGCACTGCATCTTAGCATAGCATGCCCTGTATTGCATTGTTTGCTAAGGATTTATATGTTTCCTCCCCCTCCTCTCTCTCATTAGACCCCGACGTCGACGTAGCTCCCGAGACCGGCGCAGCTCCGGAGGTCGACTACGCTCCTGACGATCAGACCCTTGCCGCCGAGCTTCCAGGCAAGCACCCCCCCCTTTGAGCATTCCGATATCGCCCACTCTCTTCTCTCTTATGCTTGCATTAGAAGTTACTACTGCTGTTGTCCTATTTCTGCTGCATAGCCTGTTTATTGTAACCTGCTATTGTTACCTGCCTGCTTATCCTAAACTGTTTAGCATAGGTTGGGTAGAGAACCATCAGAGACCTCACTGTATCCCGACTGCCCCGCTGGATTATCAGAAGACCCGATCAACGGGATCGAAGACCAGGCCCCGACACCGCACGTCACTTCCCCTTAGTTGCTCGACACTACTGGGTTACTATCGAGTGCCGAGGGTGATACCTCGTTAGCACTTCTGATGATAACCTTGTAGGTTAGTTAATCGGACGTGGTCAGCGAGGGTGATTCCTCCTACACCACCCCCGATAACGACACCGTCGCGCAACTCCTCAAGAGTGGACCTCGAGGGTGATTCCTCCGCCGTTCACCTTGATGTTTATGTCAGGTGGGAGTCCAACGAGGGTGATGCCTCAGATTCCTTCTTGATATGGTAGCCACATAGATGCCTTTACATTATTGTTGACACTGTTTAAACTGGATAAAGACGGGTCGGCCCTGAGGGGTACCCGCACGAGATTATGATGAGAATGATATGGAGTCGGGTGGACCTGGATGGTGCCCGAGAGTTGAACACGAGGCGTGGCCGGGTATTCCTAGCCCTTGCCGCAAGTCCTCGAGACGGGGCGATGGGGTCACATCTTTCGTGAGTCTCTGCTCGTTACCGCAACCCCCAACACACTAACGGTTTGGATATTTGATCTGAGGGGCCTCTGGCCTGATAGCACTAACCATCACGTGGGCATAGTATGGGCGTTCTGCGTCGTATACTTCAGCCGGAGCTTAATGGACGTCAGCAAGGAGCGGCACACGCTGGGTTGGACTGGGAACACAACCGCGCTTGTATTAAGGGGTTGCTAGGTCTACTCACCGGCGGTGCACGTAACGCGCAGGAGTCCCCGGGGCGATGGCCCAAGACCCCTGGGCGCATAGGTTAGTCCGGCGTGCTGACCTCTCTGTTAAGTATTCGGTCGGGTTGCGGCGTGTCGTTTGGCCGAGGCCGGGCATGACCCAGGAAAGTGTGTCCGGCCGGAGTTAAGCAAGCGTGGTGGGTAAGTTGGTGCACCCCTGCAGGGAAGAAACAATCTATCGATAGCCTGTCCTACGATAATGGACACTCGGAGTTGTATCCCGATCGGTACAACTAGAACTAGTGACTTGAGATGAACTGGATAGTATGGCTCTGGGATTGCTTTCTCGCAGGGAGTCGAGGAAGAATCTCTGGGCGAGGTTGATGACACTACTACTACTTTACATTATGTTAATCTGCACTCTTCTAATGCTGCAAGACCGATGAAGATGCTTGAAGATGCTAGTCTTCGATAGGACTAGGCTTTCCCCTCTATTCTGGCATTTCTGCAGCCCAGTCCACATATACAGCCTTCCCTTGAAAATGTCGCATATGTAGTGTAGATCCTTGCTTGCTGAGTACTTCGGATGAGTGCTCACGTTTGCTTTACTTTCTTTTTCTCCCCATATCCATATGTCGCCGCCAGATGACGGAGCCCCTGAGGTAGCTGCCCCTGTCGACGACTATGGCTACTATTACTACCCTCCCGGCGAGTACTACTACGAGGAGCTGACCGACGACCAGGAGTAGGTTTGGAGGGTCCTAGGCAGGAGACCTACGCCTTTCGATCATCGTGTTTTATTTTACCCCGCCTTCTTAAGGCCTATCTGTAACTCTGTTATATCTGTACCCAGATATCTGATGCTTCCGCTGACACTTGTATGCCATCGAGCTATGTATTCGAGCCCTCGAGGCCCTGGCTTGTAATATAAAGCTTGTATGACTTTATTTATGTTTTAGAGTTGTGTTGTGATATCTTCAAGTGAGTCCTTAGACTTGATCGTGTGCATTTGCGTGTATGGTTAGTGCATGATTAAGCCAGGGTCGTCACAGGTTGGTATCAGAGCCGACTGCCTTTAGGAGTCCCCCTTTCCAACTCCTTGGCCGAAGTTGAGTCTAGTGGTCCAAAACCATTTTACTAACTTGGCTGTGTGGCTTACGGGCCCACGTCGCCAACTGGGTGGTATTAGGATCTTTTATTCCTCGTCTATACTCTGGGACTCTGATCTCTCTTCTATTCGGGTTTAATAAATTTACTAACGCCAACACTTAGGATCTCATAAATTCCATCCACCCGGAGAGCTGGATATCTGTGCGATTTCCCTGACATTGATCTGATTAGTCTGATAATCATTTTCCGTTCCATTGTATTGTTTAACCTTTCTCTTCGAGATATGTTATACTTCTTGTCGTCGAATGACAATCCTGAACTTCCTTTATTTCAAATGGATCGTCTGTTTCCACCGCGCCCTATGACGCAGCTTGTGCTTCGTACTTGGGCTCGTGATGCCCCTGGGTTTCCAGCTGTTCTGATCGCTCCCTTGACCAGACTGGGCTACCGCTGGTACCCCGAGTACATGATCTACGAGGTTTACCGCGAGTTCAACCAGGAGCTGTACTATGTTGATGTTCGTATCTATGATCAGCAGGATAACTCAGACACTGAGCTGTACCTTTTCCACGGTATCGGCGTGACGATTGAGATGGCAGTCCATGATGCCGCCTACTCAGCTATCGCACGTCTCCGAGGAGAGCACAACGCTAGCTTGGATGCCTCTAAGTTTCGATACATTCCGTATGCCCCTGCTGGAGATGCTACTGGATACTACACAGCTATCTGTGCCCCGTACGAGCCTCATCGCTACGATCCGCGAGTTCTGATTCAGTGTACTCAGGCTCTGGATCGCACTGTTCGGGCTCTGGCCGTCGAGTTGTTTGCCACTCGAGTACGACTCTACGAGACTATGACGCAGTTGCTACCAGCTGTTCGTGCAGGGATACATCCGGAGCATATCCTTTACCCGCGCAGGACCGAGATGCCACCAGGGATCGATTGGCCTGCTGTGGGAGGTCACACACCTGCACGTGGACCTCTTCATTCAGCTCGAGACCGGGTTCTACATCAGAGTGCACATGGAGCACAGGATCCTTCTGCGATGAACATCCGTCGTCCGCACTTGCAGCTACCCCGTTTCAGTGGTTTTCTTCGACGTTGATGTAGCCTTTGCTATGTCTCGTTGTGTACTTCCTTACCACATGCCTGCGTGCCACCTAGCATGTCTAGCTTTTGAATTTGCGCCGTTATGCTGCCCAAATGTAACCGACTCTGTATGGTTCTGTATGTCTTAAATGACTACTGTTAAGTATCTGTTACATTACTTAAAATTCCATCGTGTTACATCATGCTTGTTGCTAAACACTCGCAATGGCTTCTGCTAAACTACCCCTGTTGAATTTAACAGGATGGGTGATAACAATCCACCACCGCCGCCACCGCCTGACTATATGGCTGCTATGATGCAACCATTTGAACTCAACCGTCAGTTCATGACAGGGATTATGGATCAATTTCCCCGTCCCAATGCAACTATCAGCCAGCCTCAATCACACTGCCAGAGTTTGTGCGCCTCAACCCATCGGTATTCCACAACACAGTTAATCCGCTGGATGCCAATGACTGGCTGCATGACATCTTCTATGAGATGGAGTCAGCTGATGTTCCCCCTGTCAGCTATGTCACATTCGCAACTTACTTCCTGAAGGGACCCGCAGCACAATGGTGGGCCACTCACAGACAGACCCTACCTCCTGGAACTATTGTCACTTGGGTGGAATTCAAGGCTGCCTTTCGTGCCCTGTATATTCCGCAAGGAGTTATAGATCGGAAGAAGGCCGAGTTCCACAGCCTCGTTCAAGGCAACAAGACTGTAGAAGTCTATCAGCGAGAGTTCCTTGATTTGTCTTGCTACGCTAAAGAAGACATCCCCAGTGATGCTCATAGGCAGGAGAAGTTTCGTGAAGGACTGCACCATGACATTCAGCTAGCCCTGCTCGTCCAAGACTTTCCTGACTTCGCCACCTTGGTGAACAAGGCCATCATGGTCGAGACTGGTCTGAAGAAGCACAAGGAAGCGACCAGACGCACTCGTGAAGCGGGCTCATCTTCGGGCTTGTCTTCCCAGAAGCGCCGCATATGGATTCCACAGAGCATGTACCGTCCAACAGCTCTAGTGTACAGGCCTGCTTATGATGCACCTCGTCTGCCTCCTCCACCACCGAGGCAGCCTCTTCGAGCCCCTCCACCTTGAGCTCCTGCACCACGTCCAGACAGTGGACTCTGCTTCAAGTGTGGCCAGCTAGGACACCGTGCCAGAGACTGTTCTCAGAATCAGAATCAGCTAGTGCCTTTTCCTGCTGGCCGTGGTAATGGCTGTGGAATTCCTCAGCAGTGTAACAACAATGTCAGACCTTCTTATGGTCATGGACAGAACTATCACGTTAACATGGCTGAAGCTCAGGATCAACCTGAAACCGTGATGGGTACACTTCTTGTTAATTCAGCACCAGCATTTGTTTTATTTGATTCAGGAGCATCGCATTCATTCATGTCAGATAAATTCGGACTCATGCATGAAGTTAGATGTGATACACTATCACATAAATTGCGAGTGAACACTCCCGCGGGTCATTGCCACACTTCGTTGTTCAGTCCCGATGTCGTAATTAATATTGAAAGATTGGAATTTCGAGCGTCTCCCATTATTCTCAACTCTTCTGAAGTTGATCTTATTCTGGGAATGGATTGGTTGAAGGCCCACCATGCCTCAATCAATTGTGCCACTAAAGTTGTACACCTCCTGCATCCATCAGGTCAGATAGTGAATTATCATGCTCACCTCACTCAGAACGCCGAGGCTCAGATTTATGCCTTGAATGCGTTAAACGCTTCTCCGCTTGAGGGGATCGAAAACATTCCAGTTGTTTGCGAATTCCAGGATGTTTTTCCAGAAGAACTTCCAGGAATACCCCCTGCTAGAGCTGTCGAGTTCGTCATCGACTTGAAGCCTGGCACCACTCCTATCATGAAGTGTCCTTACAAGATGCCTCTGCATCATCTTCTCGAGCTTAAGGAAGAAATCGATAAATCACTTAAGAAGGGCTTCATCCGTCCTAGTTCCTCTGCTTGGGGAGCACCGTCTCTCTTTGTCAAGAAGAAAGATGGTACGAATAGGTTGGTCCAAGATTACCGTCCTATCAACCAGGCAACTATTCAGAATAAATATCCGCTTCCCCGGATCAATGATTTATATGATCAACTAGCTGGATCTTCGGTGTTTTCTAAACTCGACTTGAGGTTGGGTTATCACCAGATCCATGTCCGTGAAGAGGATATTCTGAAAACTGCCTTTGTTACCCGTTATGGCTCCTATGAATACACCGTCATGTCATTTGGCCTAACGAATGCTCCCGCTACGTTCTCCCGCCTGATTAATTATATATTCATGGATTACCTCGACAAGTTCGTCGTGGTATATCTGGATGATATTCTGGTATATTCGAAGAATAAGGAAGAACATGCCGAACATCTTCGCCTCGTTCTAGAAAGGCTTCGAGAACACAAGTTGTATGCCAAGTACTCCAAATGCGAATTCTGGCTTTCTGAAGTGACCTACCTTGGACATGTGATTTCCAAGGACGGTATTGCCGTTAACCCGGAGCGTGTTCAGGCTATTCTTGACTGGACTCCTCCGAAGAATGCCAAGCAAGTCCGAAGTTTTCTCGGCCTTGCAAGTTATTGCCGTCGATTTGTCGAGAACTTTTCCAAGATCGCCAAGCCCCTGACTAATCTGCTCCACAAAGGCGTTAAGTTTGAGTGGACAGACAAATGTCAGGAGAGTTTCTAGACCCTCAAGGACAAGCTTACTTCTGCCCTAGTGCTTGCTCCTCCGGATTCTCGCAAGGACTTTGTGATATATTGTGATGCCTCTCGTCAAGGATTAGGCTGTGTCCTAATGCAAGAACGGAAGGTAATTGCATATGCATCGCGACAATTGCGTCCGCATGAAGAAAACTATCCAGTGCATGATCTTGAACTCGCTACTGTGATCTATGCTTTGAAGCAGTGGCGACATTACCTTCTTGGTTACCGGTGTGAGATCTATACCGATCACCATAGTCTGAAGTATTTGTTCACTCAACCGGAGCTTAATCTTCGTCAACAACGATGGTTGGAAACAATCATGGACTATGATTGTGGTATTTCTTATACCCCTGGCAAGGCCAATGTGATGGCTGATGCTTTGAGCCGCAAGTCCTGTTGCAACAACCTCATGGTTAAGCAAGCTCAACCACATCTTTATGAAGAATTGCGCAAGTTGAACGTCTGTATCGTTCCGCAGGGTTCTCTTAATAACCTTGTGGTACAGCCAGATCTTGAGAAAGTTGTAAAGATTGTGCAAGCCAAAGATGCTGAAGTAGATCTAATGAAGAAAGAACTTCACCTTGATAAATACAGGGATTTCTCGATTGCTGAAGATGGAACCTTGTATTTCAGAGATAGAATTGTCGTTCCTCGCTTCGAACTTATGACTGACAAAGTCATGAAGGAGGCTCATGATACACCACTGTCCATCCGTCCGGGAAGCACCAAGATGTATCGCGATCTTTGTCAAAGGTACTGGTGGTCCAGAATGAAGCGGGACATTGCTCGATATGTTGCTGAATGTGACGTATGTCGTCGCGTGAAAGCAGAACATCAGAAGCCTGCTGGTATTCTTCAACCACTTCCTATTCCTTTGTGGAAATGGGATAAGGTTCAAATGGATTTCATTACTAGTCTTCCCAAGTCTCAGAAAGGTCACGATGCTATTCTTGTCATCGTCGACTAACTCTCTAAAGTTGCACATTTTCTGCCTGTCAAGGAGACTATCACCGCTAGCCAGCTAGCAGAATTGTATATCTCCAGAATTGTTTCACTCCACGGTATTCCGAAGGAGATCAGTTCGGACCGTGGCGGTCTTTTCACTTCCGAGTTCTGGGAAAGTTTCCAAGAAGCTATGGGAACTCATATTACCTGGAGTTCAGCATATCATCCACAATCCCAAGGCCAAATTGAGCGAGTTAATCAAGTGCTTGAAGATATGCTTCGGGCTTGTGTTATATCATTCGGTAAGAAGTGGGAAGAATCTCTCCCGTATGCCGAATTCTCTTATAACAACAGTTATCAAGCCGGCTTGAAAATGGCCCCCTTCGAAGTGCTTTATGGACGTAAGTGTCGAACCCCTCTGAATTGGTCAGAAACTGGGGAACGACCTCTCGTGGGACCGGACATTATTCAACACGCCGAAGAACAAGTCTGAATTGTCCGAGGAAATCTCAAGGCGGCTCAGGACCGTCAGAAGAGCAACTATGATCGCAAACGATGGGGTCTGACTTATCAACCAGGTGATCAAGCTTATCTCCGTGTCACTCCTATGAAGGGCACCCGTCGTTTCGGAATCAAGGGCAAGCTAGCTCCACGCTATATTGGTCCTTTTCGCATCGTTGCCAGACGTGGACAGGTGGCTTATAAATTGGAGTTGCCGCCGCAATTCTCTCATATCCACGACATCTTTCACGTATCGCAACTTCGTAAATGCTTCAAGGAATCTCCGCACCGAGCAGTGGATCATGAAATGCTCGAATTGCAAGATGATCTTTCTTATAAGGAGCATCCCATCCGCATCCTCGACGAAGCTGAACGTCGAACTCGTCAGAAGACGACCAAGTTCCTGAAAGTGCAGTGGTCGAATCACACTGAAGATGAAGCCACTTGGGAACGCGAGGATCATCTTCGGGAAGAATATCCCGACCTCTTTCCTTCTACCTCCTAAATTCTTGGGACGAGAATTTCTTTTAGAGGAGGAGAATTTGTAACACCCCCTTGTAATAAGCACTGTGACACTCTGTTAAGTATGCCAAGTCATCTCCATTTGCAGTGCCTAATCATTTTGGTTAAGTATTCAATTCAAATTCTATTATGAAAATCAACTCAAAATTCAAAAGTGAAATATGAAGTTGCTCAAACACTGTTGGAAAAATGTTCATTAACCAACAAATAATCCAGAAGCAATTATAAAAATATAAACAAAGATAATTGAGTTAGCTAAGTGACTCAAACTACATGAAACAACACCAAAACAGAATTATTGAATCCATTTATAATAATATCAAATTCAAATAAAATCCTACTTTGCCCAAACAAGTTTTTGGTGAAAGGCAATAATGCACTGTAATATTTGGGCCAAGTATCATATTTTACAAAAGTGCAAAAGTGGCCTAAACAATTACCTAACAGAAAAGAAATAAAGAAACAGAAAACAGAAAATAGAAAATAGAAAAATAAAACGAGGCACTGTGCACTGGGCCTAAGTGCACAGTGCCCCGAAAACCAGCCCACCTGGCCCATCTCCTCCTTCTCTCCCCTGCGTGTCGGCACGCCCATGGCCGCGCCGGCGAGCGCCGGTGGAACGGCGATAGCGCGACGCCACCGACGCCCACCGACGCAAGGGGATAAGGCCCCGGCTTCATTCACTCCTCCTGGACCTCCCTCGTCACTTCTTCCCTCTCCCCTCGCTCTTCCCCATCCAAATTTTTCGGCGACCGAGCGCCATCGCCGCCGCACCTCGCCGTTGCCGTGGCCACCGTCGACGCATCGCCTCGCCGTTCTGTCCGTCGCTTTCGCCGACCTCGATTCCTCGTCCTCGACCACGAGCGCGAGGAAGAGAGCCCTGCTACGCCGGGATCGAGCCGTTCCCTTTGCTTCGGCCGCCGGTGATCTTCCTCCTCTCCGGCGACATCTGCAGCTACTAACCTGTCGAGGGCCTACATGTGTGCCGCGCGGTGAGCTCCTCTGCCTACTGCTCCCTTCCATTTGCCCATTCATGCGCCATAGCTAGCTGCCGTCGCGCCCGAGCTCTGCTCGCCGCCGATGAGCTCGTGGCCGTGGCCACAGCCCCAGTCACGCTCGCCCGAGCCCACGACCGTGCTCCTGGTTCTCCCAGGAGCCCAACGAGCTCGAGCACGTGCCTCCCCGTGCCTCCTAGCCTAGCTTCCGTCGAGGTCCCGAACGCGCAGCCGCTGTAGCTCATCGCCGGTACCGATTCTGGCGACCATTTGGTCCAACGCCACCACCAAACGACACGACATCAAATGCCCGATCGAACGCAAGTGGCCGCACTCGAAACGGGCCACTATAGCGTGATTCCGACGCGCTCCGGCGATCTTCCGCCGCTGGAGAGGTCGCCGGCGTGTTTTCGGCCGCCGCGCTGACCTGGCCACTAGTGAGGCCCGCTCGGTGAGGCTGCCAGTGGGTCCCCCATGCGAAGTTGACCAGGTTGACCAAGTCAACACTGGTTACTGTTCATCCTATGACTATGACATGTGGGCCCCCTGCGCCTAATTAAGCTAATTAGCAAATTAGTTAATCCTGATAACTAACTGGGTCACTGACAGGCTAGGCCCACTCCCCTAATAACCCTGTTAGATTAGATTAATACTCTGTTAAGCTAACAGAGGCTGACATGTGGGTCCCACTGGACCCACATGTCAGGTTTCACCCTGGTCAGCGAGTCTGTTGACCTGCTGATGTCATCCTTTAGTCATGCTGATGTCATAATTCATTTAGATAATTCTGTTAATAAAAATAATTCCAGAAAATATTTAAATCTTTGAAAATTCGTAGAAAATAAACTGTAGCTCAGATCGAAAAACTTAATACATGAAAGTTGCTCAGAACGACAAGACGAATCTGATCGTGTCGTTTGTTTCGATGTCGGAACCCACTACGTAGGAGAACCCATAACTTTCCATCTGAATCTGGTATATGAATAGTGCATAATCACCGAATAATAAATCCCACGTTAATCCTAAAATAACTAAAATGACTTAGGTGCATCTTTAGGCAACCCTGCACTGCATCTTAGCATAGCATGCCCTGTATTGCATTGTTTGCTAAGGATTTATATGTTTCCTCCCCCTCCTCTCTCTCGTTAGACCCTGACGTCGATGTAGCTCCCGAGACCGATGCAGCTCCGGAGGTCGACTACGCTCCTGACGATCAGACCCTTGCCGCCGAGCTTCCAGGCAAGCACCCCCCTTTTGAGCATTCCGATATCGCCCACTCTCTTCTCTCTTATGCTTGCATTAGAAGTTATTGCTGCTGTTGTTGTCCTATTTCTGTTGCATAGCCTGTTTATTGTAACCTGCTATTGTTACCTGCCTGCTTATCCTAAATTGTTTAATATAGGTTGGGTAGAGAACCATCAGAGACCTCACTGTATCCCGACTGCCCCGCTGGATTATCAGAAGACCCGATCAACGGGATCGAAGACCAGGCCCCGACACCGCACGTCACTTCCCCTTAGTTGCTCGACACTACTGGGTTACTATCGAGTGCCGAGGGTGATACCTCGTCAGCACTTCTGATGATAACCTTGTAGGTTAGTTAATCGGGCGTGGTTCACCTTGATGTTTACGTTAGGTGGGAGTCCAACGAGGGTGATGCCTCGGATTCCTTCTTGATATGGTAGCCACATGGATGCCTTTACATTATTGTTGACACTGTTTAAACTGGATAAAGACGGGTCGGCCCTGAGGGGTACCCGCACGAGATTATGATGAGAACGATATGGAGTCGGGTGGACCTGGATGGTGCCCGAGAGTTGAACACGAGGCGTGGCCGGGTATTCCTAGCCCTTGCCACAAGTCCTCGAGACGGGGTGACGGGGTCACATCTTTCGTGAGTCTCTGCTCATTACCGCAACCCCCAACACACTAACGGTTTGGATATTTGATCCGAGGGGCCTCTGGCCTGATAGCACTAACCATCACGTGGGCATAGTATGGGCGTTCTGCGTCGTATACTTCAGCCAGAGCTTAATGGACATCAGCAAGGAGCGGCACACGCTGGGTTGGACTGGGAACGCAACCGCGCTTGTATTAAGGGGTTGCTAGGTCTGCTCACCGGCGGTGCACGTAACGCGCAGGAGTCCCCGGGGCGATGTCCCAAGACCCCTGGGCTAGTCCGGCATGCTGACCTCTCTGTTAAGTATTCGGTCGGGTTGCGGCATGTCGTTTGGCCGAGGCCGGGCATGACCCAGGAAAGTATGTCCGGCCGGAGTTAAGCAAGCGTGGTGGGTAAGTTGGTGCACCCCTGCAGGGAAGAAACAATCTGTCGATAGCCTGTCCTATGGTAACGGACACTCGGAGTTGTATCCCGATCGGTACAACTAGAACTGGTGACTTGAGATGAACTGGATAGCATGGCTCTGGGATTGCTTTCTCGCAGGGAGTCGAGGAAGAATCTCTGGGCGAGGTTGATGACACTACTACTACTTTACATTATGTTAATCTGCACTCTTCTAATGCTGCAAGACCGATGAAGATGCTAGTCTTCGATAGGACTTGGCTTTCCCCTCTATTCTGGCATTTCTGCAGCCCAGTCCACATATACAGCCTTCCCTTGAAAATGTTGCATATGTAGTGTAGATCCTTGCTTGCTGAGTACTTTGGATGAGTACTCACATTTGCTTTACTTTCTTTTTCTCCCCATATCCATATGTCGCCGCCAGATGACGGAGCCCCTGAGGTAGCTGCCCCTATCGACGACTACGGCTACTACCCTCCCGGCGAGTACTACTACGAGGAGCCGACCGACGACCAGGAGTAGGTTCGGAGGGTCCTAGGCAGGAGGCCTACGCCTTTCGATCATAGTGTTTTATTTTACCCCGCCTTCTTAAGGCCTATCTGTAACTCTGTTATATCTGTACCCAGATATCTGATGCTTCCGCTGACACTTGTATGCCATCGAGCTATGTATTCGAGCTCTCGAGGCCCTGGCTTGTAATATAAAGCTTGTATGACTTTATTTATGCTTTAGAGTTGTGTTGTGATATCTTCAAGTGAGTCCTTAGGCTTGATCGTGTGCATTTGCGTGTATGGTTAGTGCACGATTAAGCCGGAGTCGTCACATAACCCTGGTACCCTCAGCCCCTATATAAGCCGGGTGGTTTAGTCCATAGGGTAGAGTTTTCTTAAGAGACGTTCACATACGATCTCAAAGTAGATCATCTTGTACTTTGTACCCCATCACATCAATACAATCAAAGCACGACGTACTTCAAAAGAGCCCGAACCTGGGTAAACATCATGTCCCTCTTCTGTCATGTTACCATCAAGCTAAGATCCACAGCTCGGGACCCCCTACTCAAGATCCGCCGGATTCAACCCCGACATTGGTGGCTCATACACATCCCGTTGTGTGGTTAAAACAGCTCGATGGCTCATCTTTGGATTGACGACAACATTTGTTGTGGGAAGACCTTCTTCCCTAGACAGCTTTTTGTGTTCGGCGGCGTCACGCCGATTCTACTGGCCACCTCGGCCAGATCGAGAATTTCGCTCCAGGCCAAACCATCGGGTTTGGAAACATGGAATACGCTGCGGATGCCCACGATGACTTGCATTTTCGAGCTGGGTGTCAGACCAGTCCGAGGACCTCGCCGATGCCAACGCGTCGATCTCAGATTCAATCTCAGATCAGGACCACAGCGCAGATCACTCGTCGGATCTGGCTTCGAGCTCGGAGCTGAACAATGCCTCATCGGATCAGACGTCAAGTTTGACCGATGAAATTCCTGAGGTCGTGTTAGATGAAACCTCGGCAAAACTTCAGCTAAGCCCGGTATTCAGTCAAGATATGGGCGAGGCCGACAAGGCACTTCTGAACGAGATGTTAGATCGGATTCAGAGCCTCGCTATCTCGGAGGATCGGACCTCGGTCTACGATCAGATCTGGGAAAAGTCTGGAGGAGCTCAAATTTTCAACCCACCCTCCACCCACTTAGTCGCTATCATCGAACACCTCACCGATGTCCTAGCATACACCTCCGAGGAGGCAACCGATATGGATGAAGATATTGACGAGATGTCTGATACTACCTTGTCGCCTACCACCACTAATACTGGCAAGTGGGCAGCTACCTCCACCTACGACGTCTACATGGTGGATACCCCCAAGGATGGAGGAGGGAGCATAAAACCCCCCAAGCGTCGACATAGGGGTCGTCGTAATGGAGGCACGATAATGGTGAGGCGAGCAATGGCAGCACCAGAAAACAATAATACCGCCAACGATAATGCCGCTCTAGACGGTAACTGACGCGGTCCTGTACCGAGGGTGGCTAACACCCAGGAGCCTGGCCTTGACAACCGCAAGGGGGCCCAGCAGGCCCAAGACGCGGGGCAAACCCTAGGAGGCAAGATGACCTTCTTGACGCCCAAGACTAGAGGGCGGCAACTGATACGTCTCCAATGTATCTATAATTTTTTATTGTTCCATGCTGTTATATTATCATTCTTGGATGTTTTACATTCATTTTATAGCAACTTTATATCATGTTTTGGGACTAACCTATTGACATAGTGCCCAGTGCCAGTTGCTTGTTTTTTTACTTTGCAGAAACAAACAAAGATTAAAAGATATATGATATCTAAAGAAGTGTTTTGTTTGCAAGTTCTAGTGAAGCGTTCATATCAAACGGAGTCCAAACGCAGCAAAACTTTTTGGAGATTTTTTTCTGCCCAGAAGACAACTTGGGAGCCAAGGAAGTGCACGAGGGAAGGCCCATGGGGCCCACCACCCACCTGGGCGTGCCAGAGGCCACTAGCGCGCCCTGATGGGTGGTGGGGCCCACGGAGGTCCTTTCCACCGCCTCTCAGCTCTATAAATACCCAAATATTCTAGAAACCCTAGGGGAGTCAACGAAACACAATTACAGCCGCTGCAAGTTCCAGAATCACGAGATCCAATCTACAGCCCTTTTTCGGCACCTTGCCGGAGGGGAACACGATCACGGAGGGGTTCATCATCCTCATTGGTGCTCCTCCGATGATGTGTGAGTAGTTTACCACAGACCTACGGGTCCATAGGTAGTAGCTAGATGGCTTCTTCTCTCTTTTTGATTCTCAATACAATGTTCTCATCGATGTACTTGGAGATCTATTTGATGTAATGACTTTTTGCGGTGTTTTTGTTGGGATCCGATGAATTGCGAGTTTATGAGCAGTTCTATCTATGAATATTATTTGAGTCTTCTTTGATCTCTTATATGCATGATTATTATAGCCTCGTATTTTTTCTCCAAAACTTTGGTTTAGTTAGGCCAACTAGATTGATTTTTCTTGCAATGGGAAGAGGTGCTTTGTGATGGGTTCGATCTTGCGGTGTCCTGATGCGGCTTGAACTACGTCGGTATTTCCCCAAAGAGGAAGGGATGATGTAGCACAACTACGGTAGGTATTTCCCTCAATGATGAGACCAAGGTTATCGAACCAGTAGGAGAACCACACAACACTATGTAAACGGTACCTGCACACAAAGAACAAATACTTGCAACCCGACGTGTAAGAGGGGTTGTCAATCCCTCCCGGGTAAAAAGATAGATAAATTTGTAGTAGATTGGATAAATAGATCTCGCGGGAATGCGAAATAAAATAAATAAATAAAAATTGCAGCAAGGTATTTTTGGGTTTTTGGATTAATAGATCTGAAAATAAAAGCAAATAAAAATAGATCTCGAAGATAAATATGATAATGAAGAGACCCGGGGGCCGTAGATTTCACTAGTGGCTTCTCTCGAGAAAAATAGCATACGGTGGGTAAACAAATTACTGTTGGGCAATTGATAGAACTTCAAATAATTATGATGATATCTAGGCAATGATCATTATATAGGCATCACGTCCAAGATTAGTAGACCGACTCTTGCCTGCATCTACTACTATTACTCCACACATCGACCGCTATCCAGCATGCATCTAGTGTATTAACTTCATGGAAAAATGGAGTAATGCAATAAGAACGATGACATGATGTAGACAAGATCTATTCATGTAGGAATAGACCCCATCTTGTTATCCTTAATAGCAACGATACATACATGTCATGTCCCCTTTTGTCACTGGGATTGAGCACTGTAAGATCGAACCCATCACAAAGCACCTCTTCCCATGGCAAGAAAAATCGATCTAGTCGGCCTAACTAAACCAAAAATTCAAAGAAGAAATACGAGGCTATAAGTAATCATGCATATAAGAGATCAAAGAAACTCAAATAACTTTCATGGATAAAAATATAGATCTGATCATAAACTCAAAGTTCATCGAATCCCAACAAACACACCGCAAAAAGAGTTACATCAAATAGATCTCCAAGAGACCATTGTATTGAGAATCAAAAGAGAGAGAGGAAGCCATCTAGCTACTAACTACGGACCAGAAGGTCTACAATGAACTACTCACGCATCATCGGAGAGGCACCAACGAGGATGATGAACCCCTCCGTGATGGTGTCTAGATTGGATATGTGGTTTCTGGAACTTGCGGCGGCTGGAATTGTATTTCATCGACTCTCCTAGGGTTTTTGGATTTTCGGGGTATTTATAAAGCAAAGAGGCGGTGCGGGAGGCGGCCGAGGTGGGCACAACCCACTAGGGCGCGCCTGGGCCCCCAGGCGCGCCCAGGTGGGTTGTGCTCCCCTCGGATCCCCCCTCTGGTACTTCCTTGGCCCATCACGTGTCTTCTGGTCCAAAAAAATTCTCCAAAAAGTTTCGCTGCGTTTGGACTCCGTTTGGTATTGATTTTCTGCGAAGTAAAAAACAAGCAAAAAACAACAACTGGCACTGGGCACTATGTCAATAGGTTAGTCCCAAAAAATGATATAAAGTTGCTATAAAATGATTGTAAAACATCCAAGAATGATAATATAACAGCATGGAACAATAAAAAATTATAGATACGTTGGAGACGTAGCATGTCCTCACCCAGTGACAGAAGGGGTAGCAAGGCATGCATGTATCGTTGCTATTAAGGATAAAAAGATGGGGTCTATTCCTACATGAATAGATCTTGTCTACATCATGTCATCGTTCTTATTGCATTACTCCATTTCTCTATGAACTTAATACACTAGATGCATGCTGGATAGCGGTTGATGTGTGGAGTAATAGTAGTAGATGCAGGTAGGAGTCGGTCTACTAATCTTAGACGTGATGCCTATATACATGATCATTGCCTTGGATATCATCATAATTATTTGCTCTTCTATCAATTGCCCAACAGTAATCTATTTACCCACCGTATGCTATTTTCTTGAGAGAAGCCACTAGTGAAATCTACGGCCCCCGGGTCTATTTTCTATCATATTGTTTTCAAATCTATTATTCCAAAAATCCAAAAATACCTTGCTGCACTTTTTATTTATTTTGTTTTTGTTTTTGTCAGATCTATTTATCCAATCTCATATAATTTAATCTATCTCAATACCGAGGAGGGATTGACAACCCCTCTTACGCGTTGGGTTGCAAGTATTTGTTATTTGTGTGCAGGTGTTGTTTACATAGAGTTGCTTGGTTCTCCTACTGGATTGATAACCTTGGTTTCATAACTGAGGGAAATACTTATCGTTGTTGTGCTGCATCATCCTCTCCTCTTCTGGGAAGTACCAACGCAGATACAAGCAATCAGGAAGAATTTCTGGCGCCATTGCCGGGGAGACATCATCAACATCTATCAGGTTCCTAATCACAAATCTCATCTCCTTGCAATTTACATTATTTGCCATTTGCCTCTTGTTTTCATCTCCCCCACTTCACAAAAAAATTGCCTTTTTATTTGCCTTCTTTTTCGTTTGCCTTTTTCTCGCTAGATCTCTTGTTTGCTTGCAATCTTGTTTGCGTAGTCACGATGTCTCAAGAAAATACCAAATTGTGTGATTTTTCCAATACCAATAATAATGATCTTATTAGTACTCCGATGGCTCATCCCGCCACTAGTGCGAAGTCTTATGATATTAATGCCGCTTTGTTGAATCTTATTATGAAAGAGCAATTTTCCGGTACTCCTAATGAGGATGCCGCGTCCCATCTAAACACGTTCGTAGAATTGTGTGATATGCAAAAGAAAAAA
The DNA here is from genome assembly GCA_011799875.1 of Thinopyrum elongatum. Lineage (NCBI taxonomy): Eukaryota > Viridiplantae > Streptophyta > Magnoliopsida > Poales > Poaceae > Thinopyrum > Thinopyrum elongatum. The sequence goes on along the minus strand of CM022303.1, from coordinate 375,415,722 downwards.
AGATGTGGACAATGATATTGTGAAGTTGAAATTGTTTCCTTTCTCTTTGCGGGATCGTGCAAAAATTTGGTTTTCTTCTTTGCCTCGTAATAGTATTGATTCTTGGGATAAGCGCAAAGATGCTTTTATTACTAATTAAGTATTTTCCGCCCGCGAAAATTATTTCCCTTAAAAATCAAATCATGAATTTTAAGCAACTTGAGCATGAACATGTTGCACAATCTTGGGAAAGAATGAAATTGATGCTAAGAAATTGTCCTACTCATGGTTTAAATCTTTGGATGATTATAAAAAAAATATGCGGGATTGAATTTTGTTTCTATAAATATTTTAGATTCCGCCGCAGGTGGTACCTTTATGGAGATTACTTTGGGTGAAGCTACTAAATTGTTAGATAATATCATGGCAAATTATTCACAATGGCATACCGAAAGAGCATCTACTAGGTAAAAGACCAATTCCGTTGAAGAAATTAGTACTTTGAGTTAAAAGTTGATGCTCTTATGAAATTGGTTGCTAGTAAAAATGCTCCTATTGATCTTAATGATGTGCCTTTGTCTACTTTGATTGAGCAAAATAGTGATCCCGTAGATGTGAATTTTGTCTCACGAAACAATTTTAATAACAATGCTTATAGAGGTAATTTTAATCCTAGGCCTTTTCCTGGAAATGTCTTTAATTATGGAAATTCCTATGGTAATTCTTCTTACAATAATAATAGGAACCCCTCTGATCTTGAGAGTAATATTAAAGAATTTATCAATGCTAAAAAATGTTTCAACACTACGATAGAAGAAAAATTGGGTAAACTTGATGATATGTCTAGAAGCATTGATAGAATTTCACATGATGTAGAAAATCTCAAGATTAAAATTTTTCCACCTAAGGTTGGTGTTAATGAGTCAATTAAAGCTTTATATGTTTCTATGGATGAAAGTAAGAAAAGAACCGCTATGCTTAGAGCTAAAAGAGAATTTTTAGAAAGAGTGTTTTCTACCGATTGCCTTCATAATAATGATGAAGATCTTAAAATGATTGGTGTTTCTTCTATTGATTCTTTGTTTAGTAATATTAAACTTGATGAAAAGAGGACTGAAGAAGAGTCAACTTTAGCTAGAGGGAGTCCTCATAATTAGGAGGGTGAAAATCTTGTTGAAAAAATTAATAAAAGTGGATTTGGAGAGGTCAAAACTTTAACTAGTGATGTGCCCACTCTTTTGGATTACAAAGATTTTAATTACGATAGTTGCTCTTTGATTGAACAAAATAAAGCTTTGACTAAACATATTGTAGAAGCGATGATGAAAGCTTTAGAAGAAAAGTTGGAATTCGAGATTTCAATTCCTAGAAAATTATATGATGAGTGGGAACCTACCATTAAATTCAAGATTAAAAATTATGAGTGCTTTGCTTTATGTGTTTTGGGTGCTAGTGTTTCCACAATTCCGAAATCTCTATGTGATGTGCTTGGTCTTACCAATATTGAAGACTGTTCTCTTAATTTGCACTTAGCGGATTCCACTATTAAAAAGCCATTGGGAAGAATTAATGATGTTCTTATTCTTGCAAACAGGAACTATGTGCCCACAGATTTTATTGTTCTTGATATTGATTGCAATCCGTCTTGTCCAATCATACTTGGTAGACCGTTTTTACGAACTATAGGTGCCATGATTGATATGAAAGAAGGCAATATTAAATTTCAATTTCCACTAAGAAAGGGTATGGAACACTTCCCTAGAACAAGAATTAGGCCACCATATGAATCAATTATGAGGGCAACCCATGGATCAAAAAATAAAGATGACAATACTTGAATCTATGCATTATGCCTAGCTAGGGGCATAAAACGTTAGCGCTTGTTGGGAGGCAACCCAATGAATAAAATATTTTTTTCTCTTTTTATTTCTGTTCTTGAGTGTTTGCATGATTATGCCTTTGTTATGATTGTGTTTTTATGATTTAATTAGTGTTTGTGCCAAGTTAAGCCTTTAGGATAGCTTTGGGTGATAGTTGATTTGATCCTGTTGAAAAACAGAAACTTTTGCGTCCAGTAGCTAAATTGTTAAAAATCACAGAAGTGACGAAAAATTCTGAATTTTTTACATAAGATTTATATACAAATTGTCTCTGTTGTCCTAATTTTCAGAATTTTGGAGTTACAGAAGTATGAGTAAAATTCGAGTCTTTACAGATTGTTCTGTTTTTGACAAATTCTGTTGTTGGTGCATTGTGTGCTTATTTTGATGAATCTATGGATTTTATTGGAGGGTATAAGCCATGGTAAAGTTAGAATACAGTAGGTATAATTCAATAACAAAATATGAATAAGTTTGCAACAGTACTTAAAGCAAAGATTGATTTTCTTATACTAACGGATCTCACGAAGGTTTTGTTAAGTTTTGTGTGATTGAAGTTTTCAAGTATTGGGTGAGATCTCGATGGATGAAGGAATGAGTGAAAAGAGCCTAAGATTGGGTATGCCCATGGCACCCCAAGGTAATATTCAAGGATAACCAAGCAACTAAGCTTGGGGATGCCCCGGAAAACATCCCCTCTTTCTTCTAACAACCATCGGTAATTTTACTTGGAGCTATACTTTTATTCGTCACATATTATGAGTTTTGCTTGGAGTGTCTTGTATTATATGAGTCTTTGCTTGTTTTGCTTTTTAGTTTGTCGCAATCATCCTTGCTGGACACAACTATTTGAGAGAGCCATAATGATGCTACGATTTGTTAGAATTGCTCTATGTGCTTCACTTAAATTTTTTTGAGCTATGGAATTGCTCTAGTGCTTCACTTATATCTTTTTTAGCACGGTGGTGCTTTAATTTTTGAAAATATACTCTCATGCTTCGCTTAGATTAATTTGAGAGTTAGTACATTTTTTTGAAGAAATTCTCTCATGCTTCACTTATATTATTTTGAGAGATGAAATTTTTTATGCTCATGTTCTTCACTTAAATTTGTTTGAGCTTGTTATAAGTAATGGTAATATATGAGATTAGTCCCAAAGTGATAGATATCCAAGAGGCATATAATAAAAACTTTCATGAAAGATCATTGGACAAAATAAACTTGATTCTTTTTAATAGTTTTGAGATATGATGATAGTAATATGTGAGTCATGTTGATGAGTAATTATGCTTCAGTACAAATATTGGTGTTAAGGTTTGTGATTCCCTGTGCAAGCACGAAAGTCAATAGTTATGCAATGAAATTACATCATACTTGTGGTGCATTATTCGATGTTAGTTATGCTTAATGCTCGTTTATGAGAATTTTTGCTTTTTGGTTGCTTGCTTCTTAATCTATTTGCTAGCCTTTTCTTCTACTAAGTGGGAATACTACTTGTGCATCCAAAATCCTTAAACCAAGTTGTGCCATATGAGTCCACCATACCTACCTATATGCGGTATTTCCGTGCCGTTCCAAGTAAATTTGTTTGTCCCAACTCTAATTTTCAAAATGAATTTCCTTTTTGTGTGCCCGTACCGCTCATGAAGCGGCAGGGGTGGCCAATATTTTTCCATGCTAGATGTGTTATTCTCAAGATGAGTGTTTATTCACTTGTCATTGCACGAGAGTGTGGCGGTAATAGGGATGCCTAGTCCCGAAATGAAAAAGAAATTTACTTTATGTTGTCAAATAATAAATTCCTTGGAAAGTGTTGGTATGGAAGGCACCCGTGGATACGACTAGCCATGGATTGTGAAAAAATGGTGGAAAAAGGAATAAACTTTATTTTATGTTTGGGAACCGCCTATGATGTATATAGCATGGAAAGTATTGGGAATTACTCGGTCGTTTTCGTTGACGGGAAAAGCATGCCTCTCAAAATACTTTATCTCTCAATTTATGCTTTGAGCTCTGGCACCTCTACAAATCTCTGCTTCCCTCTGCGAAGGGCCTATCTATTTACTTTTATGCAATTTTAAATTTTATTTTGAGTCTCCATCTTCTCTTATAAAGCACCAACTAGGGAGCACTATGATCATACTTGTGCATTGGATGTAGCTAATATTCAAGTGTGTTTCATGAATGGATCAATGATCGAGCATGATAGGCTAGGGATAACTTTCTTTAGTGTTGATGTTTTGAAAGACATGGTTGCTTGTTGATATGCTTGAGTATTAAAGTCTTCATGTCAAATATAGACTATTACTTTGAATCATCTAAAAGTCCAAATGTCCATGCTACAAAAGAAAAGAATATGTGATGAATATGTTAGGCAGCATTCCACATCAAAAAAATTGTTTTTATCATTTACCTACTCGAGGACGAGCAGGAATTAAGCTTGGGGATGCTGATACTTCTCCAACGTATCTATAATTTTTTATTGTTCCATGTTGTTATATTATCATTCTTGGATGTTTTACATTCATTTTATAGCAACTTTATATCATTTTTTTGGGACTAACCTATTGACATAGTGCCAGTGCCAGTTGTTGTTTTTTGCTTGTTTTTTACTTCGCAGAATATCCATATCAAACGGAGTCCAAACGCCGCGAAACTTTTTGTAGATTTTTTTCTGCGTAGAAGACAACTTGGGAGCCAAGGAAGTGCACGAGGGAAGGCCCATGGGGCCCACCACCCACTTGGGTGCGCGAGAGGCCCCTGGCATGCCCTGATGGGTGGTGGGCCCACGGAGGTCCTTTCCACCATCGCTCAGCTCTATAAATACGCAAATATTCCAGAAACCCTAGGGGAGTCGACGAAACACAATTCCGGCCGCCGCAAGTTCCAGAACCACGAGACCCAATCTAGAGCCCTTTTCCGGCACCTTGCCGGAGGGGAACACGATCACAGAGGGGTTCATCATCCTCATTGGTGCTCCTCCGATAATGCGTGAGTAGTTTGCCACAGATCTACGGGTCCGTAGGCAGTAGCTAGATGGCTTCTTCTCTCTTTTTGATTCTCAATACAATGTTCTCCTCGATGTTCTTGGAGATCTATTTGATGTAATGACTTTTTGCGGTGTGTTTGTTGGGATCCGATGAATTGCGAGTTTATGATCAGTTCTATCTATGAATATTATTTGAGTCTTCTTTGATATCTTATATGCATGATTATTATAGCCTCGTATTTCTTCTTCGAAACTTTGGTTTAGTTAGGCCAACTAGATTGATTTTTCTTGCAATGGGAAGAGGTGCTTTGTGATGGGTTCGATCTTGCGGTGTCCTCCCCCAGTGACAGAAGCGGTAGCAAGGCACGATGTATCGTTGCTATTAAGATAAAAAGATGGGGTCTATTCCTACATGAATAGATCTTGTCTACATCATGTCATTGTTCTTATTGCATTACCTCATTTCTCCATGAACTTAATACACTAGATGCATGCTGGATAGTGGTCGATGTGTGGAGTAATAGTAGTAGATGCAGGCAGGAGTCGGTCTACTAATCTTGGACGTAATGCCTATATACTTGATCATTGCCTTGGATATCGTCATAATTATTTTCTCTTCTATCGATTCCCCAACAGTAATTTGTTTACCCACCGTATGCTATTTTCTTGAGAGAAGCCACTAGTGAAATCGATGCTCGCCGGGTCTATTTTCTATCATATTGTTTTCAGATCTATTATTCCAAAAACCCAAAAATACCTTGCTGCACTTTTTCTTTCATTATTTTATTCTATGTTTTTGTCAGATCTATTTATCCAATCTCATACAATTTAATCTATCTCAATACCGAGGAGCGATTGACAACCCCTCTTACGCGTTGGATTGCAAGTATTTGTTATTTGTGTGCAGGTGATGTTTACATAGAGTTGCTTGGTTCTCCTACTGGATTGATAACCTTGGTTTCATTACTGAGGGAAATACTTACCGTTGATGTGCTACATCATCCTCTCCTCTTCGGGGAAATACCAACGCAGATACAAGCAATCAGCAGCACCCCAGATCGCATCTGACATGCAAACCCTAGGCCTCTCATGTCTATATAAAGGGAGGTCTAGAGTTCCCCTTGATCACCGATCCTCATATAGGAGAACTCTCAGTAGCAATCTCATACACCATTGTAACCCCTCGCACGAGGTATCCCTCTATTATGAATCATCAAAACTAGCAGGACGTAGGGTATTACTCTCCGGAGGCTCGAACCTGGATAAACCCCTCGTGTGACCTCTGATCCATGAGTTCCAGCTGTGCTTGGACCCCTATCGAGGGATCTGACAGGAATTTGCTCCGTCAGGTGATTCGCCAGGCATGGGCGTCACTGGCTGGAGACCGGTCATGGATCGGATTATCTTCCAATGCCGGCGACCTACCACTGGGAGAAAGCCTGACCTTTGGCTCCCTGACGTTCACCACGGATGAGGTGTGCCGGGTCGACATCAACCGACTGGCTCGCCCCACACGCACCATCTACATCGGCAACGTCGCCTTCATCACCAACGCACCCGGCAACCTCCGATTGTGTCTACCACCCGTCCGACCCGGGACGCGCGGCGAGCTTCCGATCCCGACGGCCTCGACGACCAACCTCGCCGATCGTTTCCCATTCGGACTAAGGAACGCGGGGGTTGTGTACCAGCGCGAGCTCCGCCAACAACTCCCGAAGAATGTGCAGCTCGTTGATACATCTCCAACGTATCTATAATTTTTTTATTGTTCCATGCTATTATAGTATCAATCTTGGATGTTTTATATGCAATTATATATCATTTTTTGGGACTAAACTATTAATGTAGTGCCTAGTGCTAGTTGTAGTTTTGTGCTTGTTTTTGGCTTTTTAGAAAATCAATATCAAACAGAGTCCAAACGGAGAAAAAACTTTAGATTAATTTTTTTCTAGACCAGAAGGGACCCTAGAAGGTTTGGGAGAAGACCTGGGGAGTCACAAGGAAGCGACAAGCCCAAGTGGGTGCCCTCCAGGCTTGTGGGACCCTCGTGGAACCTCTTGACCTAATCCCATCTCTATAAATTCTCAAATATTCCCAATACATCAGAGAGCCACCCAAAATACTTTTTCCGCCACTGCAAGTTTCTGTTCTTCCACGATCCCATTTGGAGGCCTTTTTCGGCACCCTGCTGGAGGGGGAATCGATCACGAAGGGCTTGTACATCATCCTTGCTGCCTTTCTGATGATGCGTGAGTAGTTTACTACAAACCTACAGGTCCATAGCTAGTAGCTAGATGGCTTCTTCTCTCTCTTTGACCTTCAATACAATGTTCTCATCAAAGTTCTTGAAGTTCGATTCGATGTAATCTTCTTTTGTGGTGTGTTTGTTGGGATCTGATGAATTGTGGGTTTATGATTAGATTACTCATGAATATTAATTGAGTCTTCTCTGTATTATTTTATGCATGATTATTATAGCATTGTATTTCTCTCTGGTCTATCTATTTAGTTTGGCCAATTAGATTGTTTTTTCTTGCAATGGGATAGGTGCTTTGTGATGGGTTCAATCTTGCGGTGCACAATCCCAGTGAAAGAAAGGGACATGACACATATTTCTATTGTTGCCATTAAGAATAAAAAGATGGGGTTTATTCATATTGCTTGAGTTTACTTTATCTACATGATGAGGACAACCCAACCATGGGCACCACACCACCAATCATCAACGGTCCAATCACAAGAAGTCGCGCAATGCAAATACATGATCAGGTGAATGCTAACTTAAGTCTATCATTTGACCTTGAAAACATGGTTGTGCCTTCACCTCCTTTGTTGTTGGTTGAACTCAGGTGCAATATCGAAGAAGGCCAAACACATTTCAGTCCATGCAAAACAATATTTTATGGTGAAGAAACAAAGTTAGGAATTCATGAAGAAATGAGTTGTCTGTTGAAGAAACATTGTTCCGATTCTCACGAAACAATGTTTTGCACGAGTTTGGATATCCCAACTTGCGAAAGGTTCCCAGAACTCGAGTTTGCTGCTGAAGGAAACATTGTTCGACCCCAGTGAACAATGTTTGGTAGGGAACTACAAACCACCTCCAACGAGAGTCTTCCGGAAGCTACCTCATTAAGTCTCTAAGCCATTTAGTCAAACCAAAGCCGGTTCTCTTTCACACCTATCCACGGGGGTTGTCCCAATTATAAATAGGCTAGCTCTTCCCTTCGTTGGGGACTTTTGCCATTTCTATCAAAGACCAAAGACATAGACTCCTCCTGAGATTGGAGAGCTCTTGTTACCCTTATTCTCATGATTCCTTGAGAAATTGCTCCTAATTCGTGCTCCACGACTAGATCGTGTTGTGTGGGTTAGAGTTCGTGATTTCCCTTGCGGATTGCACCTATCCCGTGCTCCACGACTTGAGCGTGGTTGTGTGGGTAGTATTGCGGGTTGTGGATCGGCGAATGTTCGGATTGCAGGCTTCAGTGAGCATCCTCCTCGTCGGGTCATAATCTCTTATTTTCCATTTATCGGCTGCTTGCAGCTAGTTATCCCCTTCGATTGTCGATCCTACGCCATGAAGATCGGACCTCCTCTTGAACACCCTCTTCTCCGAAGATGGTGTCGCATCATCTGGTATTCAGAGCAAGGTTTACACGGTAGGATCTGTATCTTTGTTGCTAGATCTATCCTTTTTAGTTTGGTTTTCCCCATCCTAGAGTCCAAAGCCAAAAAGCCACAAAAAAAATCCAAGCCTTTGTTTGCTGAGATCTAGTTGTTTGCTTTCCTCTTTGTATTTGCACCAAGTTCTATCCAAAGTTGTTGCTATTTTTCTTTGAGTCTTGTTGTTGGATCTATTGTGTTGCAAAAAAAAAGTGTGAAAAAAGAGCAAAAAAAAGAGAAGTGAAGGTGTTGAGCAAGTGTGCAATCATATTCAGTTTGGTGAGAAATTTCAGAAGTTGTAGTGGCAAGTGTTGCAGCTCAAACATGGTGCAAGGATCTACAAATTTTTCTTGTTCATTTGGTTTGCATCGATTGGATCTCAGCACTAGCCCTCCTCATTTTACCCCACCCAGATCCACCTAGAAACCGTCAGCTTCCTTCCTTTCATTCGCCCGTCCACTCCTGTTTTGCTACCACCGCACAACCGCCAAGGAATCATTAGAATTTGGGTAAGCAAGAAGGTGAGTTGAGTGTTTTCCACATATATTTTTCTTTTGTCCACTTGTTTTCGAGAGTTAACATGACAGGATCCAACTCAAGTGTACATGGACATCAACATGTGGATGATGATCTCCCAAAAACTCATGCATCACATGGTGAAATGATTGAGGAGAGTATAACTGCAGCTATGCGAAGGATGTTCGGAGGCTGTCTTCCTATCGCAGGTAATGGGGATCAACATCAACACAGCCCCGCTGCCTCGCTGGCCGCCGACGACCGCCGACGTCAAGGAAACGAGGATCGCCGCAATGGTCGTGGAAGAGCGGCAAGAGTTGCTGCCCACGGCGCCCCTGCTGTTGGTGCTGAACGGAGGCGTGGCCACTTTGCTGCCCCCCGTGAGGGTGGGCTGCATGGAGGAGAAGCTCGCGGGCGAGGCCATGACCCCCGCGGGTTTGCCGCTGATCACCAGCGACGAGCGGCACATGATGGTGATGCCATCTCCCTTGAAGATCTCTCCGAGCATGGTGACGAAGATGAAGGCATGGGGGACCATGAACCCTACTCCCCGCCTCGCCGTGGTGCTGTTTTTGGTCGTAATGGTCATCATTATGACCGTCGTGGTCAAGATGACCGTGGCAACCAAGCGAGAGTGAAGCTACATGTGCCATCCTTCACGGGAACAGAGGATCCGGATACATATATTGAGTGGGAGGAGAAATGCTATCAAATCTTTCGCATCCATGGTTTTTCTGAAGCCAAGAGAGTTGATCTTGCTGTTATGGAGTTCTTTGGTTATGCTCTTACATGGTGGAATTAGCTGCAAGACGATCAGTTGATGTTGGGCAATAATCATATCCGCAGCTGGACTTTGATGAAGGAAGTCATGAGGCGCCGTTTTGTTCCATCATACTATGAGAGGCAATTGTACAAGCGGTTGCAGGGCTTATTCAAGGTTCCCACACTGTTGAGGAGTACTATAAAGAGATGGAGGTGCTGCTAATTCGGACAAGAACCCATGAAAGTGATGAGGCAAAGATGGCGAGATTTTTACATGGGCTGAATGATGAAATATCAGATTTTGTGGAGATGTTTCCTTATGACACATTACAAGATGTGGTACATCAAGCTATACGAGTTGAGAAGAAGAATATGCATAATGGTCGTACTCGTGCTTTCCAAGTCCGCACCACCACACGCTCTTGGCAGCGAACGCAACAGCCATATGGTTCTCAGTTTGAGGGTGCACCACCTAGGCACCCACATGCCTCGACGACTTCCTCACCTACTATTCGCAATCAAGATAAGAGGTCATCATCTGCAGTAGGAGTATCCTTTGCTCCACCTCCAGAAAAGAGTTCCACACGCAACAGTGACATTCAATGCCACAAGTGCAAAGGAAGAGGTCACATTTCTTCGGAATGTCCAAGCAAAAGAACTATGATCATCAATGAACGAGGTGAATGGGAGTCTGAAAGTGACCCTGAAGGTGGCAATGATGAAGTGGAAGAGGAGCAAGGTTGGGAAGTAGGAGGCACTATTTTATCTCATGAAGAACTTGATGGTGAAGCTTTGGTTGTATGTCGTTCACTTAATGCCCAGGTTGTGGAGGAGGAAAAGGGGCAGTGGCATAATCTTTTCCACACCCGTTACCTTATCAACTCAAAGATATGTCGAGTGATTGTTGATAGTGGCAGCTGCAACAATATTGCAAGCACAGAGATGGTCGAGAAGCTTCAATTGCAAACAAAACGTCACCCACATCCATACCGCATGCAATGGCTGAATGATTGTGGCGCAATTAAGGTGATTAGCAGCGTGCGGATACCAATTTCAGTAGGGACATATCAGGATGATGTTGAGTGCGATGTGGTGCCGATGCATGCTTGTCACTTGCTTCTTGGACGACCGAGGTTGCATGACCGTGATGTGCAAATCAGTTGGCGTGCGAATCGCTTATGTTTTGTCATAAAGGAGAAAAGTTCACTTGGCTGCCCATGACACTCGAGGAAGTCTATCTTGATGAGATGAAACGAAAAGGAAATACAAAGGGAGAGAGTGATCATACACAAAGAGTGAGCCACCACCATAGTGAGGGAGTGTTTCCACAGCCAAATATGACCAAGCCCCGGGAAAAACAGGGATTAGTTATGATGGCTAGGAAAAGGGATATGCGGGAATTGAGAGAACCTAATACTCCATTCTTTGTACTCATGTACAAGGAAACTTTATTGGCTGCTAACGACTTACCCTCAACTCTTCCTAGTGTTGTTTTTGATCTTTTGCAGGAGTATGAGGATGTGTTTCCCAAGGAGGTACCACCTGGTTTGCCACCGAAGCGGGGCATTGAGCACCAAATCGACTTGGTTCCGGACGCCCCACTACCAAACCTACCACCGTACCGAGCAAACCCAGAGGAGACGAAGGAAATTCAGAGGCAAGTAGAAGATCTTCTTAACAAAGGGTATGTAAGGGAAAGTCTTTCTCCTTGTGTTGTTCCCATTCTTTTAGTTCCAAAGAAAGACGATACCATGCGCATGTGCACTGATTGTAAATCCATTAACAACATAACTGTGAGATATCGGCACCCTATTCCTAGGCTCGATGACATGCTTGATGAACTGTGTGGCTCCACCATATTTTCCAAAATTGATTTGCAAAGTGGTTACCACCAAATAAGAATGAAAGAGGGTGACGAATGGAAAATTGCATTTAAGACAAAATTTGGCTTGTATGAATGGTTGGTTATGCCTTTTGGATTAACGAATGCACCTAGTACTTTCATGAGATTGATGAATCATGTGCTTAGATCCTTCATTGGCCAGTTTGTAGTGGTTTACTTTGATGATATACTGATTTATAGCAAAACTTTGGAGGATCATGTTGGACATATAAAATGTGTGCTTGCTGTCCTACGGGAGGAAAAGTTGTATGCTAACGTGGAAAAGTGCACATTTTGCACAAACAAGGTTGTGTTTCTTGGCTTTGTTGTTTCAGCAAAAGGTGTGGAGGTCGTTGAAGAGAAGATCAAGGCTATTCATGAGTGGATGCCTCCACAAAATGTGAGCCAAGTATGTAGCTTCCTCGGACTTGCAGGTTTCTACCGCCGGTTCGTGAAGGATTTCAGCACCATTGCTGCACCAATGAATGAGTTAACGAAGAAAGACACTCCATTCCAATGGGGTGATGCCCAAGACAAGTCCTTCCAAGAATTGAAGATGAGATTGACATCAGCCCCATTGCTTTCACTTCCTGATTTTGGTAAGACATTTGAGATTGAATGTGATGCAAGTGGTGTTGGCATTGGTGGAGTTCTAATGCAAGATGGTAAACCCATCGTCTATTTTAGTGAGAAGCTTAATGGTCCAACTCTTAATTATTCCATCTATGATAAAGAATTGTATGCACTTGTTCGATCTTTGGAAACATGGCAGCATTACTTGTGGCCAAAAGAGTTTGTAATGCATTCTGACCATGAATCTTTTAAACATCTAAAGGGCCAACTCAAACTGAACCGTAGACATGCAAAATGGAGTGAGTTCATAGAGTCTTTTCCTTATATTGTCAAGTACAAGAAAGGGAAGGATAACGTTGTTGCCAACGCATTGTCTAGGCGTCACATTTTACTTTCCCAACTTGATGTTCAAATCCTTGGTTTAGAAGGCATCAAAGAATTGTATGCTAACGACTCATACTTTGTTGAACCATTTTCAAAGTGCAACAATGGAAAGGGATGGGAGAAGTTTCACTTGCATGATGGATTTCTATTTTGAGCTAACAAATTGTGCATCCTAGATTGTTCTGTTCGTTTGTTGCTCTTGCAGGAGGCTCACGCTGGTGGTCTCATGGGACATTTTGGAGCCAAGAAAACTGAAAGTGTGCTCGTTGATCACTTCTTTTGGGCGCGAATGAGACACGACGTGGAACACTACATGATGAGATGTGAGATTTGTCACAAAGCTAAGTCCCGCTTGAATCCTCATGGTTTATATACCCCTCTATCTATTCCGAATACTCCGTGGGAAGATATTTCTATGGATTTTGTTCTTGGTTTACCACGGACTAAGAGGGGGAGTGACTCGGTGTTTGTGGTAGTTGATCGTTTTAGCAAAATGGCACATTTTATCCCATGTCATAAGAGCGATGATGCTTCACACATTGCTGATCTGTTTTTCAGGGAAGTTGTGCGGCTACATGGAGTACCACGCACGATTGTGTCAGATCATGACACCAAATTTCTGAGCTACTTTTGGAAGACCTTGTGTGTAAAACTTGGCACCAAGCTCCTATTTTCTATGACATGTCACCCACAAACTGATGGACAGACTGAAGTTGTTAACCGAACATTGTCCATGATGCTACGAGTAGTCTTCAAGAAGAACTTGAAGATGTGGGAAGAGTGCCTACCTCATGTGGAGTTCACGTATAACAGGGCGGTACATTCGACCACTAAATTTTGCCCATTTGAACTTGTTTATGGATTCAAACCTATTGATCCCATCGATCTTTTACCTTTGCCACTGGAGGAACAAACCAGTCTTGATGCAAGTAAGCGTGCTGATTTCGTCAAGAAACTTCATGCCCAGGAAAAGGAGAACATTGAGAAAATGACTGAACAATATACGAAGCGGGTAAACAAGACCAGGAAGAAGCTGGTGTTCGAGCAAGGCGATTTGGTATGGGTACACCTTAGGAAGGACCGTTTTCCTGAGCAACGCAAGTGCAAGTTGCAGCTACGCGACGATGGACCATTTTCGGTGCTCGAGAGGATCAACGACAATGCTTACAAGATCGATCTTCCAGAAGAATGTGGTGTTAGCCCAATCTTCAATGTCTCCAATCTTTCCCCATACTTTGAGCCTTTAGAAATGAGGACGACTCCTTCTCAAGAGGGGGAGGATGATGAGTCATCAACGGTCCAATCACAAGAAGTCGCGCAATGCAAATACATGATTAGGTGAACGCTAACTTAAGTCTATCATTTGACCGTGAAAATATGGTTGTGCCTTCACATCCTTTGTTGTTGGTTGAACTCAGGTGCGATATCGAAGAAGGCCAAACACATTTCAGTCAGTGCAAAACAATGTTTTATGGCGAAGAAACAAAGTTAGGAATTCATGAAGAAATGAGTTGTCTGTTGAAGAAACATTGTTCCGATTCTAACGAAACAATGTTTGCATGAGTTTGGATATCCCAACTTGCGAAAGGTTCCCAGAACACGATTTGCTACTGAAGGAAACATTGTTCGACCCCAGTGAACAATGTTTGGTCGGGAACTGCCAACCACCTCCAACGAGAGTCTTCTGGAAGCTACCTCATTAAGTCTCTAAGCCATTTAGTCAAACCAAAGCTGGTACTCTTTCACACCTATCCAGGGGGTTGTCCCAATTATAAATAGGCTAGCTCTTCCCTTCGTTGGGGACTTTTGCCATTTCTATCAAAGACCAAAGACATAGACTCCTCCTGAGATTGGAGAGCTCTTGTTACCCTTATTCTCATGATTCCTTGAGAAATTGCTCCTAATTCATGCTCCACGACTAGATCATGTTGTGTGGGTTAGAGTTCATGGTTTCCCTTGTGGATTGCAGCTATCCCTTGCTCCACGACTTGAGCGTGGTTCTGTGGGGTAGTATTGCGGGTTGTGGATCGGTGAATGTTCGGATTGCAAGCTTCAGTGAGCATCCTCCTTGTCGGGTCATAATCTCTTATTTTCCATTTATCGGCTGCTCGTAGCTAGTTATCCCCTTCGATTGTCGATCCTACGCCGTGAAGACCGGACCTCCCCTTGAACTCCCTCTTCTCCGAAGACGATGTCGCATCACTACATCATGTCATCTTGCTTAAGGTGTTACTCTGTTTTTATTAACTTAATACCCTAGATGCATGCTGGATAGCTGTCAATGGGTGGAGTAATAGTAGTAGATGTATGCAGGAGTTGGTCACTTGTCTCGGACGTGATGCCTATATACATGATCATTGCCTTGAATATTGTCATAACTATGCGCTTTTCTATTAACCGCCCAACAGTAATTTGTTCACCCACCATACTTTATGTGCTCGAGAGAGAAGCCTCTGGTGAAAACTATGGCCCCGGGGTCTACTTTTATCATATATAAAATCCAAAAATACCTTGTGTCACTTTTATTCATTTCTATTTTATTTTGCAATTTACTTATTTGCCTACCACTACGAGATTTGATCCTAGCAAATAACCGCCGAGGGGATTGACAACCCCCTTGTTTGCGTTGGGTGCAAGTATTTGCTTTTGTGTGTGTGCAGGTGCTGCTAACAAGGTTCTGTGTGGTTGTCCTATTGGATTGATATCCTTGGTTCTTAACTGAGGGGAATACTTATCTCTACTGTACTGCTTCATCCTCTCCTCTTCAATGAAATCCCAACATAGCTCATAAGTAGCAGGAAGAATTTTTGGCACCGTTGCCGAGGAGACATCACCAAAACCTATCAAGTACCTTCGCATAAACTATCATCTACTTGCTCTTATTTCTATTTGCCTTTTCCTCTTGTTTTCATCTCCCCCACTTCTATTTTTTATTCAAAAACACAAAAATATTTTTATTTGCTCATTTTCTTGCTTTGTCACTATGTCTCAAGAAAACACCAGTTGTGTGATTTTTCCAATACTAATAATAATGATTTTATTAGTACTCCAATTTCTCCTCCCGCCACTAGTGCGAAGTCATGTGATATTAATGCCGCTTTGCTAAATCTTGTTATGAAAGAACAATTTTCTAGTAGTCCTAATGAAGATGTTGCATCCCATCTTAATACTTTCGTTAAATTATGCGATATGCAAAAGAAAGAAGATGTGGATAATGATATTGTCAAATTGAAATTATTTCCGTTCTCACTATGAGACCGTGCTAAAACTTGGTTTTCATCCTTGGCGTGAAATAATATTGATTCTTGGGATAAGTGTAAGGATGCTTTTATTGCCAAGTATTTTCCTCCCGCAAAAAATATTTCTCTAAGAAATCAAATTATGAATTTTAAGCAACTTGAACATGAACATGTTGCACAATCTTGGGAGATAATGAAATTAATGATAAGAAATTGCCCCACTCATGGTTTAAGTTTATGGATGATTATACAAAATTTCTATGTGGGACTAAACTTTGTTTCTAGAAATCTTCTAGACTCTGCCACAGGTGGAACCGTTATGGAAATCACATTAGGAGAAGCTATGAAACTCCATGATAATATTATGGCCAATTACACTCAATGGCATACCGAAAGAGCTCCAACTCGTAAGAAGGTAAATTCTGTTGAAGAAATTACTACGTTGAGTGATAAAATGGATGCTCTTATGAAAATGGTTGCTAGTAAGAATGCTCATGTTGATCCTAATGATGTGCCATTATCCACTTTGATTGAGCAAAATAATGATTCCATTGATATGAATTTTGTCTCTCGAAATAATTTTAATAACAATGCTTATAGAGGCAATTTTACTCCTAGGCCATATCCCAGAAATTCCTCCAATAATTATGGAAATTCTTATAATAATAATAATAATAATAATAATAATAGAATACCTACTGATCATAAAGTAATATTGAAGAATTCATTAATTCTCAAAAGATTTTTAATGCTATGGTGGAGGAAAATTTGAATAAAGTTGATGATATGGCTAGGAACATGGATAGAATTGCTCATGATGTGGAAAATGTCAAATCTAAAATCTTGCCACCTAAGCTTGATATTAATGAGTCCACTAAAGCTATCTATGTCTCCATTAATGAAAGTAAAGAAAGAACCGCTAGGTTGAGAGCTAAGGAAGAATTCCTAGAAAAGGCTATTCCGCCCGATTTTTATCGTAATCATGATGAAGATATTAAAATGATTTGTGTCTCACCCATAGAATCTTTATTTAGTAATATAAAAATTGATGAAAAGGGGACTGAAGATGAGTCAACTTTAGCTAGAAGGCGTCCCAATTGTTCGGAGGGTGACAATCTTAATGATAAAAATGATAAAAGTGGGTTTGGAGAGGTCAAAACTTTAAATAGTGATGTGCCCACTACTTTGGATTTCAAGGATTTTAATTATAGTAGTTATTCTTTAATAGAATGTAATTCATTGTTGCAATCCATGATAAATTCACCAAATGCTTATAAACAAAATAAAGCCTTTACTAAACATATTGTAGAAGCTATGATGAAAGCTTTAGAAGAAAAGCTAGAATTGGAGGTTTCAATACCTAGGAAATTATATGATGAATTGGAACCTACTATTAAAATAAGTATTAAAATTTATTAGTGCAATGCTTTATGTGATTTGGGTGCTAGCGTTCCACTATGCCAACATCTTTATGTGATGTGCTAGGCCTTCATGATTTGGATGAATGTTCCCTTAATTTGCACTTAGCGAATTCAACTGTTGAGAAACCATGGGTGGAATAAATGATGTGCCTATTCTTGCAAATAGAAATTATGTACCCATTGATTTCATTGTGCTTGATATTGATTGCAATCCATCTTTTACTATAATACTTGGCAGGCCTTTCCTACGTACCATAGGTTCTATTATTGATATGAAAGAAGGTAATATAAGATTCCAATTTACATTAAAGAAAGGAACAGAACACTTATCTAGAAAGAGAATTAAGCCACCATATGAATCTATTATGAGGGCCACCTATGGAATTAATTTGAAGGATGACAACACTTGAAACTATGCCTTACGCCTAGCTAGGGGCGTAAAACATTAGCGCTTGTTGGGAGGCAACCCAATAGTTATCTTTATTTTTCCTTTTTATTTTCTATTTTTTGAGTGTGCACACAATTATGCTACTGTTATGGTTCTGTTTTTGTGCTTATATTAGTGTTTGTGCCAAGTAAAGCCTTTGGGATGATTTTACTGATAGTTGATTTGATTCTGTGAGAAAACAAAAACTTTTACACCAAATAGTAGAATTATTTAAATTCACTCGAATGTGATAAAATTCTGAATTTTTTATACATGATTGATATACAAATTTCGCACGTTTTCCTATTTTTTCAGAATTTTTGGAGTTACAAAAGTTGCGTTTGTTCAGATCATTATAGATTGTTCTGTTTTTGATAGATTTTGTTTTTGTTGTATAGTTTACTTGTTTTAATGAATCTATGGATTGTATCTGGGGGTATAAGTCACGGAGAAGTTAGAATACAGTAGGTATTATGAAATAAGAAAATATGAATGGGTTGACAACAGTACCTGAATTTTATGATTTGCTTGTGATACTAACGGATCTCACGAGGTTTCTGTTGAGTTTTGTGTGCTGAAGTTTTCAAATTTTAGGTGAGATCACGATGGATGAAGGAATAAGGAGTGGCAAGACCCTAAGCTTGGGGATGACCAAGGCACCCCAAGTCAATATTCAAGGATAACCAAGCATCTAAGCTTGGGATGCCCCGGAAGGCATCCCCTCTTTCTTCTACCAACCATCGGTATATTACTTGGAGCTATATTTTTATTCATCACATGATATGAGTTTTGCTTGGAGCGTCGTGTATTATATGAGTCTTTGCTTTGTTTGCTTTTTAGTTTGCCACAATCATCTTTGCTGCACACACCTTTTATGAGGGACACACATTTATTCGTGATTTGTTAGAATACTCTATGTGCTTCACTTATATCTTTTGAGCTAGGCAATTGCTCTAGTGCTTCACTTATATCATGTAGAGCATGACGGTGGTTATATTTGAAAGAAATAGTTGCACTCTCATGCTTCACTTATATCATTTTGAGAGTCTAATAAATAGTAATGGCAATATGCACGGGTTATGAAATTGGTCCTAATATGATAGGTATTAAAGAGGGATATAATAAAAACTTTCATGTAGATCACTGAATATCATAAGTTGGATTCCTTTGCATTAGTTTTGAGATATAGAGATGGTGATATGTGGGTTGTAATAGTGAGTAATTGTGGTTTTGTAAGAATATTGGTGTTAAGGTTTGTGATTCCCGAAGCATGCGCATATAGTCTCCTGTTATGCTAAGAAGTTGGAGCACGATTTATTATTGAGTGTCTTCCTTTGCGTGAAGGTCGGGGGCGCGCGATGGTTAACTCCTACCAAACTCCCCATAGGGGCATGCGTAGTAGTGATGACCCACAAGTATAGGGGATCAATCATAGTCCTTTCGATAAGTAAGAGTGTCGAACCCAACAAGGAGCAGAAGGAAATGACAAGTGGTTTTCAGCAAGGTAATTTCTGCAAGCACTGAAATAGTCGGTAACAGGTAGTTTAATAGCAAGATAATTTGTAACGAGCAAGTAACGGTAACGGTAAATAATATGCAGCAAGGTAGCCCAATCCTTTTGTGATAAAGGACAGGCCAAGACGGTCTCTTATGATAAGCAAAGCGTTCTTGAGGGTGCACGGGAATTTCATCATATCACTTTCATCATGTTGGTTTGGTTCGTGTTTGCTACTTTGATAATTTGATATGTGGGTGGACCGATGCTTATGTACTGTTCTTACTTGAACAAACCTCCTACTTATGATTAACCCCCTCGTAAGCATCCGCAGCTATGAGAAAAGTATTAAGATAAAATCTAACCATAGCATTAAACTTTTGGATCCAAACCGGTCCCTTACGAAGTAGTGCATAAACTAGGGTTTAAGCTTCTGTCACTCTAGCAACCCATCATCTAATAACTACTCCACAATGCATTCCCTTAGGCCCAAATATGGTGAAGTGCCATGTAGCCGACGTTCACATGACACCACTAAGGGAATCACAACATACATATCATCAAAATATCCAACACATATCAAGTTCACATGATTACTTGCAACATGACTTCTCTCGTGACCTCAAGAACAAAAGTAACTACTCATAAATGATAATCATGCTCAAGATTAGAGGGGTATTAAATAGCATAATGGATCTGAACATATAATCTTCCACGAAATAAACCATATAGTAATCAACTACAAGATGTAATCAACACTACTAGTCACCCACAAGTACCAATCTAAGGTTCCGGTACAAAGATTGAACACAAGAGATGAACTAGGGTTTGAGAGGAGATGGTGTTGTTGAAGATGTTGATGTATATGGCCCTCCCAAAGATGGGAGAGTTGTTGGTGATGACGATGGCGATGATTTCCCCCTCCGGGAGGGAAGTTCCCCCGGCGGAATCGCTCCGCCGGAGGGCAAAAGTGCTCCTGCCCAAGTTCTGCCTCGAGACGGTGGCGCTTCATCCCGAAAGTCCCCCTCTGATTGTTTCTAGGTCAAAATGACCTATATACCAGAAGATGGGCACCGAAGGTGGGCCGAGGAGGGCACAACCCACCAGGGCGCGCCCAGGTGGGTTGTGCACACCTGGTGGGCCTTCTCCGGTAGTTATTTGCTCCAGTATTTTTTATATATTGCAAAATAATTCTCCGTAAATTTTCAGCTCATTTGGAGATGTGCAGTGTCGGTGCAACAAACCTTTGCGTGTGTTGCCCGGACCGTACACATGCACGGCAGCAAGGAAGCAAGCTTCACCAAGACCAATCCAGAGAGAAATAGCTCTTTGAGAAATCAAAGGGCGGATCAAGAAGACCAAGACAAGCCAAAGAAACAAGATATCACTAAGGGAAAAACCTCCCTTGCCAGGCAGGCGAGCCTGGTCAGGTCGAGGCCACCCCAAGGGCAAGTCCCAAGACCTCCCCGAAAAGGGTTGCCGGGGCGCTGGCGGCCTGCTATCCCGCCAAGGCTCCATCGCTCCACCTCACAGTGATGCAACTCGCTTATAGATGCGGTGTCGAGCCCCCAAGTGATTAAGTGGCAGTCATTCAGCACGTGGCAGCCATTTCTGAGGAAGATCACCCCTAAATGACACCCGTCCAGGGGCGTGTCACGCAGACAGGCGAGAAGGTGGTTGAATGGCACGGCAAGGCTTGCCGGGCCGCATCCACAACGTGACACTAAGCGGTGCATTTAATGCACCTTGTCCTGTCTGCAGAGTTAGGAGTGATAGCACTGTGGCTATCTAATCACTGGATAATGACTGTTTTGCCACTTTGGTAACCCCTTTACCTATAAAAGGAGGGCCGAGGCAAACTTAGAAAGGATTCGGACCCTTGTACACTCATACGCGCATAACTGCTCTCCCCGAGGCAACCTTGCCGGGCTTGAGCGCTGTGCGTTCATCACGGTCTTCCACCCAATCCACCAAAGCAGGAGTAGGGGTTTACGCCTCGCGGCGGCCCGAACCTGGGTAAAAACCACCCGCATCACCATTGCCGTGCTGTTCTACAGTCTCCGCTCTTTGTGCAACGTGCCCTTCCCCCTTGCCGAACCACAAAGGGGCCGATGGCCCCATAGGTGATTGTGTCGAACCACGACATCTTTGGCGCGCCAGGTAGGGGGGAGCGCTTGTGCGAACCCGAGGACGTAAACAGCGCATCGATCTTCATCACCATCTTCTTCAATGACGGTGTCATCATCCATGGCACCTAAGAAAAAGTCCGGCGCAGCAGCCCGTCCTTCCACCTCGAAGGGCCCCTCGCATGCAGCCAATGATCCTATGGGGGCTGCAGTGGCGTAGGGGGACGCAGACGCCATAGGGAACGTGACTGGCGCAGGCGGCGCCATCATCGTTCCCCCCGCGACTGAGGTGGGAGCAGGAGGTGCCAGAGGAGGAGAGCATCAACAACATCCTAGCGGCCACGCTCCACAAGATGCGAGAGGGGAGAACATCCAATCTCCGCCTCTCCACCTCACTGGAGAATGCAGCCGTAGCGATGGCGCCCGCTCCAGCGTGAATCGCGCCTCCTAGCTGCCCCTGCTGTGGGTGCAGCTACGAGGCACACGCCTTCCCCAGGGTGAGGCAATCAAGACGAAGCACCGAATGGGTTCGTCAACCCCCAAGCGCGTCCTTCTCGTCGTCATGCCGCCCTCGCTACTGGCTCGCGACGATGAGAGCGCGACGCCGCCACTACCGGTACCGTCAGGAGTCGGGCGACATCGCAATCTGCGTCGTTGTCCATGCCAAGTACTGCTTCGGAAGCCATGACGTGAGCCCAGCTCCTGTTGAGATTCCCACCAGTGGCTGACCAAATGGGTGAATGGAGATCCACCATTCAAAGTTTGAGTGGTTTCGCTGAGGCAGGGGGATCACAACGAGCGGGCTCGCCACGGCATCCGCAGGCAGCGACAATGGCCCGAGCCGCTGGACATGTTGAAGGGGCCAACCTTACGGTGCAGTCCCCCCACGACAGCCAGCGCAGGGGCCGCCGCCAGAGCCGCACAACCAAGAACACGATGAGGTGTCGATGGCCTCATCTGATCCTCAAGTCCATCGAGATCAGCGGCAGGTCCTGGAGAACTTGCGGAGGGAAGATGCGCGCGTCACCATAGAACGGTGCCGCGAAACCCATCGCCAGTCTGACAGGTGCAATGGCCCCGACGTCGACGAGCCTACGCCCGGTGGAGACGGATACCTGCCTTTCAAGGTTGGGTGTCCTGCCTTCACTTGCGAGCTGCGGCAAGTCCGTTGGCCATCTGCCCGTATGTTCAAGCCAAAGATACCAGAAAAATATGATGGAAGACTGAACCCGGTAGAGTTCTTGAGCATCTACACCATCGCTGTTCAAGCCGCTGGAGGAAGGGATGAAAAGGTATTTGCCAACTACTTCCCTTTGGCACTCAAGCCAAATGTGAGGTCGTGGTTGATGCACTTGCCGGAGAACTCCATCTCGACTTGGGCTGACCTGTGCCACGAGTTTGTTGGTGCCTTCATGGGCGGCCATCAAGAACCAAGTCAGCCCAGCGATTTGCAGCTCCTTCCATAAAAGGAAGGGGAGAGTTTGCGGAAGTACATGCAGCGGTTTAGCCGGGTGCACAGGAACATTCCAGATATCCACCCGGCAGCTGTGATTTCCTTGTTCCAGTCCAATGTACGCAACCGCAGGATACGTTCCAAGATGAACGTCTGATTGCCCAAGACTGTGAACGAGCTTTACACCTTGGTGGATAAGTGTGCCTGTACGGAGGAGGGGAGACGTCTCCCCGGAGAAGAGGATGGCCTCGATGTCGACTCAGAAGATGACGACGATGCCGCCAACCAGAAGAAGAAGAAGAAGAAACGAAACAAGAAGCGCAAGGAGAAAGCAGTGCTGGCGGTCGAGGGGTTAGGCACCCCTAGTACCGGTAAGAAGGCCAAGACCGAAGCCCCCGGCAAGGTGGTTGCCGCGTGCGCCAACTGCCGGGAGGCTGCGGCGGCCGAGAAGGCTGGGAAGGCTGACGGGCCATACTGCAAGATCCATCGAACCAAAGGCCATGATTTCCAAGAGTGTCATCAAGTGGAGCAGCTCGTCAAGAAGCAGAAAGCTGAGTATGAGAAGCGTGACAAGGAGAGAGACCAAGATGGCATTGGCGGGAAGGGCCGAGGCGGCCGATGAGGCTGCCCCGACAAGGTCCATCAACATCAAGGGAAACCTGCTAAAGGCCATGAAAAGAAGGAATGTGGTGACGAAAGCGATGAAGGGGATGAAGAGGAAACCAACGAGCAAGAGTTTTAGAAAGCCATTGATGCCCTGTGCATTGACGGGGGCGCATCCTTGCACTCCTCTCACCGCCAACTAAAATAATGGGCGCGTGAGGTCAATGATGTGGAGCCAGCGGCGGACTCCCGGAAACCACTCAAATGGTCTCGCACGCCCATCATCTTTGACGAAGAGGATCACCCTGACTGCACCACTGCGGTAGGGTGCTTGCCGTTGTTGGTTTCACCAACAATCCGCAACCTCAAGGTCACAAAGATGTTGGTTGACGGCGGGGCCGGGTTGAATCTGATTTCCCCCAAGGTGCTCAACAAGCTACAGATAACAGATGAAGAGCTCAAGGTTACTGGCACGTTCCAAGGGATCAACCCCGGCAGGAGCCGTCCAAAGGGGAAGATCACGCTGCCGGTGACATTTGGAGGAGAGTTGAACTATCGGATTGAGAAGATTGTGTTCGATGTGGTCGAGCTTCCGTTGCCATACAATGGGATACTTGGACGACCTGCCCTAGCAAAATTTATGGCGGCATCCCACTATGCCTACGACACCCTGAAGACGCCAGGACCAATGGGCATTATTTCTATCCCATCAAACAAGAAGGACACAATTATATGCGTGGACAAGATGTACCAGGATGCGGTCGCTGCCGAGGCCGCGGAAGTTGCAATCCCCTCCAAGGAAAACAAACAAGGGAGAAAAGCTAGCAAGAATACCAGCAAGGAATCCGGGAAGCGCGCCTCTCCGGAGTATGCTGCACCTGTCGATGACTTGCCAGAGAGTTCCACCAGCAAGAGATCCAAGGTTGCTGCACCCACTATGAAGAAGGTCTCGGCAGGGCTGGTTGGCGCTGATGATACATTTACTATCAGCTCCACCCTCGATGACAAATAGGAAAGCGCGCTCGTTGCCTTCCTACGGGCGAATGTCGATGTGTTTGCCTGGCAACCATCTGACATCCCCAGTGTTCCCAGGGAGGTAATCGAGCACCACCTTGCTGTCTGCCCTCATGCCCGGCCCGTCAAGCAGAAGGTTCGGAAGCAAGCCTTGGAGCGGCATCAGTTCATTGCCGAGGAGATCAAAAAACTGGAGGCAGCTGGTTTGGTCAGAGGAGTATTGCACCCAACATGGTTGGCAAATCCAGTGTTGGTGCGCAAGGCGAATGGGAAATGGAGGCTTTGTATAGATTTCACAGATTTGAATAAAGCATGCCCGAAGGACCCATTCCCCTTGCTGCGCATCGACTAGATCATGGATTCCACCTCCGGGTGTGATCTGCTTTCTTTCTTGGATGCCTACTCCGGGTACCACCAGATATTCATGTCCAAGGAGGACGAGGAGAAGATAGCGTTCATAACCCCCTGTGGCACGTACTGCTTCATACGGATGCCCTTCGGGTTAAAGAGCGCTGGATCCACCTTTGCAAGAGCAGTGCAGATAGGGTTTGAGTCTCAGCTACATAGGAATATTGAAGCTTACATGGATGACATAGTGGTCAAGACCAAGGACAGATCAATGCTCATTCAGGACTTGGAAGAGACCTTTGCAAACCTGCGCAAGATCAACTTGAAGCTAAATCAGAGAAGTGCATGTTTGGCGTTCCCTCCGGCAAGCTACTTGGCTACTTTGTGTCTCACCGGGGGATAGAGGCCAACCCCGACAAGATCAGAGCAATCAAGCAGATTCAAGCACCCAAGACAGTCAAGGACGTGAGGCATTTAACTGGATGTGTTGCCGCACTGAGTAGGTTCATTTCCAAGTCCGCCGAGCACGCCCTACCGTTCTTCAAAATTTTGAAGAAGGCAGGGCCTGTAAAGTGGACCCCGGAGGCAGAAGCAGCGCTGCAGGACTTAAAAACCTACCTTTCCTCCGTTCCCACCCTGGTCGCTCCTAAACCACAAGAGCCATTGCTGCTGTATCTGGCAGCAACCAATCAAGTGGTTAGTGCAGCACTGGTGGCACAACGGGAAGTGGAAGAAGGAGCAGCTGCGGCTACTGTCCTCCCCGGAGAAGGAAGTGAACCAGTCCCGGCAAGGCTGAGTGCAGATCAAGAGAAGGAAGAGCAGAGAAGCGAAGGCAACCCCAAGACTGCGGCAAGGAAGAAAGGTGGTGCAGTGGCCAGTTTACTTTGTCAGCTCCCTGTTGCAGGGGGCTAGGTCAAGGTACTCTGGAGTGCAAAAGTTGATCTTTGGCCTCGGCATGGCCTCAAGGAAACTGCGCCACTACTTCCAAGCCCACGAGATCACAGTTGTCACCCGATTCCCTTTGCAACGCATACTGAGGAATCCAGAGGCCACTGGTAGAATAGTGGAATGGGCTTTGGAGTTATCAAGCTTTGGTTTGAAGTTTGAGAGCACATCAACCATTCAGAGCAGAGCACTGGCAGAGTTTATTGCGGAGTGGACGCCTACCCCAGACGAAGAGGCACTGGAAACGGTTATCCCCGGCAAGGAAGCACCCCAAGAATGGATCATGTACTTTGATGGTGCCTTCTCACTACAAGGTGCAGGAGCTGGCGTGCTCCTCATCGCACCCACTGGAGAGCACCTCAAGTATGTGATCCAGATGCATTTCAGCCGGGAGAAGGCAACTAACAACACTGCAGAGTATGAAGGACTCCTTGCCGGGCTCAGAATCGCGACAGAGTTGGGAATTAAGAAGTTGATCATACGAGGAGACTCACAGCTCGTGGTAAGGCAAGTGAACAAGGATTATCAGAGTCCGTTGATGGAGGCATCCATGGTGGAAGTGAGAAAGCTGGAGGAGCGCTTTGACGGATTGCAAACAGAGCACGTACCCCGTGCGGAAAACAGCATTGCTGATCATCTGTCAAAGTGCGCTGCGCAAAAGCTTCCTGTGGAACCAGGGTCTTTTGTTCTTCACCTGACTCAACCCTCCGTATCCCCGGCAACAATGGCCAGAAAGAGGAGGAAACTGGACTCCGGCAAGCCTCTCTCGGCAAAGCTTCCTGAAGCCCCCGGCAGAGAGGTTGGCGGGAACAACTCCACTTCGCTTGGTGAGCAGCACCCTCCCGCCGAACTACCAGTCCTTGCGGTTGAGGCATGCGCTCCCATGAACGAGGAGGTGCCGCTGATCCTTGTTGTTAAGCCTCAGGCTCCAACTTGGGTGCGACACATAGTCTGTTACCTCCAAAGAGGAGAACTTCCTGAAGAGCAAGAAGAAGCTAAAAGAGTAGCCCGGAGGGCCAGTATGTATCAGTTCGTCGATGACGCACTATACAGAAGGAGGCCCAACAGTGTGAAATTGAAGTGCATTTACCGGGAAGAGGGGAAGGAACTGTTGGCAGAGATACACGGAGGCATGTGTGGCTCTCATATTGGATCAAGGGCCTTGGTTGGAAAAGCTTTCCGGCAAGGTTTCTACTGGCCCACAGCCCTCCAAGATGCAATCGAGCTAGTCACCAGATGTGAAGCCTGCCAGTTCCACTCCAAGAATATCCATTAACCTGCTCAAGCTCTCCAGACGATCCCTTTGTCATGGCCCTTTTCGGTCTAGGGGCTCGACATCTTGGGCCCCTTCCCCCGTGCTACTATGTGCTTTGAGTTCTTGTACGTCGCCATCGACAAGTTCTCAAAGTGGCCGGAGGTGGAGCCCGTGAGGAAGGTGACCGCACAGTCAGCTATCAAGTTTCTGAAAGGGCTGGTGTGCCGCTTCAGAGTACCCACCAGAGTCATCACTGACAACAGCACACAGTTCACGAGCCGCGCCTTCATGCAATACGTTCAAGCCCTCGGAAGCAAGGTTTCATTCGCCTCTGTTGCTCATCCCAGAAGCAATGGACAAGCTGAGAGGGCAAACGCTGAAGTGCTGCGAGGACTCAAGACAAGAACATTTGATAGGCTGCAGAAGTGTGGCAGGCACTGGAACAACAACCTACCGGTGGTTCTTTGGTCCCTTCGTACGACACCAAATCGAGCTACCGGCCAGACTCCCTTCTCCTAGTCTATGGGGCAGAAGCAGTGATCCCCACGGAACTCATATACAGGCCACCTCGAGTATTTGCCTATGATGAAGTAGAGCAAGAGCAGCACCGGCATGACGATGCTGTGCTCCTTGAGGAGAACCATCTCCGGGCTGCTACGCGTGCTGCACGCTATCAGCAAGCCCTGCGTCGCTATCACAGCTGCAGGGTTCATGCCCGGAGCCTTGAGGAAGGCGACCTTGTCCTTAGGTGCGTTCAGTCCGCTAAGGGTACAAACAAGTTGACGCCGAAGTGGGAAGGCCCTTACCGGGTAGTACAAGTCTCCAGACCCGGCGTAGTCCGTCTGGAGACCGGAGATGGCATTCAATTGCAAAACTCATGGAATATTGAGCATCTCCGTAAGTTCTACTCGTAAGGCGTGGCTGTCGGACCCTGCACGGCAGCCACCCTTTTGTACAAGCCTTGCCGATGCTGCATGTAACCCTTTGTACAAAGCCAGGCGCAGACCCTGAGCAGCAGATAAATAAACGAAGTGCTGGGGGCCCCAAAAACTTGCATGCATGCATAGCATAACATGAGCATGGCATGATCATGTAGATAAGGTCATATGTAGCTTTGTTTTCATCTGCACTAAACTACAGGGCTCTTGCCACGGACTCGGTCCCGAAGAGAAGAAACGGAAACAAGCCTACATACCGGCCCCCGACAAGCCAAACAGATAAGTTTCTTCTTATCCATACATGTTTTGTAAGAAGCAAACTTGTGCATATAAAAACCTCGTCGCCTTTGAAGCATAGGTGCTACCATCCTTTGACCCGAACATTGCTTCGGTCAAGGTGGTTGTAGTGGCCTTTGATAGAGAAGGTTCGATAGGGGGCTGGTCCCTTTTCATAGTTTCGAGCCCGGCAGGCCAAGCCCCGCGGCAACAAACGAAAGGCACCGGTAGGATAGCTTGCCGGAGAAAACTTGTTTACTCGTACGTATAGAGGCATTCCACCTCTGCATGGACGTAATACATGCACAAGTACCCGGCAAAGCTTGTCTTTTTCATTAATATGTGGATAAACAAGTACAGATCTTACAGAGCACAAACATGGATAAAGAAGATTACATATTTAAGACTAAAATTTGGCAAATGCCTACATGTTTTAGACTGAAAAAAAATAAGTGCCCCGTAATCCCTTTCTTGTCCCTCTCCTCCTAGGAACTACAGGGAAAGGCGAAGAGGGCAAGAGGAGTGCCTGGGCAGAAGCCCAGCCTGACCTTGTCAGAGCCCGTAAGACGGAGCCTGACAGGATTGAGAGGGCGCGAGCGAAGGTGATGGATGGGGGGAGCGACTAGGCGACGCCCTGGTCACCGCCACCAGGGCCAGTAGGACGCGACAGGGCGAACGAAGCCGGAGCCACGAGAAAGCCTACCGGGGTCCAGCTGGAAGACTGCTGGAGGAGGCGAGGGTACCGCCCGCACCCAACCCCGCGGCAAATCGCCTTACCGGGGAGGAGATGTAGGCGCAGATGGCGGTGCCACCGGGTGACGGTGATGGTGCGGCTGGTGTTCAGCCGGAGTCGGAGCCGTCGTCCTCCCCACCGGCTCCATCACCATCGCCGTCACTGTCCTCCTCGTTGCTATCGCTCGAGGAGGAGCTTTCGTTGTTAGTCGAGCTCTCCGCGCAACACCCTAAGCGAGCACCCGAGCATCCAAAGACTTTGACGGAGAGCAGGGTGGCGTACATTAACTTGAAATGGAGGACGTGCCCGGCTGCCAAGCTATGGGCGTGAGCAAAATTCTTCTAGCCACGCCAGAGAAGCATGACATGAGGAGCGGGGAACTCCATGTCCGCTCGCATGCTGCCGTTACAGCAGCCCCTCATGTGCAGCCTCAACCCCGGCGGCTGCTCAATCTCCATCACCCTTGCAAATGAAGTAGGAAGCCGAAGATGGCTGCGCGGGGGCCCTCACAACTTGACGATGAACTCCAGCGACTAGTTCCCGATGTGGCCTTCATTGGGGTCCTGAGCAGCCGGGGGAGGTGCGATCAGAGCACCGCCTCGTCCTCCTCGACGTCGAGCGCCGCGGCGACCACGTCCTCGTCCTCTCCCGCCTCCCCTTACAACGGGTTCTGCTCCCGCGTCCCCAACAGGAGGAGGGAGGCGCTGTCGAGCAGAAGCCCTCGTCACTGCTACTGGAGTGCCACTACGACCTCTCCCCCTCACCATGATGGAAAAGCAATGCCAGAAGGAAGGAGGAAGAGATAGGTGTGAGCCAGCACCTTGACCATGTTCCCTTTTTATAGGCGAACGGCGCCAGGGGTTGGCTCCCCACCAAGGGGCCAACCGCCCTGCTCTACTAATCCGACTCCTCTGCACCACCAATGGTTCGTGGAATCAAGGCCGACCCAGTGCGCCAATCCGTGGCGCCTGGCTTTCTGCGATGGCACACATTTCCGCGCTCCCCGAGCCCACCACCAAACCTGCGCAATGCATGCAGCATACGTGGCGAAAACGCCAGAAGAGGAGAAGCTAGTGGGATGGCAGTTACCACTCCGTGAACATGGGACATGGGTAGCCACAGATCATGGCTTAAAACTCCCCCATAACATCTTGCACGACACGCAAAGACCGGAAACTGACTCAAGCACAGATTAACGAAGAAGCAAGGAAAATATCAAGGAAGAGAAGAATATCAGCACAAGACCCCTGCCTGTGTACCTGACAGGGCCTACTCCAACGGTGCTTAGTAGCACATTTGGACCAGGCCCGGGGGCTCCTGTCGGTGCAACAAACCTTTGCGTGTGTTGCCCGGACCATACACCGGCACGACAGCAAGGAAGCAAGCTTCACCAAGACCAAGCCAGAGAGAAATAGCTCTTTGAGGAATCAAAGGGCAGATCAAGAAGACCAAGACAAGCCAAAGAAACAAGATATCACTAAGGGAAAAACCTCCCTTGCCAGGCAGGCGAGCATGGTCAGGTCGAGGCCACCCCAAGGGCAAGTCCCAAGACCTCCCCGTCAAGGGTTGTCGGGGCGCTGGCGGCCTGCTATCCCGCCAAGGCTCCACCTCTCCACCTCACAGTGACGCAAGTCGCTTATCGGTACGGTATCGAGCCCCCAAGTGATTAAGTGGCAGTCATTCAGCATGTGGCAGCCATTTCTGAGGAAGATCACCCCTAAATGACACCCGTCTAGGGGCGTGTCACGTAGACAGGCGAGAAGGTGGTTGAATGGCATGGCAAGGCTTGCGGGGCCGCATCCATGATGTGACACTAAGCGGTGCATTTAATGCTCCTTGTCCTGTCTATAGAGTTCGGTATGATAGCACCGTGGCTATCTAATCACTGGATAATGACTATTTTGCCATTGTGGTAACCCCTTTACCTATAAAAGGAGGGCCGAGGCAACCTTAGAAAGGATTCGGACCCTTGTACACTCATACGCGCGTAGCTGCTCTCCCTGAGGCAACCTTACCGGGCTTGAGCGCTGCGCGTTCGTCACGGTCTTCCACCCAATCCACAAAAGCAGGAGTAGGGTTTTACGCCTCGCGGCGGCCCGAACCTGGGTAAAAACCACCCGCTTCACCATTGCCGTGCTGTTCTACAGTCTCCGCTCTTTGTGCAACGTGCCCTTCCCCCTTGCCGAACCACAAAGGGGTTGATGGCCCCATAGGTGATCATGTCGAACCACGACATCTTTGGCGCGCCAGGTAGGGGGGAGCGCTTGTGCGAACCCGAGGACGTAAATAGCGCGTCGATCTTCATCACCATCTTCTTCAACGACAGTGTAATCATCCATGGCGCCTAAGAAAAAGTCCGGCGTTGTAGCTCGTCCTTCCACCTCGAAGGCCCCCTCGCATGCAGCCACTGATCCTATGGGGGCTGCGGTGGCATCGGGGGACGCAGACGCCGCAGGGAGCGTGACTGGCGCAGGCGGCGCCGTCATCGTTCCCCCCCCCACGGCTGAGGTGGGAGCAGGAGGCGCCAGAGGAGGAGAGCATCAACAGCACCCTAGCGGCCACACTCCACAAGATGCGGGAGGGGAGAACATCCAATCTCCGCCTCTCCACCTCGCTGGAGAACGCAGCCGCTGTGATGGCGCCCGCTCTGGCGCGAATCGCGACCTCCTAGCTGCCCCTGCTACGGGTGCAGTTACAAGGCACATGCCTTCCCTAGGGCGAGGCAATCAAGACGAAGCGTCGAACGGGGTCGTCAACCCCCAAGCATGTCCTTCTCGTTGTCACGCTGCCCTCGCGACTGGCTCACGACGACGAGAGCGCGATGCCGCCACTACCGGTACCGTCAGGAGTCGGGCGATGTCATGATCTGCATCGTCTTCCATGCCAAGTAGTGCTTCGGAAGCCATGGCGCGAGCCCAGCTCCTATTGAGATTCCCGCCAGCGGCCGACCAAATGGATGAATGGAGAGCCACCATTCAAAGTTTGATTGGTTTCGCAGAGGCAGGGGGATCACAACGAGCTGGCTCGCCATGGCATCCGTAGGCAGCGACAACGGCCTGAGCCGCTGGCCGTGCTGAAGGGGCCAACCTTATGGTGTAGTCCTCCCCCAAGACAGCCAGCACAGGGGCCGCCGCCAGAGTTGCACAACCAAGAACACGACAAGGTGTCGATGGCCTCATCTGATCCTCGAGTCCGTCGAGATCAGCGGCAGGTCCTGGAGGACAGGCGGAGGGAAGACGCGCGTGTCACCATAGAACGGCGCCGCGAAACCCACCGCCAGTCTGACAGGTGCAATGGCCCCGACGTCGATGAGCCTGTGCACGGTGGAGACGGATACCTGCCTTTCGAGGTTGGGTGTCCTGCCTTCACTCGCGAGCTGCGGCAAGTCCATTGGCCATCTGCTCGTACGTTCAAGCCAGAGATACCAGAAAAATATGATGGAAGACTGAACCCGGCAGAGTTCTTGAGCATCTACACCATCGCTGTTCAAGCCGCTGGAGGAAGGTATGAAAAGGTATTCGCCAACTACTTCCCTTTGGCACTCAAGCCAAATGTGAGGTCGTGGTTGATGCACTTGCCGGAGAACTCCATCTTGACTTGGGCTGACCTGTGCCACGAGTTTGTTGGTGCCTTCATGGGCGGCCATCAAGAACTAGGGTGGCCCAGCGATTTGCAGCTCCTTCCATAAAAGGAAAGGGAGAGTTTGCGGAAGTACATGCAGTGGTTCAGCCGGGTGCACAGGAACATTCCAGATATCCACCCGGCAGCTATGATTGCCGCGTTCCAGTCCAATGTACGCAACCGCAGGATACGTTCCAAGATGAACGTCCGATTGCCCAAGACTATGAACGAGCTTTACACCTTGACGGATAAGTGTGCCCGTACGGAGGAGGGGAGACGTCTCCCCGGAGAAGAGGATGGCGTCGACGTCGACTCAGAAGATGATGACGATGCCGCCAATCAGAAGAAGAAGAAAAAGAAACATAAGAAGAAGCACAAGGAGAAAGCAGTGCTGGCGGTCGAGGGGTCAGGCACCCCTAGTACCGGCAAGAAGGCTAAGACCGAAGCCCCCGGCAAGTAGGTTGCCGTGTGCGCCGACTGCCGGGAGGCTGCCTCGGCCGAGAAGGCTGGGAAGGCTGACGGGCCGTACTACAAGATCCATCGAACCAAAGGCCATGATCTCCAAGGGTGTCGTCAAGTGGAGCAGCTCGTCAAGAAGCAAAAAGCTGGGTACGAGAAGCGTGACAAGGAGAGAGACCAAGATGGCGTTGGCGTGAAGGGTCAAGGCGGTCGAGGAGGCCGCCCCGGCAAGGTCCATCAACATCAAGGGAAACCTGCTAAAGGCCATATAAAGAAGGATGTGGTGACGAAAGCGATGAACGGGATGAAGAGGAAACCAGCGAGCAAGAGTTTCAGAAAGCCACTGACGCCCTGTGCATTGACGGGGGCGCATCCTTGCACTCCTCTCACCGCCAACTGAAACAATGGGCGCGTGAGGTCAATGTTGTGGAGCCAGCGGCGAACTCCCGAAAACCACTCAAATGGTCTTGCACGCCCATCATCTTTGACGAAGAGGATCACCCTGACCGCACCACTGCGGTAGGGTGCTTGCCGTTGTTGGTTTCACCAACAATCTGCAACCTCAAGGTCACAAAGATGTTGGTTGACGGTGGGGCCGGGTTGAATCTGATTTCCCCCAAGGTGCTCAACAAGCTACAGATAACAGATGAAGAGCTCAAGGTTACTGGCACATTCCAAGGGATCAACCCCGGCATGAGCCATCCAAAGGGGAAGATCACGCTGCCGGTGACATTTGGAGGAGAGTTGAACTATCGAACCGAGAAGATTGTGTTCGATGTGGTTGAGCTTCCGTTGCCATACAATGGGATACTTGGACAACCTGCCATGGCAAAATTTATGGCGGCATCCCACTATGCCTACAACACCCTGAAGTTGCTAGGACCGATGGGCATTATTTTTATCCCATCAGACAAGAAGGACGCAATTATATGCGTGGACAAGATGTACCGGGATGCGGTCGCTGCCAAGGCCGCGGAAGCTGCAATCCCCTCCAAGGAAAACAAACAAGGGAGAAAAGCTAGCAAGAATACCAGCAAGGAATCCGGGAAGCGCGCCTCTCCGGAGTATGCTGCACCCGTCGATGACTTGCCGGAGAGTTCCACTAGCAAGAGATCCAAGGTTGCTGCACCCACTATGAAGAAGGTCCCGGCAGGGCTGGTTGGTGCTGATGGTACATTTACTATCAGCTCCACCCTCGATGACAAATAGGAAAGCGCGCTTGTTGCCTTCCTGCGGGTGAATGTCGATGTGTTTGTTTGGCAACCATCTGACATCCCCAGTGTTCCCGGGAAGGTAATCAAGCACCACCTTGCTGTCTGCCCTCATGCCCGGCCCGTCAAGCAGAAGGTCCGGAAGCAAGCCTTGGAGCGGCATCAGTTCATTGCCGAGGAGATCAAGAAACTTGAGGCAGCTGGTTTGGTCAGAGGAGTATTGCACCCAACATGGTTGGCAAATCCAGTGGTGGTGCGCAAGGCGAATGGGAAATGGAGCCTTTGCATAGATTTAACAGATTTGAATAAAGCATGCCCGAAGGACCCATTCCCCTTGCTGCTCATCGACCAGATCGTGGATTCCACCTCCGGGTGTGATCTGCTTTCTTTCTTGGATGCCTACTCCGGGTACCACCAGATATTCATGTCCAAGGAGGACGAGGAGAAGATAGCGTTCATAACCCCCTGTGGCATGTACTGCTTCATACGGATGCCCTTTGGGTTAAAGAGCGCTAGATCCACTTTTGCAAGAGCAGTGCAGATAGGGTTTGAGTCTTAGCTACACATGAATATTGAAGCTTACATGGATGACACAGTGGTCAAGACCAAGGACAGATCAACGTTCATTCAGGACTTGGAAGAGACCTTTGCAAACCTGCGCAAGATCAACTTGAAGCTAAATCCAAAGAAGTGCGTGTTTGGTGTTCCCTCCGGCAAGCTACTTGGCTTCTTTGTGTCTCACCGGGGGATAGAGGCCAACCCCGACAAGATCAGAGCGATCGAGCAGATTCAAGCACCCTAGACAGTTAAGGACGTGAGGCGTTTAACTAGATGTGTTGCCGCGTTGAGAAGGTTCATTTCCAAGTCCGCCGAGCACGCCCTACCGTTCTTCAAAATTTTGAAGAAGGCAGGGCCCGTAAAGTGGACCCCAGAGGCAGAAGTAGCACTACAGGACTTAAAAACCTACCTTTCCTCCATTCCCACCCTGGTCGCTCCTAAACCACAAGAGCCGTTGCTGCTGTATCTGGCAGCAACCAATCAAGTGGTTAGTGTAGCACTGGTGGCACAACGGGAAGTGGAAGAAGGAGCAGCTGTGGCTACTGTCCTCCCCGGAGAAGGAAGTGAACTAGTCCCGGCAAGGCTGAGCGTAGATCAAGAGAAGGAAGAGCAGAGAAGCGAAGGCAACCCCAAGACTATGGCAAGGAAGAAGGTGGTGCAGCGGCCAGTTTACTTGTCAGCTCCCTGTTGCAGGGGGCTAGGTCAAGGTACTCTGGCGTGCAAAAGTTGATCTTTGGCCTCGGCATGGCCTCAAGGAAACTGCGCCACTACTTCCAAGCCCACGAGATCACAGTTGTCACCCGATTCCCTTTGCAATGCATACTGAGGAATCCAGAGGCCACTGGCAGAATAGTGGAATGGGCTTTGAAGTTATCAAGCTTTGGTTTGAAGTTTGAGAGCACATCAACCATTCAGAGCAAAGCACTACCAGAGTTTATTGCGGAGTGGATGCCTACCCCAGACGAAGAGGCACTGGAAACGGTTATCCCCGACAAGGAAGCACCCCAAGAATGGATCATGTACTTTGATGGTGCCTTCTCACTACAAGGTGTAGGAGCCGGCGTGCTCCTCGTCGCACCCACTGGAGAGCACCTCAAGTATGTGATCCAAATGCATTTCCCCCGGGAGAAGGCAACTAACAACACTGTGGAGTATGAAGGACTCCTTGCCGGGCTCAGAATCGCGACAGAGTTGGGAATTAAGAAGTTGATCATACGAGGAGACTCACAACTCGTGGTAAGGCAAGTGAACAAGAATTATCAGAGTCCATTGATTGAGGCATACGTGGAGGAAGTGAGAAAGCTGGAGGAGCGCTTTGACGGATTGCAAACAGAGCACGTACCCCGTGCGGAAAACAGCATTGCTGATCATCTGTCAAAGTGCGCTGCGCAAAAGCTTCCTATGGAACCAGGGACTTTTGTTCTTCACCTGACTCAAACCTCCGTATCCCCGGCAACAATGGCCAGAAATAGGAGGAAACTGGACTCCGGCAAGCCTCTCTCGGTAGAGCTTCCTGAAGCCCCCGGCAGAGAGGTTGGCGGGAACAACTCCACGTCACTTGGCGAGCAGCACCCTCCCGCCGAACTACCAGTCCTTGCGGTTGAGGCATGCGCTCCCACGAATGAGGAGGCACCGCTGATCCTTGTTGTCGAGCCTCAGGCTCCAACTTGGGCGCGACACATAGTCCGCTACCTCCAAACAAGAGAACTTCCCGAAGAGCAAGAAGAAGCTAAAAGAGTAGCCCAGAGGGCCAGTATGTATCAGTTCGTTGATGACGCACTATACAGAAGGAGTCCCAACGGTGTGAAATTGAAGTGCATTTGCCGGGAAGAGGGGAAGGAACTGTTGGTAGAGATACACGGAGGCATGTGCGGCTCTCATATTGGATCAAGGGCCTTGGTTGGAAAAGCTTTCCAGCAAGGTTTCTACTAGCCCACGGCCCTCCAAGATGCAACCGAGCTAGTCACCAGATGTGAAGCCTACCAGTTCCACTCCAAGAATATCCATCAACCTGCTCAAGCTCTCCAGAAGATCCCTTTGTCATGGCCCTTTTTGGTCTAGGGGCTCGACATCTTGGGCCCCTTCTCCCGTGCTACCGGGGGCTTTGAGTTCTTGTACGTAGCCATCGATGACAACTTACTTGAAGGATCTTACTCAATCCATAGGTAGGTATGGTGGACTCTCAAAAATATTTTGGGTTAAGGGTTTTTGGATGCACAAGTAGTATCTCTACTTAGTGCGTAGTTTTTGGCTAGCAAAGATATTGAGCAAGCACCACATGTTGAAGGATCTATGACAATATAACTTCTATGTGAATATGAACAAACATAAATCATTACATTGTCTTCCTTGTCCAACGTCAACAATTTTGACACAAAATATTTAATGGGGGCTCACAATCATAAAAGATGTCCAAGATAGTGTATTTGCATGTGAATATTCTCTTCACATATTAATTCTTTCATGAATTGCATCATTGACCAATGCTATGTTTGTCAATCTCCAATAATTTTTACCACTTATACTTTTCCTTATGTGATGCCATTACTTACCATAAGATTAGCATATGATGTTTTTCATTTATTTTCCTTTCTTTTTATTGGAACAAAAGAGTAAAGAAACAAAACTCAAACTACTCTTTATTATATATCTCGCACATGATTACATAGATAGGTAGATCACAAAGCAAGCACTCGAAAAGAAAGGATCAAACTAAACTTTTATTCAACTAAATGATAGGATAACTAAAGATAGAACTAAGATAAATAAAACCAAAGATAGTGGTGGTGATACGATACCGGGACACCTCCCCCAAGCTTGGCACAAGCCAAGGGGAGTGTCTATACCATGAACTCAAGTCTCCTTTGGTGATGAAGAAGGAGGTGGTGGTGATGAGGTAGTAGCGATCTTATCCTCCGGTTTCCATGGCAGTGGCTCACCATCATAGGAGGAAGAACGAGTCTTGCGAGTCCTGCAACTGGCAGCCAAACTCATACCTTTAAACCTTGCCTCATATTCAAAGACTTGGTTTTGGAGATCATAGATTTGGCTTTGCAGAAAGTTGATTTGCTCGTTGAGGGTGAAGACTATGTCCTTCATGGACCGGTCATCCACCTTGAGATCATGAGAAAAATCCATAATCATGAGGTGATTGGCATTGAGTCCACATTCCACCATCCCCTTGAACTTGAAGACCTCTTGCTCCATAGCTTCGAGCCTAGCCTCCACGGTTCCCGTCCTCTTGGGCCCCTGGACGTCCCGGATGTGGAGCACCCCCTCACGCATCTCAATGGCTTGAGGGTGCTGCATCACCTCCCGCAAGTACGAGTTGATGATGTTCTTGAAGAACTTGTCCTTGGAGGAGCTCGAAGCGGCCATGGCAATCTAGATTTGTCAGAAAACAACAAGAAAGAAGAACAGAAGATTTCTCCACGATACGGTGGTCAATATGTTCGGGGGGTATATAAAGATTTTTTATCTTGGGAAACAAGCAAACGGGAGGAAAACAGAGTCGGGAAGGTTCCTAAGGTGGGCACAACCCACCTGGGCGCGCCAGGGGGCCCAGGCGCGCCCTGGTGTCTTATGCCCTCCTCGGTTGCCTTCCTGGTTATTTCTTATTTTCCTATTTTTTGTAATATTCCAAAACTGACAAAAAATATTTTTGCGGATTTTTCGGAGTCCGTTTACTTACCGTATCACGTACCTCCTCTTTTTTCATGATTCTGGAGTGTTCTGAAAGGTTTCTTTTATGTGTTCCTCCGGTGTCATGGTTTGAATAATATTGCTTTCAACATTAATAGGTGTACCTACGATATAGTGTTTAATTCTTTGCCCATTGACCACCTTCGGATTAGTACCTTCGGCATTATTTATTTTGATAGCTTCGAGCGATAGACCTCTTCGATAATATATGGTCCTTCCCATTTAGAGATAAATTTTCCTGCAAAGAATCTAAAACGAGAGTTGTACAAATGAACATATTCTCCAACTTTGAATTCTCGCTTTTGGATTCTTTTGTCATGCCATCTTTTAACTTTTTCTTTAAATAATTTGGCATTTTCATAGGCTTGGGTTCTCCATTCATCTAGTGAGCTAATGTCAAATAACCTCTTTTCACCGGCAAGTTTGAAATCATAGTTGAGTTCTTTAATTGCCCAATAAGCTTTATGTTCTAACTCTAGAGGCAAATGACAAGCTTTTCCATAAACCATTTTATAAGGAGACATACCCATAGAATTTTTGTATGCTGTTCTGTAGGCCCAAAGTGCATCATCCAATTTCTTAGACCAATTCTTTCGGGACCTATTAACAATTTTCTATAATATTAGTTTTATTTCTCTATTGCTAAGTTCAACTTGACCACTAGAGGATGATAGGGTGATGCAATTCTATGGTTAACATCATATTTAGCAAGCATTTTACGAAAAGCACCATGAATAAAGTGTGAACCACCATCAGTCATTAAATATCTAGGGACCCCAAACCTCGGGAAAATAACTTCTTTAAGCATTTTAATGGAAGTGTTATGATCAGCACTACTGGTTAGAATAGCTTCTACCCACTTAGTAACATAATCAACAACAACCAAAATATGTGTATACCCATTATAGGAAGGAAAAGGTCCCATATAATCAAAACCCCAAACATCAAATGGTTCAACAGCAAGTGAATAATTCATAGGCATTTCTTGATGCTTACCGATATTACCAATTCTTTGACATTCATCACAAGATAAAACAAACTTACAGGCATCCTTGAAGAGAGTGGGCCAATAAAAACTAGATTGCAATACCTTATGAGCAGTTCTATCTCCCGCATGATGCCCTCCATAAGCTTCGGAATGACATTTCCGTAGGATTTGTTCCTGTTCACGCTCAGGTACACAATGTCTAATAATACCATCTACTCCTTCTTTATAAAGATGTGGGTCATCCCAAAAGTAATGTCTTAAATCATAGAAGAATTTTTTTCTTTTGTTGGTATGTGAAACTAGGTGGTATGTATTTAGCAACAATATAATTAGCATAATTAGCATACCAAGGAGTATTATGAGAAATATTTATTGCAGCTAGTTGTTCATCAAGAAAGCTATCATCAATAGGCAGTGGGTCATCAAGGATATTTTCTAACCTAGATAAGTTATCAGCTACAGGGTTCTCAGCTCCTTTTCTACCAGTAATATGTAAATCTAATTCTTGTAGTAAGAGAACCCATCTAATGAGTCTAGGTTTAGCATCTTTCTTTTCCATAAGATATTTAATAGCAGCATGATCGGTGTGAACAATTACTTTGGAATCAACAATGTAAGATCTGAATTTGTCAAAAGCAAACACAACTGCTAAAAATTCTTTTTCAGTAGTAGCATAATTTCTTTGGGCAATGTCTAGAATTTTGCTAGCATAATGAATAACATTTAATTTCTTATCAACTCTTTGTCCTAGAACAACACCAACATCATAATCACTAGCATCACACATAATTTCAAAAGGCAAGTTCCAATCAGGTGGTTGAATAATAGGTGCAGAAGTTAAGGCTTTCTTAAGTGTTTCAAAGGCTTCTACACAGTTATCATAAAAAACAAATGGAACATCCTTTTGTAAAAGATTTGTAAGAGGCCTAGAAATTTTAGAGAAGTCTTTAATAAACCTCCTATAGAAACCAGCATGACCGAGGAAACTACGAATACCTTTAATATCTTTAGGACATGGCATTTTCTCAAATGCATCAAATTTAGCTTGGTCCACCTCAATACCTCGTTTGAAAATTTTATGCCCCAAGACAATACCTTCATTAACCATAAAGTGGCACTTCTCCCAATTCAAGACAAGATTAGTTTGCTCACATCTCTGCAAAACTCGATCAAGGTTGCTTAAGCAATCATCAAAAGAAGTTCCATAAACAGAAAATCATCCATGAAAACCTCAACAATCTTTTCACCAAAATCAGAGAATGTAGCAGTCATACATCTTTGAAAGATAGCAGGTGCATTACATAAACCAAAAGGCATACGTCTATAAGCATAAGTTCCAAATGGGCAAGTAAAGGTGGTTTTCTCTTGATCAGGTTGTGAAACTGGTATTTGAGAAAACCAGAATATCCATCAAGAAAACAAAAGTGTGTGTGCTTGGATAGTATTTCTAACATTTGATCAATAAAAGACAAAGGGTAATGGTCTTTTCTAGTTGCTTTATTTAATTTTCTAAAATCATTTACCATTCTATAACTAGTAACAACTCTTTGTGGAATAAGTTCATTTTTATCATTACGAACAATGGCAATACCTCCCTTCTTAAGGACACAATGAACGGGACTTACCCATCTGCTATCAGCTATGCGATAGATTATACCTGCTTCCAGAAGTTTTAATATTTCAGTTCTTACCACTTCTTTCATCTTGGGATTCAAACATCGTTGATGATCAACAACGGGTTTAGCATCAGGTTCCATATTAATCTTGTGCTGACAGAGAGTGGGACTAATGCCCTTAATTAAGATCATCAAGAGTATATCCAATAGCAGCACAGTGCTTCCTCCGAATTTTCAATAATCTTTCTTCTTCATGTTCTGAAAGGTTAGCACTAATAGTAACAGGATATATCTTTTTCTCATCAAGATAAGCATATTCCAAAGTGTCAGGCAATTGTTTTAATTCAAACACGGGATCACTTTTAGGTGGAGGAGGACCTCCTAGAGTTTTAATAGGCAAATTGTGTTTGAGCAGGGGTCGTTGTTCAAAGAAAATCTTATCTATTTCATTTCTTTTATGGATATGCATATCATTTTCATGGTCTATTAAATATTGTTCTAGTGGATCAGTAGGAGGCACAACAATAGAAGCAAGACCAATTATCTCATCCTTACTAGGTAATTCTTTCTTATGATGTTGTCTATTAAACTTGTAAAAATTAAATTCATGAGACTCATCACCAAACCTAACACTGACGGTTTGTTTATGACAATCTATAGTATCATTGACAGTGTTCAAGAAAGGTCTACCAAAGATAATGGGACAGAAGCCATCTTGTGGGGAACCAAGAACTAGAAAATCAGTAGGGTATTTTATTTTCCCACACAAGACTTCAACATCTCTAACAATCCCAAGTGGTGTGATGGTGTCTCTATTAGCAAGTTTAATAGTGACATCTATGTCTTCTATTTTAGCGGGTGCTATGTCATTCATAATTTCCTGGTATAAGGTAAAAGGAATAGCACTCACGCTAGCACCTAAGTCACATAAACCATGATAACAATGATCTCCTAGTTTAACTGAGACAACAGGCATGCCAACAATAGGTCTATGTTTATCTTTTTCATCGGGTTTAGCAATTCTAGCAGCTTCATCACAGAAGTAAATAACATGCCCATCAATATTTTCTACCAGGAGATCTTTAACCATAGCAACATGATACATCCATTTTGCATCATGTTTTCCTACTGTTATTTATGATGTTTTTATGCATAATAATGCTTTTTGGAGTAATTCTAATGCCTTTTCTCTCATAATATGCAAGGTTCACACAAAGAAGGAGAATTCCGACAGCTGGAAATCTTGACCTGAAAAAGCTACGTCAAGCTACCTATTCTGCACAACTCCAAATGAGCTGAAACTTCACGAGGAATTTTTATGGAATATATAAGAATTATTGGAGCCAATAAGTACCAGAGGGGGCCCACCAGGTGGGCACAACCCAC
The DNA here is from genome assembly GCA_011799875.1 of Thinopyrum elongatum. NCBI lineage: Eukaryota > Viridiplantae > Streptophyta > Magnoliopsida > Poales > Poaceae > Thinopyrum > Thinopyrum elongatum. The sequence continues at coordinate 375,373,277 of CM022303.1, read as the reverse complement.
CTGGGGGCGCCAGGGAGCCCAGGAGTGCCCTGGTGGGTTGTGCCCTCCTCGGCCCACCTCCGGTGCCCCTCTTCTGGTATATAAGTCATTTTGACCTAGAAAAAATAAAGAGAGGACTCTCGGGACGAAGTGCCGTTGTCTCGAGGCGGAACTTGGGCAGGAGCACTTTTGCCCTCCGGCGGAGCGATTCCACCGGGGGAACTTCCCTCCCGGAGGGGGAAATCATCGTCATCATCATCACCAACAACTCTCCCATCTTGGGGAGGGCAATCTCCATCAACATCTTCAATAGCACCATCTCCTCTCAAACCCTAGTTCATCTCTTGTGTTCAATCTTTGTACCGGAACTATAGTTTGGTACTTGTGGGTGACTAGTAGTGTTGATCACATCTTGTAGTTGATTACTATATTGTTTATTTGGTGGGAGATTATATGTTCAGATCCATTATGCTATTTAATACCCCTCTGATCTTGAGCATGATTATCATTAGTGAGTAGTTACTTTTGTTCTTGAGGTCACGGGAGAAATCTTGTTGCAAGTAATCATGTGAACTTGATATGTGTTCGATATTTTGATGATATATATGTTGTGATTCCCTTAGTGGTGTTATGTGAACGTCGACTACATGGCACTTCACCTTATTAGGGCCTAAGGGAATGCATTGTGGAGTAGTTATTAGATGATGGGTTGCGAGAGTGACAGAGGCTTAAACCCTAGTTTATGCGCTATTCCATAAGGGACTGATTTGGATCCAAAAGTTTAATGCTATGGTTAGATTTATTCTTAATACTTTTCTCGTAGTTGCGGATGCTTGCGAGGGGGTTAACCATAAGTAGGAGGTTTGTTCAAGTAAGAACAACACCTAAGCATCGGTCCACCCACATATCAAATTATCAAAGTAGCGAACACAAATCAAACCAACATGATGAAAGTGACTAGATGAAATTCCCGTGTACCCTCAAGAACGCTTTGCTTATCATAAGAGACAGTTTTGGCCTGCCCTTTTCCTCAAAAGGACTGGGCTACCTTGCTGCACTTTTATTACCATTACCGTTATTTGCTCGTTACAAATTATCTTGCTACCAAACTACTCGTTACTTATAATTTCAGTGCTTGCAGACATTACCTTGCTGAAAACCGCTTGTCATTTCCTTCTGCTCCTCGTTGGGTTCGACACTCTTACTTATCGAAAGGACTACGATTGATCCCCTATACTTGTGGGTCATCAAGGCTCTTTTCTTGTGCCGTTGCCGGGGAGTGAAGTCCTCTTGGTAAGTGGAAATCGGTAAGGAAAAATTATTACTACGTGCTGAAATTTATTGTCACTTGCTACTATGGAGAACAATCCTTTGAGGGGTTTGTTCGGGGTATCTTCACCTCGACCGGAACCACAATTAGTTACCCCTCAAAATACTGCACCTACTGAACATATTGGTTATGAAATTACTTTGGGTATGATAGAACAACTGCTAGCTAATCCTTATGCAGGAGATGGAACCGAACATCCTGATATGCACTTGATATATGTGGATGAAATTTGTGGATTATTTAAGCTTGCAGGTTTACCCGGAGATGAAGCTAAGAAGAAGGTTTTCCCTTTATCTTTGAAGGTAAAAGCATTGGCATGGTATAGGCTATGCGATGATATTGGATCTTGGAATTGGAATCGATTGAAATTGGAATTTCACCAAAAAATTTATCCTATGCATCTAGTTCATTATGATCGGAATTACATATATAATTTTTGGCCTCGTGAAGGAGAAAGTATCGCTCTAGCTTGGGGAAGGCTTAAGTCAATGTTATATTCATGCCCCAATCATGAGCTCTCAAGAGAAATTATTATTCAGAATTTTTATGCTTGGCTTTCTCATGATGATCGATCCATGCTTGATACTTCTTGTACTGGTTCCTTTATGAAGAAGGCTATTGATTTCCGATGGGATCTTTTAGAAAGAATTAAACGCAACTCTGAAGATTGGGAACTCGATGAAGGTAAAGAGTCAGGTATTAAGCTCAAGTATGATTGTGTTAAATCTTTTATGAATACCGATGCTTTTCAAAAGTTTAGCACTCAATATGGACTTGACTCTGAGATAGTAGCCTCCTTTTGTGAATCATTTGCTACTCATGTTGACCTCCCTAAGGAGAAGTGGTTTAAATATCACCCACCTATCAAAGAAGAAATTAAAGAACTAGTAATAGCTAAAGATGAAACTATTATTTACAATGTTGATCCAGTTGTGCCTACTGCTTATATTGAAAAACCACCTTTCCCTGTTAGGATAAAGGAACATGCTAAAGTCTCAACTGTGGTCAACAAAAGTTATATTAGAACTTCCAAACCCGCTGAACAAATCAAAGTAGAACCTAGTGTTGCTATGGTTAAAGATCTCTTGGTTGAAAATATAGATGGGCATGTTATTTACTTCTGTGATGAAGCTGCTAGAATTGCCAAACCCGATGAAAAAGATAAACATAGACCCGTTGTTGGCATGCCTGTTGTTTCAGTTAAAATAGGAGATCACTGTTATCATGGTTTATGTGACATAGGTGCTAGCGTGAGTGCCATTCCTTTTACCTTATATCAAGAAATTATGAATGATATAGCACCCGCTGAAATAGAAGACATAGATGTTACTATTAAACTTGCTAATAGGGACACCGTCACACCACTTGGGATTGTTAGAGATGTTGAAGTCTTGTGTGGGAAAATAAAATACCCTGCTGATTTTCTTGTTCTTGGTTCCCCACAAGATGACTTTTGTCCCATTATCTTTGGTAGACCTTTCTTGAACACCGTTAATGCTAAAATAGATTGTGAGAAACAAACCGTCGGTGTTAGTTTTGGTAATGAGTCTCATGAGTTTAATTTTTCCAAGTTCAGTAGAAAACATCATAATAAAGAGTTGTCTAGTAAGGATGAAATTATTGGTCTTGCTTCTATTGCTGTGCCTCCTACCGATCCATTAGAACAATATTTGCTAGACCATTAAAATGATATGCATATGCATGAAAGAAATGAAATAGATAAGATTTTCTTTGAACAACGTCCTCTGCTTAAACACAATTTGCCTATTGAAACTCTAGGAGGTCCTCCTCCACCTAAAGGTGATCCTGTGTTTGAATTAAAACAATTGCCAGACACTTTGAAATATGCTTATCTTGATGAGAAAAAGATTTATCTTGTTATTATTAGTGCTAACCTTTCAGAACATGAAGAAGAAAGATTATTGAAGGTTCTGAAGAAGCACCGAGCTGCCATTGGATATACTCTTGATGCTTTAAAGGGCATTAGTCCCACTCTTTGTCAGCATAAATTTAATATGGAGCCTGATGCTAAACCCGTTGTTGATCACCAATGATGTTTAAATCCTAAAATGAAAGAAGTGGTAAGAACAGAAATACTGAAGCTTCTGGAAGCAGGTATAATCTATCCCATAGCTGATAGTAGATGGGTAAGTCCCGTTCATTGTGTCCCTAAAAAAGGAGGTATTACCGTTGTTCCTAATGATAAGAATGAACCTATTCCACAAAGAATTGTTACTGGCTACAGAATGGTAATTGATTTTAGAAAACTAAATAAAGCTACTAGAAAAGATCATTACCCTCTGCCTTTTATTGATCAAATGTTAGAAAGACTATCAAAGCACACACATTTTTGCTTTCTTGATGGATATTCCGGTTTTTCTCAAATACCTGTCTCACAACCTGATCAAGAGAAAACCACCTTTACTTGCCCTTTTGGAACTTATGCTTATAGACGTATGCCTTTTGGTTTATGCAATGCACCTGCTACTTCTCAAAGATGTATGACTGCTATATTCTCTGATTTTTATGAAAAGATTGTTGAGGTTTTCATGGATGATTTCTCTATTTATGGAACTTCTTTTAATGATTGCTTGAGCAACCTTCATCGAGTTTTGCAGAGATGCGAGCAAACTAATCTCGTCTTGAATTGGGAGAAGTGCCACTTTATGGTTAATGAAGGTATTGTCTTGGGACATAAAATTTCTGAACAAGGTATTGAGGTGGATAAAGCTAAAGTTGATGCAATTGAGAAAATGACATGCCCTAAAGATATCAAAGGTATCCGTAGTTTCCTCGGTCATGCTGGTTTCTATAGGAGGTTTATTAAAGACTTCTCTAAAATTTCTAGGCCTCTTACAAATCTTTTACAAAAGGATGTTCCATTTGTTTTTGATGATGATTGTGTAGAAGTCTTTGAAACACTTAAGAAAGCCTTGATTTCTGCACCTATTGTTCAACCACTGATTGGAACTTGCCTTTTGAAATTATGTGTGATGCTAGTGATTATGCTGTTGGTGCTGTTCTAGGACAAAGAGTCGATAAGAAATTAAATGTTATTCATTATGCTAGTAAAACTCTGGACAGTGCTCAACGAAATTATGCTACTACTGAAAAAGAATTTTTAGCAGTTGTGTTTGCTTGTGATAAATTTAGATCTTACATTGTTGATTCTAAAGTGACTGTTCACACTGATCATGCTGCTATAAAATATCTTATGGAAACGAAGGATGCTAAACCTAGACTCATTAGGTGGGTGTTACAAGAATTTGATTTACATATCACTGATAGAAAGGGAGCTGAGAACCCCGTGGCTGATAACTTGTCTAGGTTAGAAAACATTCTTGATGACCCACAACCTATTAATGATAATTTTCATGATGAACAATTAGCTGCAATAAATGTTTCTCATAACACTCCTTGGTATGCTGACTATACCAATTATATTGTTGCCAAATATATACCACCTAGCTTCACATACCAACAAAAGAAAAAATTCTTCTATGATTTAAGACATTACTTTTGGGATGACCCACATCTTTATAAAGAAGGAGTAGATGGTATTATTAGACGTTGTGTACCTGAGCATGAACAGAGACAAATCCTACGAAAATGTCACTCCGAAGCTTATGGAGGACATCATGCGGGAGATAGAACTGCTCACAAGGTATTGCAATATGGTTTTTATTGGCCTACTCTCTTCAAGGATGCCCGTCAGTTTGTTTTATCTTGTGATGAATGTCAAAGAATTGGTAATATTGGTAAGCGTCAGGAAATGCCTATGAATTATTCTCTTGCTGTTGAACCATTTGATGTTTGGGGATTTGATTACATGGGACCTTTTCCTTCCTCTAATGGGTATACACATATTTTGGTTGTTGTTGATTATGTTACTAAGTGGGTAGAAGCTATTCCAACTAGTAGTGCTGATCACAACACCTCTATTAAAATGCTTAAGGAAGTCATTTTCCCAAGGTTTGGAGTCCCTAGATATTTAATGACTGATGGTGGTTCACATTTTATTCATGGTGCTTTTCGTAAAATGCTTGCTAAATATGATGTTAACCATAGAATTGCATCACCTTATCATCCTCAGTCTAGTGGTCAAGTTGAACTTAGCAATAGAGAAATAAAATTAATATTACAAAAAACTGTCAATAGGTCCCGAAAGAATTGGTCTAAGAAGTTAGATGATGCACTTTGGGCTTATAGAACAACATATAAAAATCCTATGGGTATGTCTCCGTATAAAATGGTTTATGGAAAAGCTTGTCATTTACCTCTTGAGTTAGAACATAAAGCATATTGGGCAATTAAAGAACTCAACTATGATTTCAAACTTGCCGGTGAAAAGAGGTTATTTGATATTAGCTCAGTAGATGAATGGAGAACCCAAGCCTATGAAAATGCCAAGTTATTTAAAGAAAAAGTTAAAAGATGGCATGAGAAAAGGATCCAAAAGCGTGAGTTCAAAGTTGGACAATATGTTCTTTTGTACAACTCTCATTTCAGATTTTTTGCAGGAAAACTCCTCTCCAAATGGGAAGGACCCTATGTTATCGAGGAGGTTTATCGATCCGGAGCCATCAAGATAAATAATGCCGAAGGTACTAACCCGAAGGTTGTTAATGGGCAACGAATAAAACATTATATCTCAGGTACGCCCATTAGTGTTGAAAGCAATATTATCCAAACTATGACACCGGAAGAACACATAAAGGAAACCTTCCAGAACACTCCAGAATAACTGAAAAGGGGAGGTACGTGATACGGTAAGTAAACGGACTCCGAAAAATCCGCAAAAATATTTTCTGTCCGTTTTGGAATATAACAAAAATTAGGAAAATAAGAAACAACCAGGAAGGCAACCCTGGTGGGCACAAGACACCAGGGCGCGCCTGGCTTGCTAGGCGCGCCCAGGTCGGTTGTGCCCACCTGGGGTACCTTCCGGACTCCATTTTTCTTCATCTTGCTTGTTTCCCAAGATAAAAAAAAACTTTATATACCCCCCGAACCTATTGACCACCATATCGCGGAGAAATCTTCTGTTCTTCTTTTCTTGCTATTTTCCTGACAGATCTGAAAATATGTCGTCTCAAGATTCCGAGGAGGAGTGCCCAGTCTCTTATCAGCCTTTAGATAAAAATATCTTCAAGGATACCTATCCCTATATATGGTTCTCCGATGAAGAAGATGAAGATGAACCAGTCCCTCCTTGTTTCAATCATGAAAGCATGGAGGCATTATGCAAGAGGATAATAAAGCTTGAGATGGAGAATGAGGAGTTAAGGATAGATAATTTTTACCTTTGAAATAAGTTGGTGAAAAAGGCAGACAAACCCTCTACTTCATCACCACCACCTCCTTCTTCATTACCAAAGGAAAATTGAGTATCGGGTATGGGCACTCCCCTTGGCTTGTGCCAAGCTTGGGGGAGGTGCCCCGGTATCGTATCACCTCCACTATCTTTTGCCTTTACTTATCTTAGTTCGATCCATAGTTATCTTTTGCTTTAGATGAATAAAAGTTTAGTTTGATCCTTTCTTTTCGAGTGTTTGCTTAGTGATCTATCTTTGTAATCATGTGCAAGATATATATAATAAAGTTTTGTTTGAGTTTTGTTTTCTTTACTTTCATGTTCGATAAAAAGAAGGGAAATAAATGAAAAAGATCATATGCTAATTTTATGGTAAGTAATGACATCACATAAGGAAGAGTATAAGTAGAAATTTTTATTGAAGATTGACAAACATAGCATTGGTCAATGATGCAATTCATGAAAGAATTAATAAGGGAAGAGAAGATTCACATGCAAATATACTATCTTGGACATCTTTTGTGATTGTGAGCCCCCACCAAAATATTATATGCCAAAATTGTTGACGTTGGACAAAGAAGACAACGTAATGATTTATGTTTGTTCATATTCACATAGAAGTTATATTGTCATAGATCCTTTAACATGTTGTGCTTGCCCCCATCTTTGCTAGCCAAAAATTCCGCACTATGTAGAGATACTACTTGTGCATCCAAAAACCTTTAAACCCAAATCTTATTTTGAGAGCCACCATACCTACCTACCTATGGATTGAGTAAGATCCTTCAAGTAAGTTGTCATCGGTGCAAAAAGGGCAATAAAAATTGCTTCTAAAAGTGTTGGATCATTTAGTGTAAGAGAAAATTGAGCGTTGTACGAACTTGTGATAGCAAAGAATAAAAGCGACAGACTGCATAATAAAGGTTGCTATCACAAGGGGCAATATAACGTGTCGTTCTTTTGCACTAAGAGATTGAGAATACAAACAAATAAGCGCATGGCAACCTCTGCTTCCCTCTGCGAAGGACCTATCTTTTACTTTTATGTATTTACTTTTATGCAAGAGTCAAAGTTCTTCTCTCTATTCCTTTTTTATTTTCTCTTTTGGCAAGCATCATGTGGTGAGGAAAGATCTAGGCACATATATCTAGTTGGATATGAGTAGCATGAGTTATTATTGTTGACATCACCCTCGAGGTGAGTATGTTGGGAGGCGAATCTATAAGCCCCTATCTTTCTATGTGTCCGGTTGAAACGTTTTGCTCATGTGTATGCGGTGAGTGTTAGCAATCATAGAAGACTATATGATGGTTGAGTATGTGGACTTACGAAAAAAGGCTTTGACACATGACCCTTCCTGAGAAGATGATGAATTGTAGTTGCAAAGTTGACTGAAAACATAGTTTGTTGGTTTTCAATAGAGTTTATGCTTTATACTTCGATGTTGTGATGAATTGTTACTTGTTCATGAGAAGTTATATGATAAAAGTTCTATGTTAAAGTTTGTTGCTGTTATAATAATATACATGATGCTTCTATGTCCGTATTTTGTTTTTATCGACACCTCTCTCTCTAAGCATGTGGACATGTTTTTTGATTTCGGTTTTCACTTGAGGACAAGCGAGGTCTAAGCTTGGGGGAGTTGATATGTCCATTTTGCATCATGTTTTCCTACTGTTATTTATGATGTTTTTATGCATAATAATGCTTTTTGGAGTAATTCTAATGCCTTTTCTCTCATAATATGCAAGGTTCATACAAAGAAGGAGAATTCCGGCAGCTGGAAATCTGGACCTAAAAAAGCTACGTCAGGCTACCTATTCTGCACAACTCCAAATGAGCTGAAACTTCACGAGGAATTTTTATGGAATATATAAGAATTATTGGAGCCAATAAGTACCAGAGGGGCCCCACCAGGTGGGCATAACCCACCTGGGCGTGCCAGGGAGCCCAGGCGCGCCCTGGTGGGTTGTGCCCTCCTCGGCCCACCTCCGGTGCCCCTCTTCTGGTATATACGTCATTTTGACCTAGAAAAAATAAAGAGAGGACTCTCGGGACGAAGCGCCGCCGTCTCGAGGCGGAACTTGGGCAGGAGCACTTTTGCCCTCCGGCGGAGCGCTTCCACCGGGGGAACTTCCCTCCCGGAGGGGGAAATCATCGTCATCATCATCATCAACAACTCTCCCATCTTGGGGAGGGCAATCTCCATCAACATCTTCAACAGCACTAGCTCCTCTCAAACCCTAGTTCATCTCTTGTGTTCAATCTTTGTACCGGAACTATAGATTGGTACTTGTGGGTGACTAGTAGTGTTGATTACATCTTGTAGTTGATTACTATATGGTTTATTTGGTGGAAGATTATATGTTCAGATCTATTATGCTATTTAATACCCCTCTGATCTTGAGCACGATTATCATTAGTGAGTAGTTACTTTTGTTCTTGAGGTCACGGGAGAAATCTTGTTGCAAGTAATCATGTGAACTTGATATGTCTTCGATATTTTGATGATATGTATGTTGTGATTCCCTTAGTGGTGTCATGTGAACATCAACTACATGGCACTTCACCTTATTAGGGCCTAAGGGAATGCATTGTGGAGTAGTTATTAGATGATGTGTTGCGAGAGTGACAGAAGCTTAAACCCTACTTTATGATCTATTCCGTAAGGGACTGATTTGGATCCAAAAGTTTAATGCTATGGTTAGATTTATTCTTAATACTTTTCTCGTAGTTGCGGATGCTTGCGAGGGGGTTAATCATAAGTAGGAGGTTTGTTCAAGTAAGAACAACACCTAAGCACCGGTCCACCCACATATCAAATTATCAAAGTAGCGAACACAAATCAAACCAACATGATGAAAGTGACTAGATGAAATTCTCGTGTACCCTCAAGAACGCTTTGCTTATCATAAGAGACAGTTTTGGCATGTCCTTTGCCTCAAAAGGATTGAGCTACATTGCTGCACTTTTATTACCATTACCGTTACTTGCTCGTTACAAATTATCTTGCTACCAAACTACTCGTTACTTATAATTTCAGTGCTTGCAGACATTACCTTGCTGAAAACCGCTTGTCATGTCCTTCTGCTCCTCATTTGGTTCGACACTCTTACTTATCGAAAGGACTATGATTGATCCCCTATACTTGTGGGTCATCACAACGCTAGGTTCTACTTTAATTTGTTCAGCAGGTAGGTGCTCTAATATTACTTTTATGAACCACAGTTAAAACCTTAGCATGTTCCTTTATCCTAATAGGAAAGGTGGTTTTTCAATATAAGCAGTAGGTACAACTGGGTCAACATTGTAAATAATAGTTTCATATTTAACTATGACCGGTTCTTTAATTTCTTCTTTAATTGGGGGATGATATTTAAACCACTTCTCCTTAGGGAGACCAACATGAGTAGCAAAAGATTCACAAAAAGAGGCTACTATCTCAGAGTCAAGTCCATATTTAGTGCTAAACTTGTGAAAAGCATCGGTATTCATAAAAGATTTAACACAATCAAACTCAAGATTAATACCAGACTCTTTACCTTCATCGAGTTCCCAATCTTCAGAGTTGCGTTTAATTCTTTCTAAAAGATCCCACCTAAATTCAATAGTCTTCTTCATAAAAGAACCAGTACAAGAAGTATCGAGCATGGATTGATCATCACGAGAAAGCCGAGCATAAAAATTTTGAATGATAATTTCTCTAGAGAGCTCATGATTGGGGCATGAATGAATATAACATTGACTTAAGCCTCCCCCAAGCTAGAGCGATACTTTCTCCTTCACGAGGCCAAAAATTATATATATATAATTCCGATCACGATGAACTAGATGCATAGGATATTTTTTTGGTGAAATTCCAATTTTAATCGATTCCAGTTCCAAGATCCAATACCATCGCATAGCCTATACGATGTCAATGCCTTTCCCTTAAAGATAAAGGGAAAACCTTCTTCTTATCTTCATCTCTGGATAAACCTGCTAAATAATCCACAAATTTCATCCACATATATCAAATGCATATCAGGATGTTCAGTTCCATCTCCTTGGAGCGTTGTGTATTATATGAGTCTTTGCTTTGTTTGCTTTATAGTTTGCCATAATCATCTTTGCTGCACACACCTTTTATGAGGGACACACATTTATTCGTGATTTGTTAGAATACTCTATGTGCTTCACTTATATCTTTTGAGCTAGGAAGTTGCTCTAGTGCTTCACTTATATCTTGTAGAGCATGACGGTGGTTATATTTTAAAGAAATAGTTGCACTCTCATGCTTCACTTATATCATTTTGAGAGTCTAATAAATAGTAATGGCAATATGCACGGGTTATGAAATTGGTCCTAATATGATAGGTATTCAAGAGGGATATAATAAAAACTTTCATGTAGATCACTGAATATCATAAGTTGGATTCCTTTGCATTAGTTTTGAGATATAGAGATGGTGATATGTGGGTTGTACTAGTGAGTAATTGTGGTTTCGTAAGAATATTGGTGTTAAAGTTTGTGATTCCCGAAGCATGCACGTATAGTCTCCCGTTATGCTAAGAAGTTGGAGCATGATTTATTATTGAGTGTCTTCCTTTGCGTGAAGGTCGGGGGCGCGTGATGGTTAACTCCTACCAAACTCCCCCTAGGGGCATGCATAGTAGTGATGACCCACAAGTTTAGGGGATCAATCGTAGTCCTTTCGATAAGTAAGAGTGTCGAACCCAACGAGGAGCAGAAGGAAATGACAAGTGGTTTTCAGCAAGGTAATATCTGCAAGCACTGAAATAGTCGGTAATAGGTAGTTTGATAGCAAGATAATTTGTAACGAGCAAGTAACGGTAACGGTAAATAATATGCAGCAAGGTAGCCCAATCCTTTTGTGACAAAGGACATGCCAAGATGGTCTCTTATGATAAGCAAAGCGTTCTTGAGGGTACACGGGAATTTTGTCATATCACTTTCATCATGTTGGTTTGATTCATGCTCGCTACTTTGATAATTTGATATGTGGGTGGACCGGTGCTTAGGTGCTGTTCTTACTTGAACAAACCTCCTACTTATGATTAACCCCCTCCCAAGCATCCGCAACTACGAGAAAAGTACTAAGATAAAATCTAACCATAGCATTAAACTTTTGGATCCAAATCGGTCCCTTACGAAGTAGCACATAAACTAGGGTTTAAGCTTCTGTCACTCTAGCAACCCATCATCTAATAACTAGTCCACATTGCATTCCCTTAGGCCCAAATATGATGAAGTGCCATGTAGTCGACGTTCACATGACACCACTAAGGGAATCACAACATACATATCATCAAAATATCGAACACATATCAAGTTCACATGATTACCTGCAACATGACTTCTCCCATGACCTCTAGAACAAAAGTAACTACTCACAAATGATAATCAAGCTCAAGATCAGAGGGGTATTAAACAGCATAATGGATCTGAACATATAATCTTCCACGAAATAAACCATATAGTAATCAACTACAAGATGTAATCAACACTACTAGTCACCCACAAGTACCAATCTAAGGTTCCGGTACAAAGATTGAACACAAGAGATGAACTAGTGTTTGAGAGGAGATGGTGCTGTTGAAGATGTTGATGGAGATGGCCCTTCCAAAGATGGGAGAGTTGTTGGTGATGACGATGGCGATGATTTCCCCCTCCGGGAGGGAAGTTCCCGCCGGCGGAATCGCTCTGCCGGAGGGCAAAAGTGCTCCTGCCCAAGTTCTGCCTCGAGACAGCGGTGCTTTGTCCCGAAAGTCCCCCTCTGATTTTTCTAGGTCAAAATGACCTATATACCCAAATATGGGCACCAGAGGTGGGCCGAGGAGGGCACAACCCACCACGGCGCGTCTGGGGGGCCTGGCGCGCCCAGGTGGGCTGTGCCCACCTGGTGGGCCTCCTCCGGTAGTTATTTGCTCCAGTATTTTTTATATATTGCAAAATAATTCTCCATAAATTTTCAGCTCATTTGGAGATGTGCAGAATAGGTAACTCTGGCATAGCTTTTTCAGGTCCAGAATTCCAACTGCTGGTATTCTCCCTCTTTCTGTAAACCTTGCATATTATGAGAGAAATGGCATTAGAATTACTCCAAAAAGCATTATTATGCATGAAAACATTATAAACAACATTAGGAAAACATGATGCAAAATGGACGTATCAAGTAGTACTTTGCTTCGAGGGCTAATAGACTTTCGTAATAAGTATGTGAGTTCTTTATGACTAATGTGAGTCCATGGATTATACGCACTCACCTTTTTGCAATTTGCTAGCCTCTTCGGTACCGTGCATTGCCCTTTCTCACCTCGAGATGTGGTGCAAACTTCGCCGGTGCATCCAATCCCCGTGATATGATACGCTCTATCACACATAAGCCTCTTTATATCTTCCTCAAAACAGCCACCATACTTACTGTTTATGGCATTTCCATAGCCATTCCGAGATATATTGCCTTGCAACTTCCATCATTCTGTTACTATGACACACATCATCATTGTCATATTGCTTTGCATGATCATATAGCTGACATAGTATTTGTGGCTCAACCACCGTTCATCATTTTTTATACATGTTAGGCTCGATCATTGCACATCCTGGTACACTGCCAGAGGTATTCATATAGAGTCATATTTTGTTCTAGTATTGAGTTGTAATTTTGAGTTGTAAGTAAAAAGAAGTGTGATCATCATTATTCATTATTAGAGCATTGTCCTAGTGAGGAAATGATAATAAAAAAGAGGCCAAAAGAGCCCAAAAAAGAGGCTAAAAAGAGCCCACCAAAAAAAAGAGAGAAAAAGAGAGAAGGGGCAATGTTACTATCTTTTTCCACACTTGTGCTTCACAGTAGCACCATGTTTTTCATATAGAGAGTCTCCTATGTAGTCACTTTCATATACTAGTGGGAATTTTTCATTATAGAACCTGGCTTGTATATTTCGATGATGGGCTTCCTCAAATGCCCAAGGCCTTCTAGAGCAAGCAAGTTGGATGCACAGCCACTTAGTTTTCATTTTTGAGCTTTCATACACTTATAGCTCCTAGTGCATCCATTGCATGGCAATCCCTACTCCTCGCATTGACATCAATTGATGGGCTCCATAGCCCGTTTGATTAGCCTCGTCGATGTGAGACTTCCTCCTTTTTTGTCTTCTCCAATTTAATCTCTACCACCTCATTCTATTCCACCCATAGTGCTATATCCATGGCTTGCGTTCATGTATTGCATGGGGGTTGAAAAATCTGAAGCGCATTAAAAAGTCTGAACCAATTGCTTGGCTGACACCGGGGTAGTGCATGATTTATACTTTGTGTTAAGAATATGGAGCATGACAAGGCTATATGATTTTGTAGGGATAATTTGTTTATTGCTCCTGGTATTTTGAAGCAGCTCCAGAGAATTCAAAGGCAGTGCTTGTGGAGGAAAAACAGACAGGAACCTGCTCCATCTCTGGCTGCTTGGGATCTGATTTGGAGGCCCAAGAACAAAGGAGGGCTTGGCATTCTTGATCTTGGTTTTCAAAATGTGGCTCTATTACTGAAACATGTCAACAAGTTCCTCAACAGAGCTGATATCCCATGGGTCCAACTCATTTGGAATTCTTATTATCATGAGCTTGTTCCTCAAGGAACCTCTCCATGTGGGTCCTTTTGGTGGAAGGATATCCTTAAACTACTGGATCAATTCAGAGAAGCCACTTGGGTTAAGGTCAATGAGGGTGATACTGCCCTTTTCTAGCAGGATAAATGGCAGCTTGGTAATTCTGTTTTGCCTTTGCAGCACAGGTTCCCACGGTTGTTCTCTTATGTCAAAGATGCTCTGGTCTTAGTGAAGGATGGCTTTTCTGCCCCAAACCTGCTATCTTGGTTTCATTTGCCCCTTTCTGAGCAGGCTCACAATGATCTTCTGGTTCTGCAAACTCTGCTTCAGAGTCATGAGAGGAACCCTGAGTTGTGGGATGTTTGGTCTTGGCATGGATCTGACAAACCCTATACTCCTAAGCAGTTCTATGTATCCAGGTTCATTAACCATACATTCAACCCTCTTTTGACTTGGATTTGGAAGAGCTGCTGCACCATGAAGATCAAGGTCTTTACCTGGATGCTCATCATGGATCGACTAAACACCAAGGATATGGTTGAAAGAAGGCATTGGCATATTGATGATGGAGTTAACCATGTGCTCTGCCCCACACACACCAGGGAAGATAGGGATCATCTCTTCTTTAATTGCAACTTCAGCCAGAGGGTTTGGAATTTCTTACAGATTGATTGGGAGGCTGGTAATGACATGGGTCAGATTGTCCTCAATGCTAAGAGAAACTTTGCACACCCTTTCTTTGCTGAGGTGGTCTTCACTGCTTGCTGTAATATCTGGATCATCAGGAATGGGAAAGTCTTTAGGCAGGAAAGACCCAGTTTTAACAGATGGAGAGGGGCTTTTGTAAATGATATGCTTTTACTATCACACAGGATCAAGGTGAGATTTAAGGAGGACTTGGTTAGATGGGTCTCCTTGCTCCCTTCATAGATGTAATTTTTCTTTCCTTTTTCTAGTTGTACATTGTTAGATACTCCTTTCTTTGGGTACCACTGGTAGCCCTTGTAACCCTTGTAATTCTTTTTTTATATATCAATAAAAGGCTGTGGGGGCTTTCCCTACAGTGTTCAGTAAAAAAAAATATTCTTTAGCATTTACATTTTGAAAGGCATTATTGTTTGTTGGTTTGCTTGAGTATTATTGTCTTTATGTCAAATTATAGACTATTGCTTTGAATCATTCGGATATAAATATTCATACCATAAAAGGAATATTACATGATAGACATGTAGGTAGCATTCCACATCAAAAATTCTGTTTTTACCATTTACTTACTTGAGGACGAGTAGGAATTAATCTTGGGGATGCTTGATACGTCTCCAATGTATCTATATTTTTTTATTGTTCCATGCTATTATAGTATCAATCTTGGATGTTTCATATGCAATTATGTATTATTTTTTAGGACTAACCTATTAACCTAGTGCCCAATGCCAGTTGTTGTTTTTTTTGCTTGTTTTGGCTTTTTTGAAAATCAATATCAAATAGAGTACAAATGGAGAAACAACTTTAGATTAATTTGTTTTGGACAAGGGACCCTAGAAGGTTCGGGAGAAGACCTGGGGAGTCACGAGGAAGCGACAAGCCCAGGGGCGCACCCCAAGGGGGTGGGCGCGCCCTCCAAGCTTGTGGGCCCCTCATGGCCCCTCTTGACCTTATTCCACCTCTAAAAATTCCCAAATATTCCTAATACATCAGAGAGCCACCCGAAATACTTTTTCCGCCACCGCAAGTTTCTATTCTTTTGTGATCCCATATGGAGGCCTTTTCCGGCACCCTGCCGGAGGGGGAATCAATCACGGAGGGCTTCTACATCATCCTTGCTGCCCTTCCGATGATGCGTGAGTAGTTTACCACAGATCTATAGGTCCATAGCTAGTAGCTAGATGGCTTATTCTCTTTCTTTGATCTTCAATACAATGTTCTCCTCGATGTTCTTGGAGTTCTATTCGATGTAATCTTCTTTTGCGGTGTGTTTGTTGGGATCCGATGAATTGTGGGTTTATGATCAGATTATTCATGAATATTAATTGAGTCTTCTCTGAATTTTTTTATGCATGATTATTATAGCATTGTATTTCTCTCCGACCTATCCGTTTAGTTTGGCCAAATAGATTGATTTTTCTTGCAATGGGAGTGGTGCTTTGTGATGGGTTCATTCTTGTGGTGCTCAATCCCAGTGAAAGAAAGGGACATGACACGTATTTGTAGTTGTTGCCATTAAGGATAAAAAGATGGGGATTATTCATATTGATTTGGTTTACTTTGTCTACATCATGTCATCTTGCTTAAGGCGTTACTCTGTTTTTATTAACTCAATACCCTAGATGCATGCTGGATAGTGGTCGATGGGTGGAATAATAGTAGTAGATGTAGGCAGGAGTCGGTCTACTTGTCTCGGACGCGATGCCTATATACGTGATCATTGCCTTGAATATCATCATAACTATGCGCTTTTCTATCAATTGCCCAACAGTAATTTGTTCACCAACCGTACTTTATGTGCTTGAGAGAGAAGCCCCTAGTGAAAACTATGGCCCCCGGGTCTACTTTTATCATATATAAAATCCAAAAATACCTTGTTACACTTCTATTTATTTCTATTTTATTTTGCAATTTACTTATTTGCCTACCACTACGAGATTTGATCCTTGCAAATAATCGCCAAGGGGATTGCCGACCCCCTTTGTCGGCGTTCTGGGAACCAGGGTACCCAGACTTGCCTGCCTGCAGCCCACGGCGTGGCTCCATCGATGGCCTGGTACGGCCCATCTACGAGGCCATCAAGACAAGACCCTCGCGAGGCGGACGACGCCAAGACCTCCTGAGGGAGCGGCCTTCCCAAGCTGCCTCCTGAGGAGTGGAGATTTCTATGCAGGTACCCAACCTCATGAGGTTGCAGTGACGCAAGCCATGACGACCAAGGCCAGGCGGGCGCCAGCGGGTGCAGAGGAGCAGGTTTCCTCTTTGGTGCTAAGGAGGCAAGCGCAGGCGTGGGTTCCCGAGGAATCAGGCAAAGGTTTCCATTCCAGTGCAACAAGACTAGGACCGCCAGAACGGCAGGACGGATGTCATCGCTGAGCCCACCACGGTGTCACAACCAGAAGCTTTGCAGACGAAGACCACCTTTTGTCAGGATAAGATGTACTACTTGTCCCCTTTCAAATTGGCCACTCTGGATCCCTTCCCGCCTACGTTTTGGGGGAAGAGGACCGAGGCCACTATATATATAGGCTAGCCACCACCATAGAGCGGGGAGATCCGATCCGACCGAAGGCAGACTCACTCTCACCCCAGAGCAGACCTCGTGAGGTTGTTCATCCCTTGCACTAGTTCATCCTCAGCCCCTCGTGAGGCCAATCCACCCCAAAGCAAGAGTAGGGTCTTACACCGCAAGGTGGCCCGAACCGAGGTAAACTGCCATGTTCATCTTCTTCCTTGATTCATTGAGCTAGGCTGTAGGGCGATGAGTTGGTTGGTTGGATAGGTTGAGTTCTTCGCACATGCCCCAGAGTTTGAACCTTTCTTGGGTCTGCGGAGCCCTGAATCCGGCACTTGGCGTGCCAGGTAGGGGCGTGTCGAAGCTTGTCTCCCACCGCTTGATCCGCCGCCGTTCCACCGTTCCTATGGCCGATGCTCGCTGTGTTCGTGCCGAGCGCTGGGCCGCTCGTGTCACCCAGACGGCACCCGTGGGCAACAGCGTCCCTCGCTGCTGTGCCTCCCCGGTGGCTAACGCTGCCACCGACCCTGCTGCCCACGAACAGCAGGACTCGTCGCTGCCACCGTCCGTGTGGCGTGACGGCCGCATCTCGACTCCATCACCCACTCCAGCCACGGCGTCATCTTCTCACGGCGTCGTGGGCCGGCGAATGCGCAGTCTGCACTGCTCATGGCGCGTGAGCTTCTGCGCTATCATCTGGCCAACGACCTCTGCGACGATTGGCTCGCTCGCATTGCCGAGCTCGTCAACGCCGCTGGTGAGGCCCCTGCACCATCCCGTTCGCTTTGTCCTCCGCTGTCCCTGGCAGGCAACGTGGCTCACGGCGTGCCTCCGCCTCCGCCTCCTCCTCTGCACGGCGTGGATCCCGAGCCGAGGCGTGAGGCTCCCCAGCACAACCCGCCACGCAGGGCGCCGGCGCGCGATGAAGAAAGCTGCCAGGTGGTGCAGCGGCCCCAAGGAGAAGCACGTGCGCTTCCAGCACCGCCACGTCAAGACCGCGTGCCGCTAGAGGCGGCAGCGCGCGGGCATCAAGATCAGGCTCCTCCCCTGTGGCTGGCCCCTGTGAGTGCGGCAGGTTGCCGTGCTTTCACCCCGGACCTGCGCCGCATCGTCTGGCCCGGCAAGTTCAAGCCGGATCTGCCTCCGTGCTACGATGACAGCCTTGACCCCGCTGAGTTCCTCCAGCTCTACGAGCTGAGCATCGAGGTGGCGAACGGCAATGAGAAGGTCATGGCAAACTAGTTCCCCATGGCCCTCAAGGACGGCGCACGCTCTTGGCTCCTGAACCTTCCGGTGGGGTCGATCTCCTCCTGGGACGAGCTCCGCGAGCGCTTCATCGCCAACTTCCAGGGCACTCGGGACCGCGCTCCTGTGGCAGGCGACCTACGGCGCATCAAGCAGCAGCCAGGCGAAACCTTGCACAAGTACATACAGCGCTTCACCAACGTTCGCCTCAAGATTTTGAAGGTGTTGAATGAGGCCATCATTTCGGCGTTCTCTGAGGGCGTTCGGGATGTCAAGATGAAGGAGGAGCTCGCCATACACGAGGACTTGTGCTCGGCTCTGGAGATGTTCAACATGGCCACCAGGTGCACGAGGGCAGAGGAAGGTTGCCTCTCCCTGCTGGAGCTTCCGGAGGTCGATCCTGAAGACAAGAAGGCTAAGGCTAAGGATGTGAAGTGCAAGGGCCCAACTGTGCTCGCGGACGAACCTGAGATGAAGCGCGGCTGCGACCACACTGAATCCTCCAAGGGTAGCCGTCCATTCTGCATCTTCCACAACGTCCACAGCCACAACACCAATGACTACCAGGAGCTTAGGGCAATCCGCGATGGGCGCATCGGCCACCGTCCCGAGCACAACGACCGTGGCTACAGCCGTGGAGGAGGCCGCGGTGGAGGCCGCTGGGACAACCGCGACCCCCGCTAGGGCTGGCGTGATCAGCCTCGTGAGGACCGCTGGCGGGGCCAGCCTCGCGACGGCCCCTGGCGTGACCAGCCCCGCGAGGACCGTCCTCAGGGCAACGCCGGCCTTCCTCCGCTGCCGCCACCGCCAAGGAGGAACGACGACCACCACCAAGACGATGGGGCTAGGGGGCTTCCAAGAGCCTCGTGCCATTGCCTGCATCCTGGGTGGCGCTCAGGCCCCTGCCTCTCATCGTATCTTCAAGCAGTTCGCTCGTGAGGTGAGCGCGGCCCTCCCCAAGCTCAAGGCCTCGCGTCCCCTCAGGTGGTCCAAGTACACCATCACCTTCAACTCCATGGACCAGCTTAAGGGCTCAGCCACCGCTGGCGCGCTCCCGATGCTCTTCTCACCGACCATCAGCAACGTCCTCTTCACCAAGACACTCATCGATGGTGGCGCGGGGCTTAATGTCCTCTCCGTCGAGACATTCGAGATGCTCCAGGTGCCGTACGACCAGCTCCTCCCCACCAAGCCTTTCTCAGGGGTGACCAATGGCTCCACCGTCCCCATAGGGCAGATCCGCCTCCCTATCACCTTCAGCCAGCGAGACAACTACCACACCGAGCTCATCGACTTCGACATCGCCCACATTTGCCTCCCGTACAATGCCATCCTCGGGTATCCGGCCCTCGCCAAGTTCATGGCGGCGACGCACCATGGCTACAATGTCCTCAAGATGCCAGGGAGTGGCGGTATCATCATGGTCGCCTATGACGAGAAGGCTGCGGTGTGCTCCCTTGAGTGCGCCTACCAGGCTGCGGCAGTCAAGGACTCAGACGACGAGGGTGCCATTCGGCCTCCTGAGGCCATCCCCAAGAAGAAGAAGCAGCTCCTCCCCAAGGGATGTCAGGAGGCTGGTGCGCCCGACGATCGTGCCTCAGGCCCCGCGCCCACTGCTGGGGCGCCCTTCCCTCTCGCATAGGAAGGCGCGCCCGGTGCCCCTCTCAGGATGGGCTCGGGGGCTCTTGTCTGGAGGGCCTCTGACCTGACTAGCGTCACGAGTGAGGCGTTCGGGCACCACGTGGGGGCGTGCTTCAATGCGTGCCCCTGTGAGCAGGGTGTAAGGCGCGAGGCGCCAGGCGCTCAGAAGTTCATCACCAAGGCAATCGAGGAACTTCAGGAGGCACGAGCCATGCGTGGCGAGTGTCGCCCCGCATCATCTGGTGCAGCTACCGCCCCTGACGCGGGTGGCGAGCTACGCGTCTGCGTTAACATCCCAGGCCTCAACAGGGTTGCCTCTCAGGAGCTCTTCTGGCCATCCCGCATTGGACGGAGTGGGGGCTGCCCCCGCAGCTACGTCCGCATGCCGTTCGGCCTGCTTAACATGGTTGCCTCGCGCTAGCGGTACATGCAGGGCATCCTGGCGGCTCACGAGGCCAGGCGCCAGGCGGTCCTGACGGAGGAGGTGCCGGACCCTCGCGAGCTTCCCGGGCCTCCAGAGCCTCCCGAGCCTCAGGAGCCAGCCGGCTCGTGAGGAGCGATCTCTGCAGCACGCGTCTTCAGCTACTCCGACGCTTCTACAACGATGGTGTCGGGTGACTTTTTGGTTTGTTCAGTTGAGGGCGCCCCTCGGGCTGCATTATCCTCAAGCTGTTAGGGCCTGCCCTACAGGTGCATCATTTTGATTCGTGTACTAAGAACCAGTTATGCATGCTCAAATTATCATGGTTGTGATGTTATGCCTGCTGTCTCGTTATCTATGGAGTTGCCCTTCATGGCCTCCACGCGTTGCTAACCCGCCTCTCGCTCATCCCGCAATGGGGGCTACTGGCACAGCGCCTGTGCTCGAGTCCATCCATGCAGCGTCGACAAACCTAAGAGACCGAGCTCTGGCTCACGGCCGGCCCCGCGCATGTCACCTCACCGGGTCCTTAGTGCCTTCGTCTTCTCATGGAAAGATCACCGGCAGGATAGCAAGCGCGGCCACCTGTTGTGTTTTTGGCTAATTCGCAGGAGCCCCCGGAGGCAGGACCACGAGTGGCCTCACCAACACCTCGTACCTTGGAAGAATGCCATGCTACGTGCCAAGGGGCGCAACCCCTCCTTGCAGCCAGCCACTCTTTTCTCGTGCAATCCGCTTGCATGTTAAAGGGGGGGCCTGAGCACCGCGACTCAGGGGCTCCTACCGGCTCTCAGGCCCTCACCCCTGGCCTTGACCATGACATCGCGACCTGGCATACCAGCGGCAGCCGAGCCTCGCTCGAGAGCCGGGTCCCGAGGACGTAGAGCACCCAGGCAAGCGGGGGAGATGGAGTCGGTAGGAGCCCTGCGGAGGGGGCGTCATCAGGAGAAGGGCATGGTTTAATGTCGCACGAGGAGCTCGTCCACGCAGCAAAGGAACCACCGCAGGCTCGCCAAGATAAGTCACCTCACACACGTAGGTGTGAACCTCATGACCAGTGTTCTGGCCCTCCCGATCTCGCTCAAGCAAGGAAACTCCCCTTTCAGTCCTTCGGGGGCCGCTTGCGCGCTAAAGGGGACCTCCTGAGCATTGCGTCTCAAGGGCTCTTACCGGACCTCGGGCCGCTCACCTCCTGGCCTTGACCACGGCATCGCGACCTGGCATACCAGCGACGGTCGAAGCTTGCCTGGGGACTGGGTCCTGCTGGCATAGAGCACAAACCTGCCGTGAGAATGAAAGGGGGAACCATGCCAAAGCAAGAGGCGCGAACACGACATCGAAACAGAAATGATAACACTAAAGTGCAAGCGTCACAATTTTTACATACCCCCACGAGGTCCGTCATGATTTTTGCGCAAGAATGAAGCAAAAGGAAAAATCTCCTAAGAACCATGGCCTCGGCAGCATCACCAGCAACGTCGGGATGGCGCTACTCCTCCCCTAGGCCCGGGCGCGGCAACACGGCGGCTTGTAGCTGTCGTCGTCGCTCGCACCTCGTTCGGATGAAGTGCTGCTGCTGTCGGAGGAGTCGCGGACAAGGCCAAGGGCAAGCTCGCCACCGGTGGCCTCGCCGCCTTGATCGCCTCCCCTGGAGTAGCATTCCAGACGTCGGCCGTCCTCTCCGAAGACCTTGAAGAAGAGCGTCGAAGTCCCGTCGTATTCGAAGTGGATGATGTGCCTCCCCTCCGAGTTACATGCGCGAGCGATCACGCCCATCCCCAGGTCATGAAGATGTCGCTAGAGTCGACACCTCGACCTCCGCCTCTGATGCTTGGCCGCAGCAGTCGTCGTGCTGCAGCCACAGTTCGACAGGCCCCCGTGGCGGTATCTCCCTCGCCAGGGACCGCGGGAGCCAGATCCACATGCGCGGCGGCATTGCCGCCCACACCACAAACTCGTGGTCCGTGCCTTTGGCATGGGCCTGCGGGCGGGGTGGCCGTGCGGCCACTGCGTATTCTCCTCCACGACTATGTTCCTCGTCGCGTCCGTGGACGCTTTCGCGGAGAGGGCTATGCACGCGAGCATACGCGTGGACCGGGAAGCCCGGTGGAGCATGTTCATACCATGGCCGCGTTGTCATGGGCCCCGTGGTGGCATCGCGAGAGTAATCGCGCCTCTTCTTTGGCAGGGGCAGTTCAGGTTCCACCTGAAGGGCTTTTCCCTTCTCCGCGGCGGAAAACCTCCTCACCGGCGCCATGGATGCTCTGGCAAGACGGCGGAACAAAGAAGAAGGAGAGGCAAGAGGCGAGAAGATGAAGATGAGATGGGGGCTCCGCCCCCTCTCCCATTTATAGCCGGAGGAAGGCTAACTGCCGGCCTCTCACGCCTCGAGCAATGATGGCTTATCTGCATGCACCAGGTAGTTGTCAAGTCGTGCGGTTGCCGAGGCGGCATGGGGAAGTGGAGACTCCCACGTCCCATCAAGCGCCATGCATTGGTTCAATCCGCAGGCAATTGGGGCCCGCGGCGATTCGCCCTTGCCCTTTGGCTTCGCCTCGAAGCCAAGTCCGAGCGCGCCTTGGGCCCGGGGGCTACTGTCGACGTTCTGGGAACCAAGGTACCCGGACTTGCCTGCCTGCGGCCTATGACATGGCTCCATCGACGGCATGGTACGGCCCATATACGAGGCCATCAAGACAATACCGTCGCGAGGGGCCAAGCCTCGCGAGGCAGACGACGCCAAGACCTCCTGAGGGAACGGCCTCCTCAGGCTGCCTCCTAAGGAGCGGAGATTTCTATGCAGGTACCCAACCTCATGTGGTTGCGATGACACAAGCCATGACGACCAAGGCCAGGCGGGCGCCAGCGGGTGCAGAGGAGAAGGTTTCCTCTTTGGTGCTAAGGAGACAAGCACAGGCGTGGGTTCCCGAGGAATCAGGCAAAGGTTTCCATTCCAGTGCAATAAGACTAGGACCGCCAGAACAACAGGACGGACGTCATCGCCGAGCCCACCATGGCGTCACAACCAGAAGCTTTGCAGACAAAGACCACCTTTCTTCAGGATAAGATGTACTACTTGTCCCCTTTCAAATTGGCCACTATGGGATCCCTTCCCGCCTATGTTTTGGGGGAAGAGGACCGAGGCCACTATATATATAGGCTAGCCACCACCATAGAGCAGGGAGATCTGATCTGATTGAAGGCAGACTCACTCTCACCCCAGAGCAGACCTCGTGAGGTTGTTCATCCCTTGTAATAGTTCATCGTCAGCCCCTTGTGAGGCCAATCCACCCCAAAGTAGGAGTAGGGTCTTACACCGCAAGGTGGCCCAAACCAGGTTAAACTGCCATGTTCATCTTCTTCCTTGATTTGTTGAGCTAGTGTTGTAGGGTGGAACCCTAAGTGGAGATCTTTCACGAATTGGAGGGGGAATCCCGAAGAACACGAAGAACACAAGAGAGGGGAAACACTCAAATCAACTAGATCCAATCACACATGTGCTAAATCCACATACACAAAGGGGATACAAAGGTCCAAATCCAACACAAGCGGTAGCTAGTTCATCCCACTCCTAAGGAGGTGAGGTCTTGGTGATCCTATGATGGGGATCCTTCCCTAGATGGGGTCTTGAATCCACTAGGGATCTTCCCCTATGGAGGTCTTGATCTCCATGGGAGAGGTCTCTTTCTCTCAAGAGGAGGTATAAGGAGCAAAGCTCACATATATCATGTCATATCCTTTGCTTAGTCTAAATGGAGGAGGGGAAGGAGTATATATAGTCCTAGGCAAAGAGAGGGATAAGTGGGGGGCAAAATGGTAATACAAGGGCAAAGCCTGCAGCAACACACAGGGGCCCCCGTGCGCACGGGGTAAGTGGAGCCCATGCGCACGGGGTCTCCAGAGACCTGACGCATGAGCCCATGTGCACGGGGTCCGAGAGGCCCGTGCGCATGGGGTCCCGTGTGCACGGTACAAGCCCGTGCGCACGGGGTGCTACAGTGCCCGCTTCCTGGGAGGCCCGTGGGCACAGGGTCTCGAGGGCCCGTGCGCACGGGGTCGCCTGGGACTTCCTGTCTAGCTGCTTCTCGTCGTCTTCATCCTTCGTGTGGCCTTGGGGTGGTCCTCCTACTCCTTGGTGATGCTCCTGAGCTGGTTGAGAGTGTTCCTCCTTGTACCTAAGTACACACAATGCATTTTGGTGAGGTAGCAACCAAGTCCTAAGGATATTCATGTAAATCTCGAAGAGGAGCGGGTTCACCTTAAGTCCGGTAGGTCCACTTGGGGCTTGAGGTTCTATGAAGGTGTACATGGATATGACCGTGGGATGCTCCGCATCATCCCCTCCCCCTTGGGAAAGATCCGACCTCGGATCATAAACCGTATCGCCATGTACATGGTAGGCATGGATGTACTTGTAATCGGACGGAGTGTATGTGATGGTGCAATCCAAGTACTTCAAGATGTCGTCATGGCTCAATGTTGTGGCAAGATTGGTGGTACATAGGGTCAATCTCCAATGTTGTGGCTCCATCCAATATAGATGTATCATGTAGACAAGAAGGAGCAAACAACAATGAAAGTATGGCCCATCAAATATGCATATGTGAGGATGGCTCACAAGGAAGGAATTCACCTTGACGAGGATGTAGAAGATGTTGGTGTCGAGCAAGAATATATATGTCATCAACCCAATGAATCGAGCAAGAATGGATCATGGACGATGCGACAAAGCAAGCAATCATAGTAAACAAGTCATGCAAGCTAGTAGTGCGAAGATGCAACATACTAGAAGTAATCATGGAAATCATGTCATGTGTGCAAATAGTGAGCATATATAATGCACATGACATATCACAAGCATGAAAACAAGATAGGAACATAGTATCATCATTGCATTGGCGAGATGTTCTATGTAAATAGCAATGGAACATCATGACTCTCCCAACACAAGAATCAACAGTAGCATGTGGCACATGGTAAACATGGCAATAGCAACAAGGATCTCCACCGAGCATGCAAATACACATAGTAGTAATAGAGTGGTGAATCATATGCAAGTGCAAGCAAGGGTCACTATTGCATGGCCAAATCATGGAAAGAGTTATATCATGCAAAGTGAACATGGCAATATGGGCATGAAGTGAGAAGTGGGAGGTAACCCATAACCATGTGAGGCCCATGTAGAAGAGATGTGCGAAGTCTTTGCGCGAAGGGAGTGGTGAGATTGACAAGTATTCATGAGTACCTACAAAAAACAAAGGCAAAGGAAAAATCGTGTGCGCGTGGTATATGTACACATCATCCATTATGATGCATACGTGCATGTGTTGGTTAGCACAAAATATCCAATGCTCAAATAAATGGGATGCATGATATAGAAACATGTCATCCATCATGATAGGTTTGTTGTTATGTATAGCATAATGGAGACTCAAATTGTGTAATGCATCATGAGAAATATGGAGAGCATTGTTATTCATGGAATGCATAGTGTGCACACGATCATGGGAATCATGCAAAGTATGAAATGCATCAAAATCTCCTAATATGTATGAGGAAACTATGGGGGTATCCTCATGAGCATTAGTGGAAACATCACATGGAGAATATTGACAACATCCAAAACAATGTATATCCGAAGCAATGTGTTCATGGCATGGCATAGTAGATGAATTGC
Source organism: Thinopyrum elongatum (assembly GCA_011799875.1). NCBI lineage: Eukaryota > Viridiplantae > Streptophyta > Magnoliopsida > Poales > Poaceae > Thinopyrum > Thinopyrum elongatum. The sequence goes on along the minus strand of CM022303.1, from coordinate 375,346,841 downwards.
GCAAATCATGTAAAGGAAGCATGGCAATATCATCACAAGAGAAGCACATTCCAATAACCATGACCTTGTCATCTATGCCATAAGTGCAAATATGATTTATTTTAATGAGGCATGCATAGTTACTATGTTGAGATTGTGATGAAACAATATGAGAAATCTCACTCATAGCATATGACAAGTTTAAGGGATTGTCAAACATGAAATGACCGATAGAATTTTGACATGATACCCTATGGAGCATGGCATCACAACTAGGCAAAACAACATGCTCATCATCATATTCATCATAAATAGGTAAGTCATGGCATGAGAAAGTCGCACTAGCATGAAGCATGGTAATAGGTGGATCGACATCATGCAAGCAATCATTGTGAAGATAGTTCACTAGTGGGACAAGTGAAGCACCATCACCTATGTTACCTTTGGAGCATCGCTCATGTGTTGTAGGTGAGGTGTCGAAGACCAAGTCATGGTCATCTTAATCGTGATGGAACCATGTGGGGGGTGCATCATCATCCACCATGGCCATCGTCGTCTCCATTGGAGGTATGGACTCGTCAAGGGTAGGCACGTCGTCATGCAAGAGACCTAGCACCAAAGAAGAATACACACTCGGAGTAGAGGTTAAGTCGTTAGAAATCATAGTGGCCTCACGTGCCGTCTCAACTACCTCACGCACTAAGTGTTGTGGCTCACTCACTCCCGGTAGGATGCACTCACTCATATGGTTGGTGGAGTCACTCAAATGGCTCTCAACCTCACATAGGATGTGTGGCATGCTCTCATGTGTGGGGTTAGTGGTGAACACACTCATCCTCTCATAGGAAATGCTCTCAATGTCACATATGGTGGAGTCACTCGTATCACTCATGGTGGTCTGGCTCTCCTCACATGTGAATTGAGGCATCTCGTCATATGTGGGTGTCGGAGAGATGTAGGTGCAAATGTCTCCATGCTCAACTTCTATCGTCACCTTGGTTGAAGGGATAGTCCCATGCTCAACCTCCTCATCCATAACGCCTCCAAAGATGAATGATGTAGGAAGTGGCAAATCATCATGCTCCTCCGAGACCAAAGATAATGTCTCATGTGCGGTCTCGTAGCTTGACTCAGAGTATGAGTCCCATTTGGGCGCCGTCTTCATGTTGTTGAAGGGGTTTGCGCGCGTCGCCGTTGTCGAAGGGGATGGCCCTTGCGCGACCATCTTGTCGCCGTCTTGTATGAGGCCCATATGATGTGGCACCTCGTAGCTCGTCTCCATGACCGAAGGGAATTTCCCATGCTCGGTCGTCTTTCTTGAGGGGCTTCCGAAGATGGAAGTGTCGTCTTGGAGCTCATCGGCGATGTCGAAGTCGTAGTAGCTCATGGAAGAAGTGGACTTGAGCTCGTGGAGTAGGCGAAGATGCCATACGTCCGAAGGCGAAGATGCCTTGAGAACACTTGGTGAAGATGCCAATGTTGTTGAAGAAGCCGCAACTTTGTTGTGGATGTTGTGGTTCTGTAAGGCCTGTGCACACGGGGGTGTAGGAGGCCGTGTGCACGGGGTCCCGTGTGCATGGGGGTTGAAGGCCCGTGTGCACAGGGGTGGCAGAGAAGCCAACTCTCTTCCCGAAGGTCGCTCTTCATGGCCTTGTCGGTGGTGGTGGCGGACGTCTCGAAGATGATGACGGTGCCGCGTGGTACTTGCATCGTGTGGTCGCTCCGAAGATTCACGACTTGAGCGTCTCCACCGTGAAGATGACGAAGGGGAGGAAGACTTGTAGTTGGCCAACACGTGTCGGATGTCCTCCATGTGCTCGTCCAACTTGTTGTCGAGGTAGTCCCTTTTCCTTGCTTCGGTGTGTCGTATGTCGATGGCGAGTTGCTCGAGGCGGTCGAAGACCGAAGATGATGTGCTTTGCCTATCCATCACAAAACTCGAGCAAATATGAGTGGAAGAATGGGAAGAACTAGACCAAATGTACCTTTCCAATGTTGAAGATGGATCAATGATCACCCAATAATGTATTATGGAAGTAGCACAATTGGTACCGGATCTTGTCAATTCTCACACCTACACAAGTAAGGCTTATGGTGGAGCTTGGTGAGGATAGTGGCACAAAAAATTTGATGCAAAATGTTAGCAAGAGTCAATAATGTTGGAAAAGATTCACAAATTCGCAAGTGAAACAAGTAGACCAATAGCAATATGTGGCACACGGAAACACACACACGGATAGATAAATGGGGTCGTGCAACCAAGGAACGAGCTCAAAATGTGGAAGCCACGGAAAATGCTCTTGTTGCACAACTCTAGAGAGACGCTAGCACGATTTCTCAATAGGCGGATACGACACTTGTGCACAACCTATAAGAGACAAAATGCAACGACTTCTATCCCAAGTATGCTATATATGTATGATGTTCCGGTGTGTCGCACACGATGATCCAAGATGATCAATATGGTAATATGATATGCAATGTGGCGATGCTATGTCTATTGCTTACAAGCTTCTTTGTTTTTCTCTTCTTTTTTCTTAAAAGCTTATTCTCTTTTTTTTTATATGGCCACTTATGCAAAATGCTCGAACCAAGATAGCAATTGTGTATATGCGGAACAATCTTGTGACACAAGGGATGATATGATGATACCAAAATGAGGATACCAAGATGATATGGTATGTATGCGTTGATCACTAATGTGCACAAGTAACATTGCCGGCAACTCAATGGCTAGTCTCGATAGGCAAGTGACGCAAAATGGGCTAGGGGTTATCAATGTAATGGCAAGAAAAATGTACAATGATGAGATACCTAGATTACAAGATGATATAGAGGTTACCGTTCTTGCTTACGGTTAGGGTGTCAAATTAGTGAAGGTGGTCGATGTCGAATCCTTGTCGAAGTTGAGCGGCAGTGTTGTCGATGTCGAACCATTCCTAGTTAGCCGAAACACCCTAGGAAACGGAAAAACCGCAAACTCAAAATCTCAAAGGCAAATGTCAAATGGTGGTAGCAGAGTGCGTTGGTAGTTTCGGAGTTGTCAATGCGGAAGTGGTGGTGGTGGTTGATGAAGAAGCAACCGTCCCTAAGTAGCCGAAACACCTTAGGAGACTCAAGTCACCACTCAAGCAACCACAAATGCTAAATGGATCAAAATGGTTAGGTTGCGGAAAGCTACGGTGGTTTTGCGGATGATATGGTGGAAGGCCTAGGCAAAGATGCCAACATGTCAAAAATTTGATGGAGTCAAATGATTTTTAAACCTATCTAGATGGATGGGGGATGTCAATAGCTACTCAACGAGCTAAAGAACGCGAAAATCGGATTCCGGATGTGAAAGTTATGCCCGAAACGGTGAAGCGGTGCTGGCTGGCTGTAGCGGGCCGTGCGCACGGGGTTTAGGGCCCGTGTGCACGGGGTCCCATGCGCACGGTACAGGGCCCATGTGCACGGGGTCTCCAGGGACTTTTCGGGGGCCCGTGCGCACGGGGTCTGGGGCCCATGGGCACGGGGTTGGCAGAAATTTCGCGATTTCGGGGCAGAAATTGAAGATTTTTAGGGAAAAATTGGAGAGATTTCATGGATGGAAAGTGGGGAAAGATGGGGGAAAGCTAGATCCAGTTGAAACCAAGCAAATCCATGGATCAAATCCAACAAAACCTCATCAAACCAACAAATCACAAAAAAAATTGGGGCTATTTTTGGTGGGAATTTTTGAAATTGGGGAAGAACACAACAAAATTAGGCTAGAAAACAAAGAGGGGAGGCTCCAATTTCGTGATCAACGTGGCTCTAGATACCAAGATGTTTTAGGGTGGAAACCTAAGTGGAGATCGTTCACGAATTGGAGGGGGAATCCCGAAGAACATGAAGAACACGAAGAACACAAGAGAGGGGAAACACTCAAATCAACTAGATCCAATCACACATGTGCTAAATCCACATACACAAAGGGGATACAAAGGTCCAAATCCAACACAAGAAGATACAAGAGGTAACTAGTTCATCCCACTCCTAAGGAGGTGAGGTCTTGGTGATCCTATGATGGGGATCCTTCCCTAGATGGGGTCTTGAATCCACTAGGGATCTTCCCCTATGGAGGTCTTGATCTCCATGGGAGAGGTCTCTCTCTCTCAAGAGGAGGTATAAGGAGCAAAGCTCACATATATCATGTCATATCCTTTGCTTAGTCTAAATGAAGGAGGGGAAGGAGTATATATAGTCCCAGGCAAAGAGAGGGATAAGTGGGGGCGAAATGGTAATACAAGGGCAAAGCCCGCAGCAACACACAGGGTGCCCCGTGCGCACGGGGTAAGTGGAGCCCGTGCGCACTGGGTCTCCAGAGACCTGACGCATGAGCCCATGCGCATGGGGTCCAAGAGGCCCATGCGCACAGGGTCCCGTGTGCACGGTACAAGCCCATGCGCACGGGGTGCAACAGCGCCCGCTTCCTGGGAGGCCCGTGGGCACGGGGTCTCGAGGGCCCGTGCGCACGGGGTCACCTGGGACTTCCTGTCCAGCTGCTTCTCGTCGTCTTCATCCTTCGTGTGGCCTTCGGGTGGTCCTCCTACTCCTTGGTGATGCTCCTGAGCTGCTTGGGAGTGTTCCTCCTCGTACCTAAGTACACACAATGCATTTTGGTGAGGTAGCAACCAAGTCCTAAGGATATTCATGTAAATCTCGAAGAGGAGCAGGTTCACTTTAAGTCCGGTAGGTCCACTTGGGGCTTGAGGTTCTATGAAGGTGTACATGGAGATGACCGTGGGATGCTCCGCATCAGCTAGGCTGTAGGGCGACGAGTTGGTTGGTTGGATAGGTTGAGTTCTTCTCACACGCCCTAGAGTTTGAACCTTTCTTGGGTCTGCGGAACCCTGAATCCGACACCCTTGTTTGCGTTTGGTGCAAGTATTTGCTTTTGTGTGTGTGAGTGCTTCTAACGAGGTTCTGTGTGGTTCTCCTACTGGATTGATAACCTTGGTTCTTAACTAAGGGAAATACTTATGTCTACTGTGAAAGTGCTAGTTATTGACTAGAGGGGGTGGGGTGAATAGGCGATTTTATGAAACTCTTCGAGACAGGCAATGTCTTCGAAGACAGACAGTTAAAGTAGTAACTAAACAAGATACAACGGAATATAAACTACACTAGCCATGCAAGAGTGTTAAAGTACAATATAGAAGATGCACGAAGACAAGTAGTAGTTAGGTAGAACGGATCAGAATTGGAAGATAGTGTGAAGACAAATATGCAATCAGAGTGAATGTCTTCACACAATGTCTACGAACAGAACAAGCAATCAATGACTTCACAAAGATAAACTGTAAGTAAGGAGTGAAGTGATAGAACCAGTTGCTCGATGAAGACAAGGATTTGGTAGACCAGTTCCAGTTGCTGTGACAACTGTACGTCTGGTTAGGGAGGCTAAGATTGAACTCAGAAGACAACATCTTCACCTTATTCCCCTTGAGCTAAGGTCACTTAGACCTCGCCCAATTACTCAGGTAAGTCTTCAAGGTAGACTTCCAAACCTTCATAGACTCCGTTCACCGGCAATCCACAATGAATCTTGGATGCTCAGAACATGACGCCTAATCAACTGGAAGATCACAGTCTTCAAGTGTAATAAGTATTCAGTTCATATGGAACAGAAAGGCTTTAGTGATGCCTAACACTCTTTGGGATCTGGGTGTTTTGGGTTTGTCATCGCAAGGATTCTCTCTCAAACACTTCGAAGGTCGTTGCTTTCAAACGACAAAAGCCGTACTCTTAACTTGGAGCAGCCACCAACTTATGGTGGAGGGGGGTGGCTATTTATAGCCAGGGGCAACCCGACATGATTTGTTCGAAATGACCCTTGGTCATTGGGGAACTGACACATGTTCCAATGCTCGGATCCCAACCCATGCGGCGACTTTACTTAGGCTCCAAGCAAAGCTCACTCAACCAACTCAGGAAGAGATTTTCTCTTATTTGTCTTCACTCGAAGACATAGGATTTTAGGCTGCGCATCATGTCAGTTTTCTGACTTTGTTTACCTCGACCCCACTTAATAGTTCAGTGGTTCCTATGACTCAAGAAAGAAGAAAACGTAACTATGGAAGAACTATGTCTTCGAGCTCCATTAGCTTCAAACGAATGTCTTCACGTGTCATTATCTTTGACACAAATGTCTTCGCGAACCACCATTGTCTTCAATGTCGTCATACCTTTTTAGGGGTCATCTTCGATGGGTAAACCAAATAAATAGGGACTTCTACCTATGTTCTCCTGTGAATCTCACAAACACATTAGTCCCTCAACCAAGTTTATCGTCAATACTCCAAAACCAACTAGGGGTGGCACTAGATGCACTTACAATCTCTCCCTTTTTGGTGATTGATGACAAACTAGTTGAAGTTTTCAATGGGGATAAAATATGTGAAAGTTAAGAAACGTGGTCATTGGCTTCACGAAATTGGAGGGGCTCCCCTGAAGATGTGCATATAAGTAATTTGCCTTTGAATGCAAATGCACATGGCAAGTTTTGCTTTGTGGAGATTTCCCTCTTTTCATGAAGTCAGATCAAAGTGCATATAAGAATAATTGAAGATAATGACATGCACAATGAAAAATGGGCATCTACAGAATAAATTCAAGCGCATAAGATCAGAGTTAAATAGCGCACAACCAAAAACAGCATGCAAATGCAGCAGACGTCCATCATGACTTAAGTTTACAACCCAAAGACCAATTGTTCAAGAACAAGAGTTGCAAACTTAACAAACTATAGCATGCCCGACCCAAAATCCCGCTTGAAGTCTATCAACCCATATGCTTCTCCCCCTTTTGTCATCGAATGACCAAAAAGGAATGAAGATATAGGGCGTCTAAGCATTCCCAAAAGGCGGTGGTGAAGATGTTGGTGCAGCCGGGTCGACGTTGGAGTGGGGTGGTGCAACGTCTTGATGCAGTGAAGCCATAGCTGGTGAAGTGGCGTCATCTTCCTCATCAATCACACGTGCATGAACAGTTGGTGCAGATGATGAGTACCCAGATTCTTCAATTGAAGGTGTAGCACACCACTTGGCAGACTCAGGGGGCTTGGAGCTAAACTTGAAGTTCTCCTTGAAGCCATCGACACCATGATCTTCTTTAGAACATAGCATTGTGAGGCTCTTCCAAGCACGTCTATTGGCTTCATGTGCAACAAAAGCATTTTTGGTTGAGAGGTTGCGAATGCGATTAATATTAACAAGTAGTCTCTGCATTTGTCACTTCAGCCAGTCATGATGCGCATCATGCTTTTAATGAAGTGAAATAAGAAGTTATCTGTCATTCAGTGTACGAGCTCTCTTCTGAGCCCTCTGAGGTACTGTGCTGGTGGTCGCGTCTGTGTTTGCATGACGAGGTTGACATATTTGATCAATAAGTGGTCCAGGAGCAGCAGTGTTGGGTACATGAATGGCTTCAAGAGGAGTTGAGAAGCTTTGATAAGCAGCATTGTCTTCACGAATGGGCGCTTTGTTGGCCTGAGGGTAGATGACTTCATGAGGCACATCGACTTCAGGCAGGAAGATAATGTGGTTGTGAGTTGAAGCTTGGTAGTTGAGGGTGGAGCGAAGCTTAATCAGATGCATAATCCATGGAGCATAGAAATTTTGACCAAATAGGTCAATGCCAGAAGCAGCCAGTTGCCTGATGAAGAAATCGAGAGTGTTTATAGAAGACCAATGTCTTCATGGTGCCTTCAAGCTTGGTTGAAGATGAGTGCCCTTTGATTGGCCACAGAGTATGCCTCAGTATGTGATAGATGGTGCAGGGCAAATACTCGAGGTCCTTCATGAGGAAGTGAGTGGGGTAATCAGCTTCAGCAAGCAATGGCTTCATCATAGAAAGCATCTGACTCATATTTGGTTCTGGCTTCTGAAAGATACTTTCCGCTTCCTTTTCATAGGCTTGACAACTTGGCCCATAGAGATCACCAAGAGTGGGCAGGGATGTGAGCTCAAGAAGATCTTGAGCATTGGCTTCATGATGAACATCTCCTGTCATCCACTCAAGGACCCATGTCTTAGTATCCCTGTTGCAGCCTGATATGTGCAATGTTGCATAAAATTGGAGGATCAACTCCTCATTCCAGTGTTCCTTGTCCACGACAAAGGGAAACATGCCAACATCTCGAAAGCAGCCAAGGGCCTCTTCAAGGCAAGGTAAGCCAGCCATGGCATCAAAACAGAGGTGCTTCTGAGAAAAAATCCTTTCTTGATTGTAAAGAATGCACATGTAGTAGCTGCGATGTAGGTGGCTCCAGAATCGGTCAGAAGATGTATGTGTCTCCTTGTATGGATTCTTGGCACTATCAAAGAATGTATTGTGCTCTATGAAGCTGAGCACACTGAAGGAGCATTCAGTTGATGCAGCACTGCAAAGCCCGGGCATTGGTTTCTGAGTCTGAGGCCTTTGGTTTACATGGAACTCATGTTGAGGACCATGCACTTCATGAGGTGTGAGAGTTGGCCATCTGACACGAGCCAGTTCGCCTGCACGATTGTAGGCCATCACCATAGTATAGGGAGTAGGTGCACCAGTCTCAGCAGCTTCAGAAGCAGATGGCTGATTGGCTTCAATGATGACATTGGCTTCAAGAGCTCGAGTGTCAGACTTAGTGGCTTCAGGGTGAGCAGTCTCAGGTGGAGCATTGGCTTCTGCCACATGAGCTTCACTGGCGTTAGGATAGAGATTGACTTCATCCATAATAGTGTCATCTGCTTTAGTGGCATTTGCATCAGTAGCAGGGGTGGTAGACACTGTGACTTCTGTTTGCATAGGCTCAGAGGCGGTGATCACAACAGCTTCTTGATTTTCAATGGCTGTTGCAGCCGAAATGTCTTCAGCTAGTTTGGCTTCAAACTTAGTGGCAGTGCTTGAAGGGATGGCTTCTGGAAACACTTCACGTGCAATAGAGCTGACAGGCTGCACATCCTCTTCAGGAATACTGGACATGGAGGAGGAGGGCCTTGGGCCTTTGCGAAGCCTGCAAAACACTGGCAACGCTTGAGGTGATAGTGTTGTCTTGTCCATGTCTTCGGGTGTTACTTGGGGGGACTAAAGCACTGGTGTTGTAACTTGAGGCGGTGGTGTATAAGGAATCACTTCATGCAGTGGGGTGTTGGGATGCTGCTCTTCCCAGAACTCATCTTGGACCATTGGCGTCGGAGGATTGCCAATGCTGATGGGCTCACTTTTTGTTGAAATAGGCAACGATACCACATCATTGGTGATTTGAGGAAGGACTTCATCATCTTCTTTTCTCACATTGTCATCATGACCAATGTCTTCAGCTGTGGTGGAGTCAACAGCTGGAACATCTTTAGTGACATGAGCCTCAGTGGGAGCAGGTTCATGCACAACAACTCTTCTCTCGGTGTTGGTGGAGGTGGGAGGAGCAACAAAAATTGGAGTCACAAGCAGCGGTTCTTGAGAAGCAGATGGAGCTATGGGTGCTTGTGCCCTATGTGAAGCCTTTAAAGACTTTGTCTTCTGCCACTTCTGAGTGGGAGAAGCAGCATGGGCTTCTTGTTACTTGCGCTTGCGAGCTTCAGCTTCAGCTTGCTGAGTCCTCTTCCTTTCTGAGGCAGTAGAGGGAACTGATGGCTTCGGGCCAGAGAAATTTGGCGGGAAGGTAATCTTGGGCATTTCTTGCCTAGGTGCCTCATCAGTAGGATCAGTTGGTTTCTTCTTCTTCTTCTTGATCAGCTGCGGGGCATGTGCAGGACAGCCAAGAGCCTTTCTCTTCAAGCCCTCATTATGAGCTTGCACAGTCTTCTCAGCATATTTCTTGAGGCGGTCTCGGGCGCCCTTTGTAGCCTTCTCGGCGCTTTTGGAATTCATCTTTCATGTTGGTGCAATGATAGGCCGCTTATGTTTTGGAGTTTGTTGACATAAACAGTATGGGACTTATGTGTTTGCTAGTGCACACAGAGTAACAGGTCCCTGAGATATCGAGGAGTTTGATGCAAACGACAAACATAATCTCCCTGCGTTGCAGCGAAGGTTATCACCGAAGATGACGTTAACAAGAGTGACCCCTAAAAATTGCTGAAGTGAAGCAATTGGTTCGGTGCCTGTCCGAGGATAATGACTGCGTTCGAGGAGATTGAAGACGAAGTGAAGACGTAGCATTTATTTCGTTATTCTTCTTCTTTTCATTGAGTCATAGGACCACCGTACTATTTAAGTGGGGTGTAGCGTTCGAAACTTTGATTCTCTAATGCTAAACCCAAATCCTATGAAAGTTGTGAGAGAAATCTCTTTGTGTTCAGAGCAAATACTTTCCAGCAAGAGACTGTGATCTTCTTCGCTGCGAGAGATTTGCCTCAGACCGAGGAGTTAGCATTACTTGTTCCTCAAGTAATGTTACCGTTGCTCCCAAATCCGACCGTTGCAAATGTGTCGGTTGGCCATTGGCTGGATCGCATGTCCAAAATGGTCATTTCCCATCCGGGAAGGCTGCGGCTATAAATAGCGACCCCACACCGACGTTGTCTGGTGGCTGCTCCGTTTGATTCTGAGAAGATTGTTGAGCAACCCACTCTCTTAGTGATTTGAGTTTAAAATCCACCGAGAGAAAAACCCCTAGAGCCGAAGAATTAGATAGTGGTTTAGCATCACTAGAATCTAAGTCCAGTACGCTCCGCCTATTACTCTGGAGAGCTGCAAACTCTCTAGACGGTTAGGTGTCAATTTCTTCAGAGACCAAGAGTGATTGCGGTTCTCGAAGAAGAAGCCTGTAAAGGTTCGGAGATCGCCTTCAAGTATCTACCACAAGTAATCGACATTGGTTGACGAACCAATTGTCGAGGAGAATAGGGTGAAGAGAGTTTATCTTGCATGTTAAGTCACAACCCCTCCAACCAGACGTAGTCCTTGTGTAGAAGGACGAACTGGTCGAACAAATACCCTGTCGCCATCGAGCACCACTGGTTATATCTTCTACCCATGTTTATATTTGACATGTTTTCCTTCATGTGTTTTGTCTTGATGCATGTTTAGTTTCCATTCGGTACTTAGTTTTAGCTCGCTGTAGTTTGTTTTTCATTCGTTCCGCTGCTGGGTTTTGAGTTTTCCGAAGAAAATTTAAAATTCCCATTCCCCCTCTGGTAGACATACTTCGTTCCTACAATTGGTATCAGAGCAAGGTACTCCATGACTCTGCTCATTTTGGTCTAACAACCTTGGAGTTTAAGTATGTCTTCAGTGAGCTACAAGTCGCATCTCAAGATCCCCATCTTCGATGGGACAGACTATCCCTTGTGGAAGGAGAAGATGAAGATCCGTCTTCGAGCGATAAATGATGATAGAGGCGAAGGTGTCCCGATGTTTCGATGAGATAGCTATCGTTTTCTGTGGGAGTCGACTTTGACGATCCGACTACGAACGTGCGAAGACGTCGCGCCTTAGCAATCGCTAAACCAACTTCCGAGGGGTTATTGACCACGCCGGAGCACGATCAACCTGACCACGAGGGTCTATTTCCTGTGAGCAAACGAAGAACAAGCAAGAAACTAAGATTGGAATCTGGATATTGCGAATATAAGAGGAAAGCTTTATTGATGAAAGTGGGGTTCTGTGATGTCTTGGTCTGGTCGTTGAACACAAACGAAGTACACGAAGTTGCAGCTATGGCGACCTTTTAATCTAAACAAAACCCAAAGTCTAAACGACGCCCTAAGGGCGGTATATATGGAGGAGTAGGGGGGACTTTCATGACCCCTTGTAGGAGGGGTCTGAAACCAACCCTAACTTTGTTTCCCCACACATACGGACTCAAAAAACAGCCTATACTTAAGTATTTCGAAATTACATGGGCCTGGCCCAAAAATAAGGTGGCGCAGCACCTAAAATAAGCTATGGACGAAATTTATGAAGGGGCATCTTGTATATTTCATCCATGTCCTTGTAGGTCATCACGGAGGCTTCAAAGTGCTCAAATATGCACTAGAAACGCCATTCTGGATCCCTTCACGCGCGCCTTCATCTCCATGCTTGATCTTGCTTTAGTGTTCATCCCTCTTGTCCATGCTAGGCCCTTCATTAGTAATCAACACAAATGTATCCAATTTAGGCATCATCATATTCTCATGAACATTAGAATTATCACCAAGAAACGAAAGTACCTGGTAATTCAATTGGCATGCGCGAGCTCTAGTAATTGGTCCAGTATGTATAACAGCAGGGGCTGTGGGTGGAACAATGGTTTTGATGTCCTCATTATCCTCCCCTTCTTGAAATGAAGTCATCCTTGACGGAAGCTCATCTTCCTCACCCAAATAAGGCTTCAAATCAGCAATGTTAAAAGTGGGACTAACCCCAAAATCTACATGCAGCTCAAGTTTATATGCATTATCATTCATTTTCTCTAACACCTTAAAAGGACCATCAGCACATGGCATTAGCTTTGATTTGTGCAAATCAGGAAATCTATCCTTACGCAAATGTGAGCAAACAAGATCTCCAGGTGCAAATACAACACGTTTTCTACCCTTATCTCCAGCAAGTTTATATTTAGCATTCACACGCTCAATGTTCTCCTTAGTTAACTCATGCATTTTTAAGATCAATTCAGCACGTTGTTAGCATCAAAATTAACCTTCTCTGAAGATGGAAGAGGCAACAAGTCAATAGGTGCACGAGGTAGGAAACCATACACAATTTCAAAAGGGCACATCTTAGTAGTAGAATGCAGCGAACGATTATATGCAAATTCAATATGAGGCAAGCCTTCTTCCCACATTTTCTTGTTATTCTTCAAAACAGCCCTAAGCATAGTAGACAATGTTCTATTGACTACTTTAGTTTGTCCATCAGTTTGGGGGTGACAAGTAGTACTAAAAAGCATTTTAGTCCCCAACTTAGCCCATAAACATCTCCAAAAGTGGCTAAGAAATTTAGTATCACAATTTGAAACAATAGTATTTGGCACACCATGCGAGCGAATAATTTCACGAAAGAACAAATTAGCAACATTAGCAGCATCATCGCTTTTATGACATGGTATGAAGTGTGCCCATTTTTTAAAATCTATCCACGACAAAAAATATGCTATCCCTCCCCTTCTTTGTTCGAGGTAATCCTAAAACAAAATCCATAGATATATCCTCCCAAGGAACACTAGGTACAGGCAAAGGCATATATAAACCATGAGGATTGAGTCGTGACTTAGCTTTTTGACATGTAGTGCAGCGTGCAACAAAACGCTCAACATCCCGTCTCATCTTTGGCCAAAAGAAATGTGTAGCAAGTATATCCTCCATCTTCTTCATGCCAAAGTGTCCCATTAATCCTCCTCCATGCGCCTCCTGCAACAACAAAAGACGAACGGAGCTAGCTGAAATGCATAGCTTGTTAGCACGAAACACAAATCCATCATTAATGACGAACTTGTTCCATGTTCTCCCTTCTTTACAATTCAGCAATACATATTTAAATTCAACATCATGCACATATTGATCTTTGATGGTCTCCAAACCAAATATTTTAAAGTCAAGTTGTGAAAGCATAGTATAGCGACGAGACAATGCATCAACAATAACATTGTCTTTACCCTTCTTGTGTTTAACGACATAAGGGAAAGTCTCAATGAATTCAACCCATTTAGCATGTCTATAGTTCAGTTTTGCTTGACTCTTAATGTGTTTCAAAGATTCATGATCAGAATGTATAACAAATTCTTTGGGCCATAAATAATGTTGCCATGTTTCTAAGGTACGAACAAGAGCATATAATTCTTTATCATAAGTAGAATAGTTCAGACTAGGCCCACTCAATTTTTCAAAAAAGTATGCAACAGGTTTTCCATCTTGTAATAACACACCTCCTAATCCAATTCCACTAGCATCACATTCAAGCTCAACAGTCTTATTAAAATCAGGAAGTTGGAGTAAAGGATCATGTGTCAACTTATCTTTCAATACCGTGAAAGCTTCTTCCTGTGCGGTACCCCAAACAAAAGGAACATCCTTCTTTTTAAGCTCATTAAGAGGTGCAGCAATGGTGCTAAAATCTCTCACAAAATGCCTATAGAAACCAGCGAGTCCAAGAAAACTCCTCACTTGTGTGACCGTTTTGGGCTGCGGCTGATACGTCTCCAACGTATCTATAATTTATGAAGTATTCATGCCATGTTTACAATAATTTTATATGGTTTTGGTATGATTTGCATGGAACTAACCTGGACTGACGCTGTTTTCAGCAGAACTACCGTGGTGTTGTTTTTTGTGCAGAAATGAAAGTTCTCCAAATGAGCTGAAACTTTTTGACGATTTTTTTGGAACAAAAGAGACCCCCGAAGCTTCGTGGAAGGACCAAAAGGTGAAGGAGTAGGGCACAAGACACTGGGGCGTGCCTGGGCCCTTGCCCGTGCCCAGTGGGTTGTGCTCACCTCGAGGCCCATCTTAGCGTGAAACCAACGCCAAAAATTCCTATAAATAGAGAAACCATCAGGGGTAACCCTAGATCAAAAGTTCCACCGCCGGAAGCCTCTGTAGCCACGAAAAACCAATCTAGACCCCGTTTCGGCACCCTGCCGGAGGGGGAAATCATCATCGGTGGCCATCTTCATCATCCCAGCGGCCACCATGATGAGGAGGGAGTAGTCCACCCACGGGGCTGAGGGTTTGTACCAGTAGCTATGTGTTTAATCTCTCTCTCTCTCGTGTTCTTGAGATGGCATGATCTTGATGTATCGCGGGCTTTGTTAATATAGTCGGATCATATGGTGTTTTCCCCTCTCTATCTTGTCATGAATTGAGTTTTCCCTTTGAGATTTCATTTTATCGGATTGAATACTTTTATGGATTTGAGAGCACTTAATCTATGTCTTGGCACTCAACTCACGGATTCCCGAGGTGACATTGGGGTAATCTATGCATAGGGGTTGATGCACGTTTTCGTCCTTGTTTCTCCAATAGAAATCTTGGGGCACTCTTTGAGGTTCTTTGTGTTGGATCGAGTATTATGAATCTGAAATTGTTTGATGCGTATCGTATAATTAACTCGTGGATACTTGTGGTGACATTGGAGTATCTAGGTGACATTAGAGTTGGTTGATGCGTATCATATGGTGTTATTTTAGTACGAACTCTTGGATAGATCGAATGGAAAGAATAACTTTGCGTTATTTTAGTACGAACTCTTGAATAGATCGAATGGAAAGAATAACTTTAAGGTGGTTTCGTACCCTACAAACAATTTCTTCTTATGTTCTCCGCTAGATAGGAACTTTGGAGTGATTCTTCATCGCACGTTGAGGGAAGGTTATATGATCCAATTAGATTAGCATTGTTGAGAGATTACACTAGCGAAAGTACGGACCCTAGGCCTCATTTTCAAGCATTGCAATACCATTTGTGCTCCATTTTATCAATTGCTACCTTGCTGTTTTTTATTGTTCCTATTACAAAAATCAATATCTACTATCATTACTACACTTGTATCACCATCTCTTCGCCGAACTAGTGCACCTATACAAATTACCATTGTATTTGGTGTGTTGGGGACACAAGAGACTTTTTATTATTTGGTTGCAAGGTTGTTTGAGAGAGACCATCTTCATCCTACGCCTCGCACGGATTGATAAACCTTAGGTCATCCACTTGAGGGAAATTTGCTACTGTCCTACAAAACTCTGCGCTAGGAGGCCCAACACGAGTCTACAAGAACAAGTTGTGTAGTAGACATCAAGCTCTTTTCTGGCGCTGTTGCCGGGGAGGTGAGTGCTTGAAGGTATATCTTTAGATCTTGCAATTGAATCTTTTAGTTTCTTGTTTTATCACTAGTTTGGTTTGTAAAAGGAAACTAAAAAAATGGAATTGAGGTGGCCTCATATTATTCATCTTTATCATGTCTTTCTTGAAAATGATGGAAAGGAAAATTGTGCTCAATTGATAGAAGAAGAATTCAATAAAATGTTTGGCATAAATGATGTTGGTATGAATTCTTTGAATATTCATGATGCTAATGATATGCAAAGCCATAAGCTTGGGGATGCTATATTTGATGAAGATGATATTTTTAGTCTCCCAAGATTTGATGTGCAAATTTTTTATAATGATTGCATGCCTCCTATTTATGATGATTATATTGATGAAAGTGGATTTGGAGATGTCATGACTTTATTTAGTGATGAATCTACTATTTTGGAGGAGGTTTCAATTGATTATGATGAGAACAAAGTTGCTATTTATGATGATTATGGTGATGACATGTATGCTATAAAGAATAATGATAACCATGAAACTTGTCATCATGATTTTTATTTTCAATTGGATTCTGCAAATCAAATATCTCATGATAGTTATTTTGTTGAGTTTGCTCCCACTACTATGAATGAGAATAAATTTGCTTATGTGGAGAATAATAAAATTTCTATGCTGGTGAATCATGAAAAGAATGCTTTATGTGATAGCTATATTGTTGAATTCATTCATGATGCTACTAAAAATTATTATGAGGGAGGGACTTATGCTTGTAGGAATTGCAATAATATCAAGTTTCCTCTCTTTATGTTGAAAGTTTTGAAGTTGCACTTGTTTTGCCTTCCTATGCTAGTTGATTCTTGCTTCCATAAATTGTTTGATCAAAAAACCCTATGCATAGGAAGTGGGTTAGACTTAAATGTGCTTGTCATGTGATTCATGATGCTCTCTTTATGTTTCAATTCTTATCTTTTATGTGAGCAT